>OX401417.1:345609-676527 GCA_947846245.1 Cerastoderma edule | reverse complement strand
AACCCAGCAAATGAACCTCTCAGACACAACACATACGATCAGTGAAAAACACTCTCGTACACCAAGCGGTTGTGTTGTCTATATATATATACCTGCATGTTCTCTACAACAATGCATTAGGTTCCCTAAAGTACAGTATACGGATGTTATGGATAAACCGAACAGGAGAATAATGTACACACATGTATAACAACAACAGCATAGATTGATAAATATTTATTTATAAGATTGTAAAATTTTAATATCACAGCACTTTCCAAGGATAGAAAGCTAGCACAAAGTATCATTTTTGCACAAAATTGTTCAAAACCTCAAACAAGATAAATGTATCACAGAAATTTGAGTTAACTTATTCTTTCACTCAACATTTTGTGATTTGTCAGATATAAACAACAATGGTAAACTATCGAAAAGTTAAATATTCCTTATGGAATTGGAAAGAAACCATTTAGGCAAAAGGAGAAATTGCTCATCATGAGTGGTTTCTTGAATCTTGTATAAGTCTAAAACATGACTTTATGAACGAACGGGTTCACACAAAGGGTCAACCCCATTAGATACATAAAGAAGTTAATCTAGGGTATTACAGGATACATCGTTCTCAATAAACATCAGTCTGAAACAGAACTATTCGGTTTTAGTGCAAATAGTTAATGTGTATAGTTCTGGCCCTGGCCAATGTGTACTGAGAATGACCGAAGTAATCTGAAGAAAGAATGATTTTCAAAATGGAGGATTATTGGTACTTTTCACTAACTGCTCTCGGTCAAGGTAGCTAGTTGGACATTATTCCTGTGGTGATAAACCTCTCTGAAAAGCCATGCAATAACTAAACATGTAATCTGAGTTCCAGATAAATGGAATAATTTTGACAATATATTTTGACCTTTTTTTCTTTTCTCTATAAGTTTGAATGAACAAGGCCTAAGCTTGGTGAGGAAACTCTAAGATTACTAGCAGCAAAATCATTCTAAATTTATTTCATCCATTCCATCAATTTTGAATTAAAAACTGGCCCAACTTGAAAGGAAGGATCTGATTAAACAGATTAAGATCTTTAGAGGTAAGTAAACGAGTCAATGACAAAAAGTATCAAGAAAAAATCACATTTCTAAAGAAACTACTTACACACCTTTTACAAACACTTTAATAGAAATTTTCACATTGTAACTGTAACATTGTTTGCACTTTACTGAAGCCAATGCAGTGTTTTTCTTTCATGAAATAAATACAAGAAAAAAATCAAACTTTTAAGTGAGTGAAAACAGGAAATATCTCTGAAATGTTTCCATGTATCTAGATCCCGTCTGTGAAGAAATGGTAACATATAACAACACTATGGAATTAATTAATTAACTAATTAACCCATTTCCTCATACTGAATATGAAACTTGATTGAAATCAATAGCAGACAACAATTCATTATAGAGTAAAAGTTCACTTGCTTTTGTGACCATGTGTAGTAACTATTGTGTTAAAGGAAAAAATTGGTCATTTCAAGCAAATTTTGTTGTGATAATTGTTCCTTGAGTCGTGTGTCATATGTGTGTAAAAGTGAGTCCAGATCAGGAAGTGGGTTAAATGAAAGTGAAGTTAATTGTAAGGAGAGATCTGAGTTTCTATCAGTAACTAATTACCAGTCGGATCCATGGTGAAGGAGGGGAGAGTTGGTATTTCCATTCCTTGTATAGTAAAAAAAACAATATGGCATAAAGAAAAGTTGAATTCCTTTAACAATAAGCATGACATATACATAAACATGTATTTCAAATAATTGGATAACAAAAACAATATCATATAAACACAGGTTGGTATTTCCATTCCTTGTACCGGTATAATAAAAAAAATGACATAAAGATGATTTGGTATTTCCATTAATTGGATTATAAAATCAATATCACATAAACACAGGTTGGCATTTCCATTCCTTGTATGATAAAAAAACAACATGACATTAAGATAATTTGGTATTTCTATTCATTGGATATTAAAAACAATATGACATAAAGATAAGTTGTTATTTCGTTCCTTTTATGATACAAACAAAAAGACATAAAGGTAAGTTGGTTTTTCAATTAATTGAATAAAGAAACACACTAGCAGAAGACTTTTAAAATACTAGAATGCGACACCTGAAGGATATCACGGGATAGAATGTAGTGTAGAGTACCCACTCTATGAATAACTCTTAAAGCGAGTTGTTCACCCTTATAACAGCCCATTCGAGCGTCACATTTTCAAAATCAATCGAATCCACTTGGTTATGCAGCTATAAAACGATCATTAGTTAGAAGGAAAGTTCTAACGTTCGCAACTGTCTGATATTTACCTAAATTACCGGCATAACGTAAACTTTACCGAATCAAACCGAAATATTTGATATCATATCCGTCCTTCTAGATGATTTAAACTTTCATTCGAAATTATTTGTCATCCAAAACATTGAATTTACTAGTAATCATATTATTAGGGCATAACAAGGAAGAAAATTACATAAAAATATTTGGTTGCATGATGAATTTCCAACACCGACCTGGCTGAACATAAACTGCATGATGCCGGTATGTACCGTGACTTGACATTTCTTCTGGTCCTCGCTACACACATTTGCAACTTGTTTAGAGGTAAACGGGTACATATTGTCGAGCCTCTAACTGTTTGAAATCGACAATGTACATGTGCGAATGCAATATTCCGTGTTTTGTAAATCTGGTTCATTTATAAACAGTATATATCTCTTGTTTTGAATGAAAGAAAATCGTTCAAATCTATTTTTTTACGCACGTTTTGACGTCATCACAAAACCGCTCGAGACATTTCGCGTTTTCTGACCATTGGAAAAAAAGGAGTAATAAACTGTGATTTCTCCTAACACAGATTTTTCCCAGCTATGACACATATACCAGAACAAACTTAGGCTTACCTTACATGATAAATATAGTGTGCACTAAAAGTAAATTTAGATTTCGCATAAAATAAGCATGAAAATTAAACCCCCAAAATGAAAAAAGTAGTCGTCTTAGATAACATTTCGTTCCTAGAACAGAACAGAACAGAATATTCTCTACACTACATTCTATACACTGTGATCAAATGGAAAAGTGCTTAAAACAAGTAAATGCTCCTTTTTCAATATGTTTGGTTTTTTTTTTAACAAAATATCATACTGTCAATAAACTTTGTTTAGGAAAGTATTTTTCTTCTCCAGTTGCTTTGAATTATCTTTTTTGGCAAAAATCATCAAATAAAATCATATCTATCTATATAGTATAACATACCTGCAGAAGTTGCTTTAGGATCAACTGGATTTCCAATATTGGCCAGTCGAAGATGAAGTTTCCCGCGGACGTTCATATGAACATTAGCCGGTCGGATACCTCCAGCGCCGGCCTCGCTGTGTGCCAGGTTAGGGTCCTCCTGATATTCTGTCTGTACCACCTCCAACTCAAACGTGGTCTGGACCGCTTCCATACCAGATCTACACAGGTACTGCAGAGTACAATTAACGTCGTTCATTCATTCATTAAAACTAAGGATTGGAACAAATAGTGAAGTCACTATTCGAATATTCGAAAACCAATATTTGAAAATATTCACAAACTCTATTTTATAACCAGTTTTAAAGTCCAAATGTCTTGCATGAAGGTGACCTTATCTTTAGTCTGCTTAAACATTTAGAAATGATGACATATTTAACGATGTTAACTTATGCATGTGATAACAAAGCAATAAAGAATATTGAATGTGTAATTAACATACAATTGATGCAGTTTCATGTGAAAATAAGATGACAATGTCAAATCTTCTTTTCATTCAATATCCCCACTAGTCCGTTTTTGGGGTAAGGACTAGAAACGGAAAAAACTTTCTTCCATGCTTCTAACCATGCAATATTTATGCTTTAAGTGACAATATCAAAATAAACTTTTTATTTGAAATATATTTATTATTAACTTTTTTTTTTCTGTATTCTTTGTTTCAATTATTACTTTAGAAATATCCGGTCAAATCGAAATGGAAGGTACATGGCTATTATGGTAAATAAAAGCACAATATAATAATGTAACACATCATTGTCTTGAAGAGACGGTTTCAATGATGTGTTACTTCTCAATAGTGCTTATCTCAAAATTGAAAAAAGAGGATATATTGTTTTGAACTTACACAAATGTTTAGTAAAAGCTACCCTGATGGTTATGATGATTAGCTACAGTCCAACTTGTGTTAAGCAACCATCTACTGAAGCAGCCAATCTGCCTTAAACATCCACTTCAGAAAGTCCCATTGTTGGATTTATAGTTTACATCAATTTATGTTAAGCAGCCAATCTGTCTTGAACAGCAAATTTTCTCAGTTTCTTAGGCTGGCTTCTCAACCCATTACCAAACAATGATGACATTTAACCACTTTGTTGCAGACAACTCATGAAAATATTGTGGGAAAAGGAGAAATTCCTCTTAACAAGCAATTTCTCCTTTCCCCACAATGTTTTCTGCTCTATCTGAAGCTCTGAAGAAAATTTTCCAATTTCATCACATTTTGAAATGTCTTCTGCAAACTCTTTCAATTTGGAGCAATCAAAAATTTGTCGTTTGGGAAAGGGTTAACTCAAGTTTGACTGTATTACCTTGAGGTCCACAGCTGTGCTTCCAATAGGTAACAGAGAGTCCCCATCCCAGACGTCTATATACATGGTCTGCTGGGACAAATGGTGCAGAAACAGCTTATTCTCCCCAGGCTTCATGAATGCTGGGTCCATAAAATATCGCACCTGTTAAAAGGATGATCATTTTCGTGATTTGTATGGTGTTTATTGCTGTATCAACAATTTTTCAGTTATGTCATGGCTTTCTGGGATCCACCAGTACTAGTCTATCGCTCTGAAGTGACATGCCAAAGGCCACTCCCACCAAACAAGGTGTCGGTGGGGATCAAACCCATGACCCCTAAGTTCTAAGTTCGCCACTTAAACCACTAGGCCATGCAGGACCCCTTAAAGGATAAAAAAGACATGTTTGTGAAACAATAAGGGTCAACATTTGAGCAGTTGTCCCAAAGTAATAATCTCATAAAATGTAAGCTTTTGTTCCAATCTTTTTCACTTTACTGTTTGTATATGTAGTTATCTTGCAATGCCTGACTCTAAGGATGCTTGATAATTTTCTAAAAATAGATTTTTGTGCTATCTGCCATCCAAAACGTTAAATTTCTGCTTAATTTTGATGATAAAAGATACTCAGAGTAGCTAACAGGTTTGATCACAGGCCAGCTGCCAATTCACTTGGTGGCTGGCCTGAATCTAACATGTTTGAATCAGCATGAAGTCTGTATCAGCACTAAAAGGGTAAATGATGGAAGAAAACCCCATACTCAACTGCCAAAAAGGGCTAATCTAGCCTTGAAGAACCATTGGCATTCTGTAAGTCGTCAATAGACTGCCTCTCATGAAAATTCAAATGCTGTCAACTGAATTTGAAATCATACAGAGAGGGGAAACTTCATTTCAAATTCTGTACTTTAACCACTAATCCACCAGGGGGCCTTGCACAAGTCCTAAAATCTAATATTGGGAAATGGGATGAGAGTTTACCTCAAGTCCTGGGGGTCCCTTCAGTAGGGTGCCATCTTTATCCAGCCTGTGTAGAACATACGGCATACACTGGGCATCAGAGGAAAGGTCTGTATGTGGCTTCGACAACAACATTCTGTACATATAAAACATAGTCTATAGACTAAAAAACAACATTCTGTACATATAAAATTCAGGCTCAAGACTAATAAAGCAACATTATGTACATATAAAACATTGTTTCTTAACTAAAACAACACCTTTTTCTACATTTAATGCATTGTCCGCAGACAACTTTTTTCGAATACATGTATACATATATGGAATTCATAATTGGATACACCTTCTGCAAAAGATTTAACCCTTTACCAAAAGACCAATCTTCCACTGTCCCAAATTGAAAGGGTTTGCAGACGAAATTTCAAAATGTGATGAAATTGAAAAACAATCTTCTGATAGGGCAGAAAACATTGTGGGAAAAGTAAAAATTGCTCTTTACGAGCAATTTCTCCTTTTCCCACAATGTTTTCTCAAGTCGTCTGCAACAAAGTGGTCAAATGTCGTTATTAATTGGGAAAGGGTTAAGAAAACACTACAACGAAAGAAAAGCTACTCCACAATTTTGCCTTCATGGTTGCAACCAAGTATCATCATAAAATAGGGACAATTCATTTCTTTCAATAAGTGTCTAAAATTTTCATGAAAATCCAAATCTACTGTTACTGAACTTTGAACCAACATGTGAATTTAAAGTGGATATTTAAACTTTTAAATAAGACATCAATTTGTGCAAACAGCTGTCAGTAGAACATTTGCATAGAAAACAGACACCTTGATTGAAGTCTGTCTGCATGTTTTTCCCACATTGGTTACAGAACCTCCTATAAAAAACAACTATCTGATGCATGAACTTGACTCTACCGACCTTTCTGTGGTGACCTGCTGATTTCTGTAGAACTGGAAAGAGAAGAAAACCGTCCCACCGGTCTTCTCTGGTCCCATGGCTGCATCAGCCTCTAGCATTCTGTACAATATATAAAACAGTATTAATATATAGAACAGTGATAGAAAAAAGTGTAAAATTATTAACAGTGTTTATCTGATAGACACATAACCCTTTGAATGCTGGGTAATTTTCTAAATACAGATTGTTGTGTTGTCTGCTTTCCAAAACCTTAAATATCTGCTTAATCTTAAACACAAGTAAAAAAAAAAAAAAGGACCACTGTGACAAGAGGAGCATTGTATCCAACAAATATAATCCAGTTATTTGATTTTAGGGTTTAAACATCTTATATTTACAAACAGGTCAAACTGTTCCTTCAAAAATATGCATTCCTACTTCACAAAAGACAAGAACTTGAAAACTGACGTGGGTCATTTCATATACAAACAGTCACATTATTTACACAGCATCAAACAAATTAGCAATAATCACATCTTATTTTTCTAAATACAAAAAAACCCCACATCTTTCATATAGAAAATGCACTTTTAGAAACAAAATATTTCATTACTTACTTTGCAAATGCCAAGAATTGAAACACAATTTCATTACACTGTAGGGGGTCATTCTCCTCTCGTTGTAAGTCGACTGTAACGATGTGTGTATTAGGATCAATCACCTCCGGGGGCTCCTGGTTCCTATCCAACACTGGAGGGAATCCAACCGAGTATAACTTTGCGTATGCAGCTCTTGATAAACCTGAGCCTCTGAGGATAGAAGAATGAGAGAATACATTAACCATTTTTCTTATCAAATTCACATTTGAATGCATCTACAATGTATATAAAAAATAATCAATTTAAAAAAAAACTCAATTTAGACAAAGTCGAATTTGTTTAACCCTTTGAATGCTAGGTATTTTTTTTTAAAATAGATTTTTGTGTTGTCTACTTTCCAAAACCTTAAATATCTGCTTCATCTTGATGAGGAAATATAGTCAGAGTAGCAAACAGGTTAGATCACTGGCCAGCCTCGATCTAACCTATTTGAATATAAGCATGGAGTTCCAGCAGTATAAGGGTTAAGAAGAGCTTATTCTTCCTTTGTCAGAATGAATTTTCTGAATATCACAAAAGAAATGAAATTTCACATATTCTGTAATTATATTTTACTTCAACTTTCATAAGGAAAATATCCTTTTCTGGGTTTGAATCCTGTAAGTAGTCACTTTGTGATCTTTCATTAATCCAAAAGTTTAAACTATCAGTTTTTGGTGGTCACAAATCCCCAAATCAATTCAAGAACAAAAGGGATGCAGTCATAAATGGCCATTATAGTCCATTAGTTTCCAACTTGGATTCAAATGTTAAATAAAGTTCCCAAAGTTTCTTACTTTTTGGGTTGTGGAGGAGCTGTAAGAATGGGTTGTACATGTGGAGTATACTGTAGCTCATGCAGATCGGGGGCCGTCTGAAAATACATTCAAATATATGTTACTAATTATACTTGACAAGTTGGAGAATCCTGTTGTTGAACAATTAGAATATGAATCTATCTGAGTAGCCATTTATACTCTTGAGAAAGGGTTTTTCTTTTTGCTTTGATGCCTGGAAATTACCATTTTCACATTCTATTTCATCTCTTCTCTGATGTGCAAGGCAAATGCATTGATGTAATTGCAAAAACCATAACAAATTAAAAAATCGTTTAAAAAATTCTTGCAGCATATGTGTCCATTTAAACTCCATTCTCCATATTACCTCTGTTTGCTGTGTCTGTTGCAGACTACTTAATAAAAACACGGTAAAAAAATAAGAATTGCTTACTATTACATATCATTCTTTTTCACTATATTTTCTACCTTATATCATTTAAGAAACTGCTTCTGTCTTGCCAATGTTCATGGACTGCTTACCACTTAGATGTGGAAGAGCCACAAGTTGCTATATGGAGCAGGGAGTCAATGAACAATTTCTCCTTTAGCTACATTCTTCTACAAACACAATCGCCTACCTGTACACCAGGCATGGAGACCGGGCCCTGGTACATGGGTACATACATCTGTTGGGGCATCTGTTGTGCGTAGATCTGTGGGTACTGCATGGACACACCCGGTTGGGGCTGTAGTATGCTGCCTGCCGCTCCTTGTTGCTGGGACATTTGTTGAGGCACTTGAAGGGACATTGGGCCACCAGACATTCCCCTGTAAGATATATAGTTTTGTTTGTATGGTGTTTAACACTGTATCAACGATGTTTTAGTTATGTAATGGCTTTCTTGGAAGTACCAGGACTAGGCTAACCTAAGAGAAATAGCAATTGTTATCATTATTGTAATAGAAGTTATAGCCTAGAAAGGAGGTTAGCTCTATAGGTATACTAGAGCATCATTCTAGTATTGATGTGGTTGTGTGTTCAAGCCCTTCACTGGGAGCACTTTTGCTCTCAAGTTCATTTTAATGGTAGCAGCAGTGCGACAAAGTCTTCATCTTCTATCAGAGTTGCCTTTCCCATCTATTTGAAATTGAAAGAGTTTGTAGACGACATTTCAAAACGTGATGAAATTGAAAAATAATCTTTTGATAGGGCAGAAAATATTGTGGGAAAAGGAGAAATTGCTCTTTAAGACCAATTTCTCCTTTTCTAACAATATTTTCCAGAGTTGTCTGCAGCAAACTTGTCAAATGTCATTATTGTTTGGTAATGGGTAAAGATAAAACTGCTATTTTACAAAGATACTTCGTAAATACCTTTGATGTCTGCCACTGGGCGGTTTGCTTGGTTTGTAAGCAGATTCCATCATCATCCCCATCTCACTCTCCTCCATACTGGGGGCGGCAGCCGACTTCATAGAGTGACCGGAACCCATCTGGAACCCTGGGGCCATCGCCATCGGGTGTGTCGGGTGACTGATGGACGACGAGCCATCTATCTGTAGAACAAAAGGCATTACAGTGGACAGTTTACCTGTAGTTAAAACTTTGTTTTACATCAATTGTGAAATAAGTTCTCCCAACTTAAATAAATTTCTCTCAATTCTGCTTCCTGAATATATAGCAGTACTTGTGTCGAATGTGGATTAATGAGGAGTCCCAAGGCAGATCCTGCTACTCATGGGATTTAAACCCACAACGCTACTGTCCAACGCCATGGCTCTACCCCTGGACCATTGGACTCCTTAGTGGACAGTTTATCATGTTTAAACAGTTTATACAAAGAGTATTTAGTCTAAGGCCATATAAATACAGAATCCAAGTCAAACAGAAAGATCATAATGATTGGCATCCCTATCAAATAGTTTTCTTATACACGGAAATTCTGTCTCCTTTTACCATAGTTTCTTAAATCTTAAATTTCATCTTGTCCTTTTAACTGAATCTTCTATCACACCAGCAACATCAAACTGAAAGTAGAATACCCATAATACCCGCCATTTTGAAACACGTTCTTTCGTCAGATTACTTCTGTCATTTTCTGTATACATCTGTCGTGGTCTGAACTATTCTGTTTAAATCAAAAAGTTCTGACCCAGACCAATGTATATCAAGAACTAAAGATGTAAATTGTCAATATAATGGGTTTCAAAATAGTGGATTATGGGTATTCTACCTCAACACATTTCTTCAATTGGATTTGATGTATGGTCCAAATATAAAGCCACAGCAAAATAAATGATGATGGTGTGCAAAAAGTATGAACATACATGTAAATATTTTCTAAGATATAGTGAGAGATTGTACTAACAGTTCCTCTATTTACAAGAATTTGTCATATTTTACACGAATTAGATCTCCAAATCTTATGATTCATTTTACTGTTTTGTAACCAAAATCATATCAAGGGCCCAGTCACAAAAATGAAGCATTTAATTTAGTCTTGCACTGAACCCGCAATATGTGGCCATCTCATGTATGGCAAAAAAGTATATACCTAGCTTAACTCATTCCCTCAAACGGGGAATTAGAAATTCAAACCAGAATCAGATGACCGTTGTTTTATTTGAATATCTCATTTTCTTCTAGGAATTGGATATAAACCAGTTTCATGAAAGGGTAAAATATTATTGCTCATTTAGGGCAATTTCACATAAGTTTTAAAAGGTTTTCTGCAGCAGATGCTGCAAAGTGAGATATTTGGAGTGAAAGGTTGAGATTTCTAGTTCAAATGAACCAAACACTCAATCAAGGGTTCAGTGCAAGGCTACCATCAATCCCTTACAAAAGTGAAGGAGGCTTATTTGTCTTGCATTGAAACATTAGTACCTAAGAATACATGTAGTTTGCCAACAATAATTTAACATGTTAATAAACAGAAGACATAAACTACACATAATTCAAAATCAAATTAAGAATTTTATTTGCTACATTATCGAAAAACCCTAAACCCATTACCAAACCATAATGACATTTGACCAGTTTGTTGCAGACGACTCTGGAAAATATTGTGGGAAAAGAAGAAATTGCTCTTAATGAGCAATTTCTCATTTTACACAATGTTTACCACCTTATCAGAAGAGTATTTTTCAATTTCATCACAACTTGAAATGTTGTTTGCAAACTCTTAAAATTTTGGGAAATTTGGTGTTTGGTAAAGGGTTAAAGGCCACAAACAGTTTACAACACTGTCAATAGTCTGTTTTTGATACATAAATGATTGCAACATGAGTTTTCTTCTCTCAAAACTGATCAAATGTGTGAAATAAGGCTTGGAAAGAATTATCTGTAGTACTGTCTAGAAAATGCACAAAATATGGATATATAAGTACACATACCATTTTGATATATCTGAAATACTCTTCAGAATAAAATGCATATTTATTCTAACTAGCTCATCATATTGAGGGTTTAACCATTAGAATGCTGGGTAATTTTCTAAAAAAAGATTTTTGTATCACCTGCTTTCCAAAACATTAAATATCTGCTTAATTTTGTTGAGGAAAGAAATTCAGAGTAGCAAACAGGTTAGATAAGAGGCCTGTCAGCAATTTACTTGGTGGCTGGCCTAGATCCAACCTGTTTGCATAAGCATGAAGTTGGTTCCAGCACTATAAGGGTTAATGGAAGACAATAGCATATCCATCACTTTTCTGAAGGAGTTGCTGTAGTCTTGCTCTGAACCCTCAAAATGTTTTTTTTTTCTAATATTGATTGTTATTGAAATATATAAAGCAAGCAACAATGTTAAAAGTTGAAAGGGCTTTAATGTTTAATACGCCATCACACGATAGGCAACTCCGTTTTACATATAGTTTCTTTCTCCAGACAATCTCCTCTACCTTCCAAGAGAGTTTGGTGGAGATGCGATAGATTTCAATTTTGCATTGAGTGATAGATTGAAGACTTTGAACAGCCATTTCTCCACTTCTTGGCGAGAGTCCCAGGCATATGTGATATTTTCGTTCTCTGAACTCTGCCTACTATAGACCCAGCAAGTTTGTAGGTCCTAATTAAGAACAACAGCAGACACCAATTTCAAATGTGCAAAAACAACTTTAACAAAATGATTTTTTAAGGCAAAAACCATTGTGAAAAGGTAGAAATTGCTCTTTGAGAGCAAATCCTCCTTTTGTCAAAGGTTGTTTTTTTTTTTGCAAACTTCTGCTGTATGTGACTTTAACAATTCAAACAAAATAAATGAGATAAACTAGCAAAATTAGCATAAATACAAACATCAAGAACTACATTAGATAAAGTAATATGATTAACCAAATGCTCTATACATATAATATATTTTATCTGTTCCAACTCAAAAAGAAAAAAAAAACTAAAAATGAATTGCAGTTTTGAATTTGGTAACAAACTAATAGCATTGAGCAGTTGGTATGATATATACACAGATAACTCACCTTTAGATTGTCCTTTTGAGAAAAAATTATACAAAAACAATTATTTACTTATCTACATAATGATTCATTATGTTTTTTCAGCATGTATTTAGAAATAATGTTATAAAAGGAGAATATGCTCTTCAGGTTGCAAAGATTTGAAAGCTACTTATAGGTATTGCATAGGAACAAAATAATAGCAATTTCTACCCAACAACAAGATTATTTTTTATTTCTTCTTAACCCACTATGCGGAGAAACCTTATTAAATGACAAAAGTTTCCATTCAGATATGTTTCTTCAATAATGAAATAAAATCATTAAAAAAAAAAAAAAATGGCTCAATATTGAAGCATGAGAAACTAACAAATGGTTAAACGTTTGTGTTTCTGCATGTAACTATCATTTTAAAAGACAATAAACCATTTATATGCCATTAGAAACATCACTAGTTACATCATCTGACAGGTTTCTGCTGGAGAACAGAATGATGATAAGTAATTTTCTTATTCTGAAAACTGAAAACAGTCTAAATGTTATATGATCAAAACTTGTGGTGGATTAAAGGCAATGATTCTCTTTAAATAAATTCTCATAGAGAATTTTCGTCGTTTCGAATGAAACAGTGTTATGAATAATACATTTCATAACCAATTTTCTCATATCAGTTGTCTAAATTAAAAAAATTGAATGTATCAGCCAATAGCATTTATATAACATTTCGTAATAGAAAATTAAGATTATTTTTAGACATACCTAGTGGAATTAATCATAAAAAGATCATGCGATAGAGCATAATGCATATCCATAAAATAGAATCTGTCCTAAAGTAATGCAATAATGAATTAATGTGTGTAAATAACCCTTATACCCTCCCCATCTAGAATCTGTCTTAACGTAATGCAATAATGAATTAATGTGTGTAAATAACCCTTATACCCTCCCCATCTAGAATCTGTCTTAACGTAATGCAATAATGAAATAATGTGTGTAAATAACCCTTATACGCTCCCTATCTAGAATCTGTCTTAACGTAATGCAATAATGAATTAATGTGTGTAAATAACCCTTATACCCTCCCCATGTAGAATCTGTCTTAACGTAATGCAATAATGAATTAATGTGAGTAAATAACCCTTATACGCTCCCCATCTAGAATCTGTCTTAACGTAATGCAATAATGAAATAATGTGTGTAAAAAACCCTTATACCCTCCCCATCTAGAATCTGTCTTAACGTAATGCAATAATGAATTAATGTGTGTAAATAACCCTTATACCCTCCCCATCTAGAATCTGTCTTAATGGAATGCAATAATGAATTAATGTGTGTAAATAACCCTTATACCCTCCCCATCTAGAATCTGTCTTAACGTAATGCAATAATGAATTAATGTGTGTAAATAACCCTTATACCCTCCCCATCTAGAATCTGTCTTAACGTAATGCAATAATGAAATAATCTGTGTAAATAACCCTTATACGCTCCCTATCTAGAATCTGTCTTAACGTAATGCAATAATGAATTAATGTGTGTAAATAACCCTTATACCCTCCCCATCTAGAATCTGTCTTAACTTAATGCAATAATGAATTAATGTGTGTAAATAACCCTTATACGCTCCCCATCTAGAATCTGTCTTAACGTAATGCAATAATGAAATAATGTGTGTAAATAACCCTTATACCCTCCCCATCTAGAATCTGTCTTAACGTAATGCAATAATGAATTAATGTGTGTAAATAACCCTTATACCCTCCCCATCTAGAATCTGTCTTAAAATAATGCAATAATGAAAAAATGTGTGTAAATAACCCTTATACGCTCCCCATCTAGAATCTGTCTTAACGTAATGAAATAATGTGTGTAAATAACCCTTATACACTCCCCATCTAGAATCTGTCTTAACGTAATGCAATAATGAAATAATGTGTGTAAATAACCCTTATACGCTCCCCATCTAGAATCTGTCTTAACGTAATGCAATAATGAATTAATGTGTGTAAATAACCCTTATACCCTCCCCATCTAGAATCTGTCTTAACGTAATGCAATAATGAAATAATGTGTGTAAATAACCCTTATACCCTCCACATCTAGAATCTGTCTTAACGTAATGCAATAATGAAATAATGTGTGTAAATAACCCTTATACCCTCCCCATCTAGAATCTGTCTTAACGTAATGCAATAATGAATTAATGTGAGTAAATAACCCTTATACGCTCCCCATCTAGAATCTGTCTTAACGTAATGCAATAATGAATTAATGTGTGTAAATAACCCTTATACCCTCCCCATCTAGAATCTGTCTTAATGTAATGCAATAATGAATTAATGTGTGTAAATAACCCTTATACCCTCCCCATCTAAATAACTTATATACTCCCTATCTAGAATCTGTCTTAACGTAATGCAATAATGAAATAATGTGTGTAAATAACCCTTATACCCTCCCCATCTAGAATCTGTCTTAACGTAATGCAATAATGAAATAATGTGTGTAAATAACCCTTATACCCTCCCCATCTAGAATCTGTCTTAACGTAATGCAATAATGAATTAATGTGTGTAAATAACCCTTATACCTCCCCATCTAGAATCTGTCTTAACATCAATAATGAATTAATGTGTGTAAATAACCCTGTCTTAACATAATGCAATAATGAAATAATGCGTGTAAATAACCCTTATACCCTCCCCATCTAGAATCTGTCTTAACGTAATGCAATAATGAATTAATGTGTGTAAATAACCCATATACGCTCCCCGTCTAGACCAGTATATTACCTTGAATCCAAAACCCCATTGGAAGGCCATGAGCCCACCAGCGGTTTTTGACGAGATTTCATCCTGCATCGCTGTGTTTGGGACCTTGTAGACAAACTCTCCGTCTGGTGAGGGGGTGGCTCCACCCATGAGCCCAATAGTCACATGTGGGTTGGTGGGTTGTAGAAACGGGTTCCATGCTGACCATCTCAAGGTTACAGATTTTGTATGACCTCGGGATAGACTTTTAGTTGCCTGAATGTAAATATTTATACAGTTGTTAATAACAAGAAATACACTTTGTTGAATGAACACTTAATTTATGTTAGACAAAAAGGAAAAAAAGAATTTAACTTGATGATGTCTCATCAGAATTATGGAATGACATCTTGATATACCTTTTGTAGCCTTTCCATAAGATAAGATATTTCTTTGTAAAATATCATATAAAAATAAATCCATCACATCCCGCCAAATTGGCAAATAAGTCACCTAAGTGGAATCTATATTACTGCAAGACTTGTATAAGATGCGGCAGAACACTACATACAGAATTTGCTGTAAATGTAAAATGTCACATAAAAGGAACAATTCAACATGAGAAAGGAAAAGAAGATTGTTCTTACTATTAATATCATTACTCTATTGTTTGCTGCCTGCATTTTGGAAATTATTCTTTGTTTGAACATCAATTTTGCAATCTATGGAGGTGTTACACTCCAGTCGAGAATAGTTAGCCTGAAAAAGTTAAGCTCTTCTTCTCATGCAGCATTTAACGATAAGTTAATGCAATAATTAACATAAACATGATTTCCTTATGGGTTGAAAGCCTGAAACCTCAACAAATAAATAATAACAGGCTGCCTATGGTATCTATGAATATGCCTTGTGTAAAGTAGACACAGGCATATCTTTCTTCTTGGGACTTTTTGGTTTAACCCAACCCAAGTATTAAACCTAAAAATACTAGGCGATTTTCTAAAAATAGATTTTTGTGCTGTCTCCTTTCCAAAACCTTAAACATATGCTTAATTTTGTATAGGATTGATAATCAGAGTAGCAAACAGGTTAGATCACAGGCCAGCCATTAATTTACTTGGTGGCTGGCAAGGATCTAACCTGTTTGTATAAGCATGAAGTGGGTTCCAGCACTATAAGGGTTAATTTGCATTTTCCCACACATAAAGCATACACAATGCCCCTATGCCACGGTAACATTCAAGAGGAATAAGACAATACCTTTCTATCCTGCTCGGAAAGTTGTTGACCAATCACATACTCCAGTATAAACACCACAGCAAACATTGGGTCCTCCAGCACATCTTTAACACTGATTCTCTGGTTTAACACGAGATAGTGGCCATTGTCTGGGCTATATAGAAAGAATAGCACTAAATTAGGTTCCAGAAATTTTTACGCCAATGAGGAAAGGGTCCTGTATCAAGTATTTTTCATTTAACAGTAACTGTCCGTCAAAAGTCGGCTCCTTATATTTTATTTGACCGTATCAGAAAAAGCATTCTGTCACAAATACAAGTGGAATTCAAAAGCTATGCCAATTTTAAGAACTAAAATGTTTATAAGTTATGTGGATAATGGATGTTGGATGCATGTTGAAAACGTGCACGCTCTTCGAAAAAAAATAGTGTAATGTAAAGTATATATGCTATACATCTAAAAACTGTTGCAACGCTTATGAATATAAATACATACTATTGCACACTGTACAGGCTCTTCAAACTTAAATAAAACTAATTTTGATTTGAGTGGCTATTCTTCAGTCAGGATCATTCAAATCGAGCTGTTGTACAGTTATAAAGAAGTACATTTTTAACATCTATAAACAAGCAGCTTTAGAAACAACATAATGTTGGTTTTCTTACCCAGCATCCGTCATCTTTTGGGAACTTTTAAATCTTTGACTTCTCCTGAATGTTGGACTGGCGCCCGGTTTGAGCGAATGGGAGACGATATTTTTAGCATCTAACAAGAACGTTTGGGGTTTGTCAACAAAGGTCCAGCCATTGTGTACTCCAACCTAGGCAAAATAAAGCAAATCTTGATCAATTTTAACCCTTATAGTGCTTGAACTGACTTCATGCTTATATGCAAACAGGTAAGATCCAGGTCAGCCCCAAAGTAAATTCGCAGCTGGCCTGTGATCTAACCTGTTTGCTACACTGAGCATCTTTACTCATCAAATTTAAGCATATAATTAAGGATTTGGAAAGCAGACGACACAAAAATCTACATTTAGAAAATTACCCAGCATTCTAAGGGTTAAAGACATGAACATATTTTTCATTTTCATTTCATTCATGTTCAAGACCAACATTTCTACAAATATGTTAAGAAATATAAAGAATTTAAACTAAGATTTAAACATAGAGCACCACAGAGTAAGTGAAACAATATGGGAAAAGAGCAACAATATTCTCTTGAAGTAGTATTGGTGTTATAATGCAGGGCTTTGTTTATACTCCAATCTATCACAAATATGCTGAAATGTAGCTTACAATCAATAAAAAAAACAATTAAATATACAACCAACCAAATTATATCATTATCACTCACCAACAGTCTTCGCTCTACAATTGATACAGTCTGTCCCCCGTAGCTTGCCTTGCCGGAGATGGCCATACTGTCTTCCTGTATCAGTTCACACAGCTCCTCCTCAAACTTCTCAATGGTCGGGTTCAGTTGGATGGTGACCTGATCCAGGGTACACGTCATAGACTTGAGTAACTTAGGCTTCTTTAGTCGGTCCCGTGCTGTAAAAACATACAAGGAATCATCTACAACTTTTCTTAACCCTTTTCCAAACAATAACGACATTTGACCACTTTGTTGCATATGACTTTAGAAAACCAAGGTTTTCTGCTCTATCTGAAGAATATTTTTCAATTTCATCACATTTTGAGATGTCGTCTGCAAACTGAGACAGTCAAAAGTTTGTTGTTTGGGAAAGGGTTTAACACACCCTACACATTGTTTTAAATTAATTGTCAAGGAAGCTTGAAGCTTGTTCAGAGTCACTCTTGATGACTACTTCATGAATACCAAAACATTACTTGTGCCGATCAGGGTTTTGTCCCGGCAATTTTTCACGTTGCCAAACGGGAATTCGAATCCGGTATTCTTGGTACAAGCGCCTGATGCTCTACCTCTAAACCACTGTTGCCCCAAAAACAAGTACTCCTTTGCATTGGATCTTGTGACAACTCTCGCAGGCTAGAAAGCACTAGTAGTTTATATCTATTAAGCAGGACTTCAGGTTTATGGAGGTTAAGATCTATTGAACCCACAATATCAAAATACGGTGCATCGCCTTTTACCATAGTGAGCCAGCCGTGGGCCATTTTTGGTAAAAAATATCACTTGGATGGTGTAAGTTTTGGCACTTCATTTCAGAAAGTTGTTCAACAACTTCATGCTTATGCGAACAGGTTAGATCCAGGCCAGCTGCCAAGTAAAGTGGCAGCTAGCCTGTGGTCTTACCTGTTTGATTCTCTGAGTATCTGTTCTCATCAAAATTAAGCAGATATTTAAGGTTCCGGAAAGCAGGCAATACAAAATTCTGTTTTTAGAAAATTACCCAGCGTTCCAAAGGCAAGTGTGTCACTTAGGTTTATCAAACAAACTTCATCAAATCTTTAATACATAATAAAGAGACATTGTTTGAAGTAATTGTTTACCTGCTGACTCACTGTCCATCAGCCCAGGTATGACATCATTGTTACCAATCACTGTGTTCTCTGGTAACAGGTGTAACACCTGGTACATGGCCTTGTGGGTACCGAGTGTAAAACCCAGCTCACACTCCGGGATGGGCCGTAGCAGCTCAGAGGCTGAAAAAATGTTAATACAAAAACATGTAACAGGACAGATTTTTACCTGTATTGATAAGAAAACCGGTAATTATATTCATTCGCAGCATTGCATATTTTTTTGCATGATATGTCATATAGTTATATGAGTTTAAAAAAACATACTGATGGTTCAATTTAATACTATGTTTATGAAGCACTAACTATAGTCTTGCATTGAACCTTCAATATAAACATGTGAATTTTTGTCAAAAATATAAAGTCACATAAGCCTCTCTATCCCAAACCAAATCACCCAAGACCATCTGACTAAGGCATTTCAAAATTCAAAAAAGGGCAAATAAAGACCTCCCTTTTTGGCGCATGTGCCAACGTGAAGTATGATGGAGATTATAGAACCTCTACAGTCACACACAGGAATCAGGAAAATGCCAGTTTTGTCGGTTTTGGACCAATTTCATTATAAAATGATTATTGAAACTTAAAAAATACAGAAACAAGTTTATACTTAATGTTGTCCCAAATAAAAGGTTTGTTTTAATATTGTCACATAAATCATAAACTATGGTAAGATGCATGAAAGAAATTAATAATTAATATTTATCAATACATCTTTTTGGGGTGAAGATGCATGGAGGGTTTTTTGGCTGATTTTCGTACCAATTGTGATTCGGAGATTTCCTGATCCCTGGTCACACAATAGCTATCTTATAAAGATACAGCAAAACATCAACAATATTTTCAGAATTGGGGAGGGTTGTTGCAAGAGCATAGACTTACATTCAATTGGTTCATCCATAAAGAAAAGAGCTCTGGCTGTTCCATAATATAGTTGGCATCTGAAAATGATAGAAAGATGGCGTTAGCTATTGATAAAATTAGGGAAACAAAAAAGGAAAACAAATATTTTGTGTTGCAGTTTTGGTTTTTGCTTTGTTTCATTACCTTCTTTAGCAAATACATGATTAATATTGAATTTATAATTAAATAGGTTTGTTCTAGTCAAAAAATAAGTTTTGGGCATTCCTCCATCTGTTGAGCATTGCATTATAACTAAAATACTGTTAAAGAATCTTAGACTAGTAGTAAACAACAAACAAATCATAAACCAGGCAATCATACTTTTGGGTGGGAGGTTTGATCCCTCGTGTGGTATCGGGAAGTTCATCCTCTTTGAAGGGTCTAATGATACCCCAGCCACAGGACACTTTCTTCAGTTTCTTTGTGGACTCATCAATCCCTGATGCGACCAGCTCGACTACAGCTATCACATTGGAACTCACGATCGATGTGTGGAAATATAAATTCTGAAAGGAATAAGTAAAACTAAAATGTTGGAGGTCATGATATTTCTGGCATATAGTTTGGCTATAGTCATGATATATATAAAACAAAGGCCGTTAGAGAAAACACCTAAACCAATTATGATTTAATCACAATGATTTCTGCTTTTTGAACAATTGAAAAACATCAAAAAGAATAAATAAATTTTAGATGATTTATCAATTTGCTGAGATAAGTTTATGAGGTTTAATGCAATACTATAGTAAGTGCTTCATAAACATGAAGCACTTACAACAGTATTGCACTGAACCCTCCATATAGTTTGGGGTCAAAGTGATTTATCATGGAGTAAAGGGCAATGGTAAAGTATATTATATTTAAAATATTACCTGTGACAGTCTTAGTTTGGGCTTTGATTGCCCACCCAGCCCGACTAGCTCTGCGTACTGCCCGGCCCATTGTCGCCCAAAAAACTGTCTGTAGGCAAGATCGAAGAGGCTTACTCGTAATTGGTACTCTGTATTTTGGACTCCCTCCGTCTGAAATATACAAGTTAAAATCTGATTAACTCAGTCTACAAGGGTAGAGAATTCTGATTTTAAATTACATGTACATAACATTGTGCCAAATCTTTTCCTGTCCTTGTCCATATGATGGTTTGTACAGTAAATTTCAATAAAATTTACTTGTTCCTTTAGACTTTTGGACATTCTTAGCAATTAATTTTGGCAGGCTTGATCAAAAATATACATCAAGACAGAAATGGTTCAAATAATAAGAAGGTATCGTAATATTTCTTATAGTAACCCTTCGAATGCTTGGTAATTTTCTAGAAATAGATTGTTGTGTCGTCTGGTTTCCAAAACCTTAAATATCTGCTTAATTTGATGAGGAAAGATATTCAGAGTTGCGAACATGTTAGATCACAGGCCAGCTGTTAATTTAGTAGGTGGTTAGCCTGGGTCCAACGTGTTTGCAAAAGCATTAAATCGGTTCCAGCATTAAAGGGTTAAAAACAATATCATTAACAGATAATGATGATGAAGCTGAAATACATAAGAACACACTGGCCTACTTGTAAGGCCCATCGACAGCTTAGAGGTCATTTAGCGCGCATTATAAGACTAGATTTGATATTTTGAGGAAGATAGTCTTAAGACTGACTTACAGTTGTACCACTTCTCCTTTGTCACAATTGATTCTAGAATCTTTAGTGACTATGACTGTGAGTTAAATTGTATTTTGGATGAAGGTGTCATTGGATCAAATAATCAGAATAAGATCGACTCTCAATTTACCTGAACCTGATATGAAAACTGTGGAATAATATTCTCAACAGCAAGTAATCCTAAGCAGAATGGCACACTTGTTCCACTCGAGTTATGAAAATATGGATGGGGTAAGACACTACAATTTGAAATCCTCTGTTTTAATCGCTCTGCATCGTCTGTTAAAGGACTTAATCCCCCTCTAACCACTTCATCCCATTCCGCTTTGAGATACTTCCCAATAAAGTCAGAGTGTCTTTTGTTTCCATTTTGACTAGAATTTGAGCTTCCAAGCTTAGGATTCCTGGACACAGTTTGTCTAGTATTATCCTTTGTCTCTGTCACATCCTCCATTTGTATTCCTCAATCATATCACAGTATCACATTTTCTTTTAAACAGCAATTTGCTGGATATATGTCTGATAAATTAAAGTGAATGAAAATCTTAATGATAATTGGAGTAGGCTCCAAGTACCATAAAAGATATATTCCACCATGTTCCGATACACGCCTCACTGGTATAATGCATCTATATTTATCCACTTCCCTCAAATTGGGTTTTAGTGACTGGTCTAAATCAAAAGCAATGACAGAAGACATTTAAAGAGAAAAATAAAACCAGCATCTTTCTTCTGTTTGGTATGATATTCATTGTGACAAAAAACAACAAACTGTTCATCATAAATAAATATCTTTTTTTGTAGCTGTTTTTATCTTTAATCTTTTATTATGATATTTGACTGTGTTTTAACATGTGTACATGTGTCTGTGAAGGGATAGGATCGCACACATATTTAACAAGCATTTTAATACATTCATCTATCAATGGGATCAAGCTATTAATGGGCTTTGATGATATAGCATTCAATGCCCAATATCTGAGTAACAAAATATTACCGACTTTGCCATCACATTTTCAGACATTAATCCATCCTCTAATGATATCTACACCCCTGCAAAAAATTCAAGAATTTGTTCTTACACTTCAGCTACTCATTAACATCAAGCTTGATCATGAAATTCAAGAACAGGTTTGTGAACACCAAAAACAGGTTCATGGATTGATTCATTAACATGTTCTTGAAATTCATATACAAGCTCATGAATAGCTTTGTATTCATGATTGACCATTTTTGTTCATGCATGTTCATGAACAAGTTCATGCATCTTTTGCCAGATCAGTCAATCTTGTTTGAAGAGACCATAGTTAAAGGAGATAGAATCATGGTGAACAACACCACTTGGGTCCTGTATCATAGTTAAAGGAGACAGAATCATGGTGAACAAGACAACTAACCAGCTTAATACCAACAAAAGTAATGCAGAAACATCCTACTTGGGTCCTGTATCATAGTTAAAGGAGACAGAATCATGGTGAACAACACAACTTACCAGCTTAATACCGCCAAAAGTAATACAGAAACATCCTACTTGGGTCCTGTATCATAGTTAAAGGAGACAGAATCATGGTGAACAAGACAACTAACCAGCTTAATACCAACAAAAGTAATGCAGAAACATCCTACTTGGGTCCTGTATCATAGTTAAAGGAGACAGAATCATGGTGAACAAGACAACTAGCCAGCTTAATACCGACAAAATTAATGCAGAAACATCCTACTTGGGTCCTGTATCATAGTTAAAGGAGACAGAATCATGATGAACAACACCACTTGGGTCCTGTATCATAGTTAAAGGAGACAGAATCATGGTGAACAAGACAACTAACCAGCTTAATACCAACAAAAGTAATGCAGAAACATCCTACTTGGGTCCTGTATCATAGTTAAAGGAGATAGAATCATGGTGAACAACACCACTTGGGTCCTGTATCATAGTTAAAGGAGACAGAATCATGGTGAACAAGACAACTAACCAGCTTAATACCAACAAAAGTAATGCAGAAACATCCTACTTGGGTCCTGTATCATAGTTAAAGGAGATAGAATCATGGTGAACAACACCACTTGGGTCCTGTATCATAGTTAAAGGAGATAGAATCATGGTGAACAACACCACTTGGGTCCTGTATCATAGTTAAAGGAGACAGAATCATGGTGAACAACACAACTAACCAGCTTTATACTGACAAAAGTAATACAGAAACATCCTACTTGGGTCCTGTATCATAGTTAAAGGAGACAAAAGTAATACAGAAACATCCTACTTGGGTCCTGTATCATAGTTAAAGGAGACAAAAGTAATGCAGAAACATCCTACTTGGGTCCTGTATCAAGTAAGCTTCAGACTAACTACTTGCCCATGTACTGTTGTTGAGTGTTCACTTAGAGCATGATTGTCTTTATATATATGAAATTGTGTGAATGGTCTAAATTGGGAGTTTGTTTAAACAACACTTGTGTTAGAAACATTGCTTCATTTCTGATAAGAGTTAGAAATCATTGTGACAAAAGGAGAAATTCCTGGTCATGAGCAATATCTTCTTTTTTCTTAAGTTATCAGCCACAGATGAGTGCCCTTGCGAAAGATGCAAGAATTTGTTAATGAACTTAATGAGCATTCATGAACAAATGATGGCAACTCATGAAAAAGCAATTATGAACAAAAGATGTTAACTCCTGAAAACAGAGCTGTTCATGAACTTGTTCTTGAATAGCAAGAACATGTTCATGAACATCAAGAACGATTATGTGAATCAATTCAGCGCATGATTTCAGTGCAATACTAGTTTAGGACAAAAACATACAGAGAAGCAATGTATCCATCGGAAGACCATTTCCTCCTTTTATCACAATTATTTCAAGCGTCTAATGCATTCTTCGAGGGTTCAACGCAAGACTAAATAGCAAGTGCTCCACAAACATAAAGTACTTACTATAGTATTGCACTGAACCCATGATTTGTGAAATCACAGGAGATGATATTAAAGTGTTAATCAATGATTACAGTGTCTTTCCTACTTCAAAGCAGGCAGCAGTATTGAATTATAAATGATGTTTTCAATTCTGAGTTGAGTTTAAAGAAAGTAACACGTTTATCACACACAGTTTCTAACCGGAGACAACTTCTCATGAAAAACTACATCTTGCAGTACCATGATTTCAACTCATAATATGAGATGCCTTAGGTCATATCAAGATCACTTTTCTCCAACTTTTAAAGTTTATATTCTACTAGAACTTTGTGAATGGTCCTAACTTAAGATAGCCATGTTTTGCCTGAACAATAAAATGTTAGTTATGAAATTACGAAAAGAACAAAACAATGTTAGATAAACAGAAATCAGTTTTCTTTTCTTTTACCACAAGGGTTATATATACTGAAGTAATTTGCTCAGAGTATGAAATACACATAAGTATATAAATGAGCAATGTCATAAGAAAAACCTACATATCAAATAGTTAAATCTGGACAGATAATTGTGAAATAAAGAATAGAATTAAATAAGACTTAAGTGAAACTCTTGTTATTGTATATACAGAGATACCATGAAGCAGGTATTCAGAATTTGTGCTCTAATCAATAAAAGCTTCCATTCACCACCCAGACAGAAATTAACTTCTCCAGATCTCCTATTCACTATTCACCCAGATAGCAATTAATTTCTGCATCATGTGTTATCCAAGCTATAACTCATAACTCCATGTAAACAAATTTCTACATATATGCAGTAGTCATATCTCCTTTTATGATGTTCATTTGTTTATTGTTTGTTCGTTTGTTTGTTTATATGGGTTTAACATGACATCAACAATATTTCACTTATGTTGCAATGACCAACTCTTATGTCTGAGTAAGTCCTCAACTGCCAACAAGAGCTGGTCAAGCAGGTTAGAACCATCGGCATTCCATAAGTCTGGAGATTGACTCTCATGAAAATCAAATGCCGTCACCGGTATTTGAACCGAAGTTGAGAGGGCTGATGTGATTTCAAGTTCTGTACTTCAACCACTAGGCCATGGAGAAACTTGTTCATTATACATGCAATAAAAGGTGGTTGTTGAACAATTTGGACAAAAGAGATATAAAGCTTGTTACAGTGAAGCCTCGTTTATCCGGACCCGGAATATCTGGATATCTTGCATTCCGAACGAAATTGTAAGGGAACGGAATTATTGTGCAGTAGTTTGCTTAACCAATGACCATACAATAATGATATTTGACCAGTTTTTGCAGATGACTCTCAAAAACATTGTGGGTAAAGGAGAAATTGCTTGTGACGAGCAATTTCTTCTTGACCCACAATGTTTTCTGCCATATCAGAAGATTAATTTTGAATTTCAATTTGGGACGGTTGAAAATTTGGCGTTTAGTAAAGGTATATACCTGCATATAGACAGTTTATGTCTAAATATGTTTTTAAAAGACCAGACCCTGCTTCATAAGTCCGGATTATTCGTTAATCCGGAAATATTTTTGGGAACGGACGTGTTCGGATTAACGAGATATTACTGTATATCATTTGTTAGTTGATAATTATCACTTGCTGATGTTTTGAATTTGGATCAGTTCTATAATTCTATATTGAATACAATTCATGTTTTATGCAAAACGTTATGCAGTTGAAGAATGAGAAATAGTTGTATATATATTATCAAAATTCTATATTAAACAGTTCATGAGATTTTTATCTGATCCAAATTGAAAATAGCAGCAAATGACAATTTTCAATTAGACTAGCAAAGTCTAATTGCAAATTGTCATTTGCTGTTATTTTCAATTTGGATCAGATAAAAATCTCATGAACTGATTAATATAGAATACCACATCTTCCTATTATATGCAAATGTGTCATTTGCACCAAGGAGACTATAAATCATTTAACCCTTAAAGTGCTGATTGCGCTGGGTAATTTTCTAAAAAATTGATTTTTGTGTCGTCTGCTTTCCAAAATCGTAAATATCTGCTTTATTTTGATGAAGAAAGATACATAGGGTAGCAAACAGGTTAGATCACAGGCCAGCTGCCAATTTACTTGGCGGCTGGTCTGTGATTTTACCTGCTTGCTTAGGCATGAAGTTGGTTCCAGCACCATAAGGGTTAACGTCTTGAATGAGATTTACATTGATTTCTCTAGCAACACTCAACAAGGTGTGAATGTCACCTAGTCCAGGTATGCAATCATTCTTTATTGAAAACTTTCTCTGGTGCAAAATAATGAAACAGCTTTGACCCATCCCCCCCCCATAGGTGATTATGTGATAGGTCCAAAACTAAAGACACATTTATTATGCAGCAGGCAACAAAAAAGGCGAGAAATAGATGCTCCTATATAAAAGTGGGTAGAAACCTTTCTTGCAAAATACTATATTGCTCTTTAAGAGCAATGTATCCATTAGTCTTAGTCACAAAGTGAATTCTTAAAACTTCTACAGCAGATGCATTAAAGGTGGGGGATATGGAAATAAAAGGGTAAGATGGTTATAATATTGAAAATAAAAGCCCATCAAAATTTCAAACCATAAAATGAATGTTTTAAAACTACTGT
This sequence comes from Cerastoderma edule, assembly GCA_947846245.1. NCBI lineage: Eukaryota > Metazoa > Mollusca > Bivalvia > Cardiida > Cardiidae > Cerastoderma > Cerastoderma edule. The sequence continues at coordinate 649,593 of OX401417.1, read as the reverse complement.
GACAACAAGGGACTATTTGTTCAAGTGTGGAATAGAACACCCACATTCCCTGTCAATTTGATCAAACATGGAAAAGATTATCTACAAAATGAGTAGATTATACAGTTAAATGGGAATAGTTATGAAGCATTCAAAAACTGAATTAATCATATATCAGTCTGGTTAAAGTGCAATTTAAACAGACTGATCAGGAATTAATAACTGTTTCTCCCATTTTGAGGATTGTCTTTTGTTTCAGTACTTATGCCTCTAAATCCCTATAGCAAAACTTCTATAGAGGTGATTTCAGCCACTTAGCTATTTCCTATCACATATTTATGACAGTATAGCATTAATTAGTTCAGAGACTTAAGCGAAACTACAGTAAATCCATCTCAAAGCGAAAGGTCTTACTTTAGTCTCATACTAAACTCCCGACATGTTGGGGGATGGCACCAGGTGCTAATTCAATAAACTTCTTTAGAAATCAGTCAAAGACTTGTTAATTATGTTTTATGATATTTAACACTAATATTATACCTTGATACATGCACTAACAATATTACACACATTTCCAGGGGAAAATTAAGTATTTAGAATCATTGTGACAAAGTCGGAATTTACTCGTCCTGTCTTAAGTCTGCATAAGTCAGAATCATTCTAATAATTATCAAAAAAGGAAAATCCCAAAAGTATTCTTGGTCTAGTTGGTTGTTGATTTTAAGGTAGAGTTCCCATTATTCGCTATCTTTAAGCAATTACCACCGACAGATTTCTTGGGTCGATCAAGGCATCCACCGGTCCCCCCAGAACTGTAATCAGTTTAATACAAATACTATCGGCTCAGACCCATGTATACCTAGAAAAACCGAAGAAATATGATGAAAACATATGCTTCAAATAATGGCAGATTATGGGTATTCTACCTTAAATCCCCATTCCATAACTATTTCATTTTATCAGTTGTCTTGTAATGAGTAAGTTCTCCTTATGTCGCACTGGATTCTTACCAGTGTTATAGATTATGTGTTACTTTTCATATTTCATGGGTTTTTTTATCTAAGGTTCCTTTCAATTTGACCCTGCAGACATAATGTATGACCCAATAAGAAAGAATTGGCGAAAATTTAAAAAAAAATGCATCGCTTTACAAGATGGCTGGTTTATAAAATTTTTAACATTATGTTTTTAGTTTCCATTTAAAGGTGCTTGTTCAACAATTTTTTTAAACTGCACAACAGCTGTACTGTTATTTGATATGCAATAAAGAAAAGTCATTGGAAGCCAGACTAGATTGTTTTCAATTCTTTAATATGTGTGATACAGTGACTTAATATTCAATTTGATCCAAAAGCATGACATCTACCGCATATAAACTGTACATGTTTAGATAAATTTACTCTTCCTGAATTAGTTATGCTTTCAAAAGCTCCTTTTTCTTTTATATCAACAATTTAAAAGCTGTGTTCTTTCAACAACATTTTATCTTACTTTCTTATTTTCTCTGCTATCAACAAACACCTTTAAAGAGGTTGCTTAAAGATAAAAAGTAATTGAACTGTTACCAACACATTCTTCTTTTTGCACAACGATTAACACATTAAAAAAGTGAGAAAAAATTGTAATGAGTTACATACAAAAACATTTTCATTTGATCACTCAACACAATTAACTCTTTTCACTTCACCACTTTGATATTGAACTTTTAAAATATCCAATAAAAATTAGAATAGCAATTAAGCACTTAGAATTCAAAGTATCCAATAAATTAGAGAATGCTAGGCACTTTAGGAGTGAATACACACTGTCAAAAGTTATGATCAATCTAGAAGTATACAAAACGACACATAATGAAATATTGACTACCACCAATCAACTATAATGTGAATATAATGTACAGGACCAAGCCACAACTCAGCTGTTACGCAGTGCCCAATGGGGCCTCCATGGAAAAGGGATTACAGTGCTTATATATAGAACCCTCTAACAGATTCATGAACTAGTTCATGAACTTAATGAACATTCATAATAGTCATTCATGAACACAGAGCTCTTGATGCCATGAGCAATTCCTCCTTTGGTTGAAGTGATTTTCCTATCATATCAAGGTGAGTTATAAGTAAGCCTGCTATCTTTAACCCTTTCCCAGACAACAAATTGTCGACTGTCCCAAAAGAGTTTGCAGACGAAATTTCAAAATGTGATGAAATTGGAAAATAATCTTCTGATAGGCCAGAAAACATTGTGGGAAAAGGAAAAATTGCTCGTCACAAGCAATTACTCCTTTTCCCTCAATGTTTTCCAAAGTCATCTGCAACAAAGTGGTCAAATGTCGTTATTGTTTGGGAAAGGGTTAAGAAATGCTCAAGTCTGAAAATCATTACTTGATGCCTGAATTTAAACATCTTCACTATGAATAAAGAAGGGATAATTAAGATCTGAAAGCCTGAAATCAGGATCAGGCCTAAAATTAGCAGGCCTACAATAATAATGTATGATTAAAAGAGACCCAGAAAGAATATGCATAGTAGCACCTTGTATAGCCTCAGTACATGCTTAATGTTTAATGTAAGACAAAAGTAAGTCTTTCATAATGTAGCACTTACTAAAGTCTTACACTGAATACCACATTTAAACTTTTAAAGAGAACCCCTCAATTTTATAAATTTTCTGCAGATAACTTTAATGTATGTGAAAAATATTTAAAAAAAAAAGAGTTAAATATAAACCAGACAATATCCTTCAAACCCTTCCTCTGTAATACCTCAATTTACCATATGTCAGCTGCAAAATTCTAAAGAAACCTCTGTGACAAAAGGATAAATTTCAAATTAGGAGAAATTCATCCTTTTGTCGCAATAGTTTCTACCAAACATAATTAAGAATATAATTTCTTCACATACTTTTTTTTTCTACTATTTCTTTCATTTTGGGCAAGCTAAAGTTTCTATAAGGGGGAATGGGAACCAGTTTTATATTCTATAAATACTTTCTATAATTCATAAGACTTATGCATTTGAAGCAAATGGTATCCCTATGATAACTATATCATGCAAATAATGCAAGTTAAAAGCATTGTGTTAACATTAAAATTGGTCGTGCTTACAGTTTCATAATTTACACAGGAATGCAGATTTGTTATCACATTCAATAAGATTTAATTACTCAGTCAGTTTAATCAACCTTTGGTCTATATCACACCACTGAGAGTCACCATAGCAACATCTTAACACAGCCAAACAATAATCGAGCTCATAGATCACACCACTGTTAAAAGCCATGTTCGTAGTAATCACTCAATTTGATTAAAAAAATCTTTAAAATTCAAACTAACGCAGATATAATTATTCCCTTGACCCCTTGAATTATGTTATTTTGGAGGACGTTTGACATATATTGTGAATGGAATTGTGAATGGAAAGTATTATGACCTTTAGGGGTCGTATCAAGGAATTTGGGGTCATTTCAAGGATCTATCCCTTAACAACACACCACATTTTCAACTGTCCCAAATTGAAAGAGTTTACAGACAACATTTCAAAATGTGATGAAATTGTAAAATAATCTTCTGATAGGGCAGAAAACATAGTGGGAAAAGGAAAAACTGCTCGTTACAAGCAATTTCTCCTATTCCCACTTTGTTTTCCAGAGTAGTCTGCAACAAACTGGTCAAATGTCCTTATTGTTTGGTAATATGGGTTAATAGGAATCGGTCATTGAGACTGAATTTGACAAGCTTCAATCTGCCCTAAAATTCAATGTTAAATAAATAATTTCAAATTAAACTTACCCTTTATTACAGAAAACCTTACTTTGATGCACCTTTCAGAGAAGTCTTAAGAAAACCATTGTGGCAAGTTGGTATAACTTTTGATGAGCAATTTATCACTTTGTCACATGGTTTCTACAATGAATGTCATCTGCTGTTTATCTCAATATAGAACAATCACAAATTCCCATATTGGACTAAGGGTGAACAACAATCATGAATTCTTCATATATTCAGTATTTTTCATTAATTTTGTCTACTTAACCCTGTCCCTCCCCCTTTATATGGTATATACAGAACCAATGGAAGTGGTCATGGCTGCAACTTCAAGTGCATATCCATTACAAATGAGTCATAATTAATGATGATCTATTTTGGTTAAGAATGATTTTGTTCAGAAAACATTGTGACAAAAAAGAGAAGTTGACCACTGTGGGTTTTATGTGGGCCAATTTCAATGAAAAAAGATATGACAAAAACAGGCAATCCCTTTAAATCAACATTACTTTCTATCATCAATAAAACAACAACATGCTGTTTTCTCATTCTTAAAACACCTTTGTAGGCAATCTGGCGAAAACTGCATTACAATGGTTATTTATGAAGCAATGTGTAAATTAATTGAAATGATCATAGGTATTTCTAAAAGCCATTCAAACAAATATTTGCAATAAATTAATATTTGCCCTAAACATTGAAATTCAAAAGGTGTCTTTGTGTGACTTCATCCGTTAAGAACCACATAAAACCTAGAGCTAAAGTTAACTTTTCATCATGAGTTAAATGAGCCAAAATCTATGTATAAAGATATCAATTCATCCAACCTACCTATGAAATTGGCCTATATCAAATATCCATCACATTTTTCTATTTACTTAAAACATAAAGGAAGTGGCTCAAAATTCAAATTATTTGCAATATTGCTGAATAAGTAAAATTCAAGAAGTTTTGATATATGTCAAAAAGGGTTGAAAAGCATGGGCTAGTTCTCACTTTGTCACAATCCAATCAGTGTTCTAAACAATAAGGCATATATTTTTGTTTACAAAAGCATTTTTGTATTTTTTGTTGATGTTATTTTGATACTGTCAACCTTTGTTGGTATTCATTTAACTTTATAAAGTTCCTATGAAGATAATTTATCAATAAATCAGAAATAAATTGTGTGTTGTCCCAATACAAGACTAAATAAATTAATCATTATCCATGGTATACACAATCGATAAATAATCATGTTCAAAATTGACTATCAGTCTACAGTAAACTTCATAAAATGAGTGCAAGATTATTGTAGGAGCTCCAAGTTCTTCAAGTTTGTGATGGACTAACTTTAATGTTTAGTCTTGCGTTGAACCCTCACTATGATAAAAGATGTGATTTTATCCCTTATCAATCAACCTTTGGTTATTTATTGCAGTCTACTTTTAAGACTATTTCAAGGAAATATAAATCTGCCTATTTAAGCCATTCTTGCACACATTTACACTTAATTTGTGAAAGTTCTAGAGTAATTGAAAATTAACTTAAAAATACTTTAAATTCCCTTTAACAGAGGAACTGAGACTGAAACACATTCAAATGATGCTTTTAAAAGAGTGAATACTATAAGGATTGTTTACAATTAACCATAAATACAAGGTTAGCCGAGAAACGTTGGGAACAAATAAAACCCAAGAAATGCTCCATTTTGAATGTTCACATTGTTAATATATAGATAAATGCCTGTATCTTTATGCCCTATATGATTTTTCTAATCAGGTGATCGCCACTCATCAATGGAACAATTCTTTGCTATTTTACATGTTACTCGAATGTAAACAATGAAGTTAAATTGGTGGGCACCAAATTTGTGAAAATATCACTTTGAAAAATAGATAATGAATAGTTAAGGTGCTATATTGTAATGATCCTATGGTTTTTTGCTATGTTTGAACATATTCTATCATGATTTATAACTCATATTACCCAGTTTTACAGTTTTACTGAGTGCTAGTATGCTTTTAAAATGAAATATGTACTTCAAGACCCTTAGAATCTTTACCACATATTGGAATGAACATAAAAGGCTTCTGGTAAACAGAAAATAGTCTCAAAGGGAAAGAGAAAACTAAATGAAGATAAGACTTGCAATGTCAGATTTGTCTTTATCTAAAATGTTATGTTACTTTTATAAACAATACAAAAAAATACCATAGCCACACTTTCTCTTAATGAAAAACCTCATTTTATCATAAATGGTGAATATATTTTGAGAAACAATTTTGACAAAAGCAGATAATATATGAGCCTACCTAATGATACAAGAAAAAAGATCTTATCATATTAAGAGTTCTTATGTTTTTTCCTCATTAGAGGGGTGAAGACACATATGAAGGGGGTATGCCCTGGTCTAACACCACCAATCAGACAGAGATCCAAAGGAATATTGAAGGATTATCTCCCTTAGTCCAATATGACCAAGATCATATGTATTACCTCCCTTTCCATGATGGTAGGTGTTGGACACTCATTCAGAATAATTGCAGGAGGAGAATGTAGTTATAAAAGTGGTTATGGATATTCAATTTACAGAAACTTGGCACTAAGCCTGAAATAGTTAGTGAAATATCATATTGAAGCTTAGTTTTGTATAAAAAAGCTTGTTTCTAGGTTTTGACACAGTCAAAGTGGTCAGTAGTTATTCACACATTTCATTACTATGTGAACCATGTACCTTTAACTGTTTTATGATCACTCTAAGTGCGGCAGTGAATTTGACCAAGTTAACTCAGCCAGGTGATTGGCGCGTAACTGATTGATCATGCATTTTTGAAGGTCTGATAACCCAGATGATGCATTTTAATTTAACAATGTGACATATATCACAAAAAGAGGATTTTCATAAAAAGAAAGGGAAAAACTGTCTGAGCCATGACTCCTGCCATTTTCATTTTTTGAAGTCACTTTTATTTGTTGATGCAAAGGATGTCTAATGAAATGCTCAGTAATGGTGTAAAAAAAGAAACACATGCAGTGATGAATCAGGTTTGAGTGATGTGCTGGCCAATGACCCATCAGTCCCAAAAGTGTTGGGCCAATTGAATTTTTCAGAGGGCCAACAGAATGCATAAATTACCAGTTTTGCAGGTCTGTAATAGCCAAATAAAATGTACTTTATGCTTACAGAATGATTATATCTACCATAATTCTGTTCATATCTGGTACCTTAAAATCACTCAGAAGGGAAACAAGGGAGCATAATTATTGTTATATTGCTCAAAGGCAAATCTTCATTCGCTAAATAGTAAACAGTTTTCAGGCAGGTAAATGTAGCTTTTTTTCTAAGGTGTCAAGTATTTCTTTGTCTGGTTTTGCACAGTACTTTTCAAGGGGACCCTTTAACACTTTCCAAAACAACAAATTTTTTATTGTACCAAATTGAAAGAGTTTGCAGAAGACATTTCAAAATGTGATGAAATTGCAAAATAATCTTCTGATATGGCAGAAAACCTTGTTGGAAAATGAAAAACTGCTCGTTACGAGCAATTTCTCCTTTTCCCACAATGTTTTCTAAAGTTGTCTGCAACAAAGTCGTCAAATGTCTTTATTGTCTGGGAAAGGGTTAAACACATGATTGATCATTGGTTCCTATTACATGCCTTGATAATGTACTAGTTCTCAAATTAGAACACCCAAATACCAGGGTGTTTTTATTGCATTTTTTCTCTTAACAAAGATCAAAAACATTGTTTTTCCTCATCATATGACAGCCACTAATATATTTTGAGCCAACCTTTTTGGAACTTATGATCAGAAGAGAAAGTTGGTTGTTGTGGCTCACATGATGGAACTTGTGAGAGTGTCCATTGTGTTTGGCAAGAGTTACGTCAATTGCATTATTGAAGTGAGTAAAATACAAAAGTAAAATAACAGGGACAACAGTTTACTATGAATGCAAGTTGCGGTCATGCTCCGTCTATTTTTTCAATACGCTAATCGGAAATTTGGCGGGCCCATATGGCACACAGCTTGGATGTTCAACAGGGGTTTTGGGATTTGAATGTGCTATCCTGCGAACAACGCTAGCCAGAATCATCAAAGCTTATGTGAGAAAGAGTTAACGTTAATATTATTTAATGTGAATTAATAAACACGCTGATCCTCAAGGCTATGCATCAAAATTAATGTTAAGTGAGTTTTCTCCTCCATGATTGCATACAATAGAATGCAAGCATCCACAATCAAATCAATAGGGGAGGTAACCACTGTGAGTTGCTCAAATTGACTATTAGGGTTCATGTGATTTATGTCATCATACTGATAAAAAAATACGTTGTCATACTAAGGAAAAAGTACATAAATGCAAACATAATTGAAGTGTATGCTCACATTTTTAGGAACTGTTTAAAGCCATTTTCTGCATTGTCCTGCAGTCTAAATAAGGGGGCATATCTGTTTGTACTGTTAGTATTTCAAAAACAGCTTGGTTAATATGAAAAGATATTTGCAGGGGGACTCTGCATTATATTTCAAGCTTTGCTATTCCTTTGATGTAACTGACAGATTAAAGTACGAAATGTACCATTTTCAGAATTAGCATACAATGCATTAAATATATAGCTTCATTATAGTTAAGGTCTTGTGCTAAAAAAGCGTTACATTCAAGTATGACATTATTATAAAATTGTATTCGTTTTGAAGATTTTTTTGTTGATCAAGTTTCAAAAAAAAAGTTATCAGTTACTTTTATCAGTTAGGTAGTTCAGTGAATGTTTGAGCAGTTTTAGATAATTACCTGATGTTTGTGTTACCGCATTTCAACGTTGATTGAGCAATGGAGGTATGAATGTGATTGGCAAACAAATCCACACCATCAATTGTGCAGTTAGATTATGTATGTAATGTTTGCACTCTATGTGTAATAATACAAATTTGATAATAAATACCGTCTAAAATCATTTCTATCACTTAAAACAAAACAGTAAAACAGATGAATAATGTTTCTTTATACATTTACAAGGTTCACACTCACTCACACTCACTCATCCCTTCACTCACACACTCACTCACACACTCACTATCCTGTTTATTTGTTCAGGCCAACAATTAATCACTCACTCACTCACTATCCTGTTTATTTGTTCAGGCCAACAATTAATCCTCTTCTGAGGGTGGGGCCTGACAGTCAAGTCTCGATCTGAGTCTTCCTCTCCATTCTCTTCTATGATTGGGGTTGATGATGTTCATGCCCAGGATCTTCCTGTCTCACTTCAAGACGTCCTCCCAAGATAGTTTGGGTCTACCAGCAGTCTTCTCTGCTGGGACTTTCAATTGTCAGACTTGGGCGATGCATCCATTGCTACGCTCAACATGCCCTAGCCATCGCAGTCTGCTCTTCTGCATGATGTCTTTGAGGCTTTCAAGCTTCAGTTGAGCTAGGAGGGATTCACACGGAAAGCTTTGCTCAGGTTTTACCAAACAGATACATCTGATCATTGCTTGTCATTCTGCAGTACCTTTTTAATTGTGTTGGCTGAGACCGCCCATGTTTCCGACCCATATAGAAGGACACTTCTCACACACAAGGAGTATACACATCCTCTTGTAGTTGTTGGTAGGTGCATGTTGGTTAGAACTGGCAGCAGCTCCCTAAAATGTTTCCAAGCTGACTTACAACGTGTAGCTGCAGCAAGTTCACAGCCTCCACCCGATGAGAGTGTGTCGCCAAGGTAGCAGACGTCTGTCACTACCTCAAGCTTGTCCTCACCAATATCAACTTCCTTCAATGGTCTGCCATCTACTGGTCTTGCTGCACCAGCGCAGCGCAAACACTTATTATGAGGGTCTGCTTTGAGAGGGCCTTTAAATTTATGCCTTTTATCTAACACTGGACAAAATTAAGAAATTGGCACAAGAAAAAAAAAATTGGCGAAACTTGCTGGCTCCAAATATATTTTGCGAGATTTTGATGTTTGTTTACCATAAGGTTGCGGCTCTTTAGTCAATATTGATTTGTTTTTACAGTAAAGCAGAGAACCATGTATCAATGGTTCCCATTCTCACAGTACTTGGAAATTGGGAACCAGCTTGTTTATCAAATGCCATTTCCGAAATGGGATAATCATGTTTTCACACTTTTTCAGTCTATTATCTGTTGATTGTTGAGTTTGTTGAAGATGACACTTTCTAATGTACACCATTTAGTCATTTGCCCGCCTTTACAACTTCAATTATATGGAAATTATGACTTTGATTACTTGAATTGCTTTCCAAACCCAAAATGTTTGCCCTCACACTTCTTCTAAAGAAGTTGACATTAAACATAGGCCAGGTCAATTCTGTTGATTGACATATAACTGAAATTCTTATATGCAAGGAAGTTTAGGTATATAAAATCCTCAATTTTCTCTAATTGACATTTAATACTGATCAAACACAAGAATGACTTCAAAGTGATCTTCTCAGTCATTATATAGGCCTCTCACTAAAAATCAAATTAATTTCAAGGAGGCTTGGAGGACGGGGAACAGTTGGTTATAATATGACGCCAAAATAAAAGTCATGTTTCTGCTATGTCCCATTTCAACTGTTGAGTGTGAAAGAGGATTTAGTCCATAGAACCAGGTGAATCAGCACTTAGAAATAGACAGAACAAACAAACACTTGAGAACCTCTTTAGAATCATTATAGGTAGCCCTGTGATGAAGAATTTCTCCTTCTACAGAAGACTTTTTTGGCTCTAACCTATTGAATTTGGCTCCGAATTTTTTGATTTGGCGCCAGTGTGGGCGCAAAGAAAATTTTTAGCCAGGCTGAGAGAGAACAGTGCATTTATGTATTGTACGCTAGGTTCTGGTACAGTGGTACGCTTTGGCTTAAAAATAGTACTTAGACCTGGTACGCTAAAGCAATAGTATGCTTTGTGTCCGTCATACTTTCTGACTACTATTGCCATGAGACCTGGTACGCTAAAGCAATAGTACCCTTTGTCCGTCATACTTTCTGACTACTATTGCCATGAGACCTGGTACGCTAAAGCAATAGTACCCTTTGTCCGTCATACTTTCTGACTACTATTGCCATGAGACCTGGTACGCTAAAGCAATCCCTAGTGAAAAACACCATTGGTATTCCACTGGTTTACCAATGGTATTCCACCGGTATGCCGGTGGTAAAATCTGCCGGTATTTCATTAGCTTTCCAGTGAAATACCACTGGTATTCCAAGGTAAAACCACTGATATTCCAGTGGAATACCACTGGAATCCCAGTGGAACACCACTGGCATTTCAGTAAAACACCAGTGGTAAAATCTGCCGGTATTCCACTGAAAACCAGTGGCAAACCGGTGGAAACCACAGGAATACCAGTGAAATACCACTGGAATGCAAGTGAAACACCACTGGAATGCAAGTGAAACACCACTGGAATACCAGTAAATTACCACTGGAATGCCAGTGAAACACCACTGGAATGCCAGTGAAACACCACTGGAATGCCAGTGAAACACCACTGGAATGCCAGTGAAACACCACTGGTATGCCAGCAAAATATCACTGGAATGCCAGTGAATCACCACCGATATTCCAGGGAAATTTAATACTGAAAAGATCAGCCTGTTTTCTTCTGACAAACAATAAATGCATGGGCTATATACACATGTAAACTAAAATTGTAAAAAAAATTCAGTGTCAATTATACAATGAAGCATTAATGAACATTTAGACAAATAAAACTAGAATGACATCTTTAATGCTAATTAGATTAAATATAATCATCAATATTCAAATGAATTGTCAATTTTCATTTTCTGTATCCTCAAAATTATATCACCATCTTTTTCTTTATATTCCGGATCTTGAAATTAATTATGCTGCTGAGTTCTAATCCACATCTTTAAACATCTGAAATATGTGAGCTGAAAATAAACAAAAGGTCAAAACACAATTAGAGGCATTTGTAAAACTTGTATGTCTCTACTGTCCTAAGATTTTTTGTTATCTTATTACCACCTGTAAAAGACAATTTTTTACTTGAAGCTGGTGACTTAAAAAAAGCTTTGTAAAACATATCAGTGTTGATGGTGTGCTGATGTTGTGTGTGAATAGATTGAAAAAAGCATTGTGGCAAAAGGTGAAATTACTTGTGATAAATAATTTCTTCTTTTGCCACAATGCTTTTTGAAAGTCGTCAGCTGCAAGATGCAAAATTGCGGTGTTATGTGTTGAGGAAAGCTTACAGAAGGATGCAGTAAATATCATAGTTATGACCGCTTTGAAAGTGACAATGCTTACTAGAAATTAAATAGTCTTAAAGACTATTGATACAATTGGCCAAAACTTTTAACATGCAAATGCTTTCAGTGGAATTTAGGTTTTCGAGCTTATGAAACAGGTTTATCCATTTAAACTGATTTCTTAATCACCTGCAGCAGAAAGAAGACTACTCTTACAAAAGGATAAATTGCTTCTTATGATCAGCTTATTATACAATGGTTAGTTAACACATGTCAATTCATTCTGAAAATGTCATGGTTTTTTTTTTATTTAATTACACATACAGTACTTAACAGGTTGGTTCATACCTTTCATGATAAAAGTGGTGCAAATGTTGTTGTTAGAGCATTCAAACAGTGGGGCGCCTTCATTCACTTGTGCATGTCAAACAACTCCAGAAAACTCGGTCTTTGTTAGAACATGAAGTTAGGGTTCTAATGCACCTCTGAAGCTGAAAATAAAATCAACCACAAGTCCATTATTCAATTTAATATGGGCTTGATTGAAAAAATGCATTATTTATAATGGTAAACAGACGAAGTCAATGCCTTCATCTACAACAAATACAAATATTGAATGGAAAAAAATGGTGTAAAGAACCATTGCAAGCGTAGAAATCTGTCAAAGAGTGAAAGACATGATCCACATCTGATCAGAAATTTGCACCTCCAAAACAACTTGTCCTCAGCATTGGCCAATGGAAAATATATATTTATGTTGGCAAGCTAACTCTTATAGAAAGAGAAAGTCATCACATCAAATGACCATTGCCATTAATGTAACAAACTTAGCAAACAGACAATCTAAAAAAAATAATCACATCTGATCATGATAAAATCTGTCACAACTTTGTTTTGTTTGTTTGTTTTTCCATTAATGTACTCATTGAAGGGCTTTTTCTCGTAATATAACGGCCAACCGATAAAACGCATCTTCCTAACTGGAAGTTTCTTTAAAATCATGCAGTTTTCTAAAAAAAATTACAGATACATGACTTCAGCAATTTGGTTTCCCAATTAAGCAATTTCATTGATACAATGTCCAAAAATCAACAAGCCTTTTCCCAATTTATGGAAAAAAAACCCACTGCACTGTAGAGTTATTATTAGTATTAGTGTACCTACCAGTATTTAAAAGCATGCAGTTTTCTAAAAAAAATTCAGACACATGACTTTAGCAATTTGGTTTCCCAATTAAGAAATTTCATTGATACAATGTCCAAAAATCAACAAGCATTTTCCCAATTTATGGGGAAAAACCCACTGCACTGTAGAGTTATAGTAAGTGTACCTACCAGTACTATGCTAGGATACATGTCTTGCCAAATTAAGAACACTCCCCAGTGAAATAGTTGATTGCCATCGTGAATCAAACCTGATTTGACTGGTCTTTAGTCCTCAGGGCTAACCATTACTCAACCGCAGCTTGTTGTAGTGTGTTAACTGCAACACCTGTCCTGAATAACAGTGTGTGAATGTTCTGTAAAACATAGAAAAAATGGGAAAATCAAAATCTGATTCCGTTACAACATGTGGAGATCTAGCAAAATCATTAATCATATATATATTTTTAATTTGTTTATTTAAAAAGAACCACCACCTTTCAAAACATAAACTTAAGAAAGCCTTCACAGACTATTTTGAATTATGATCATGGAATGACCCAGGCCCCTGTGCTTGAGACAACTTGGGGAAAAAAGTTGAAAAGATTCTCTATATATATCAATAAGGCACAAACTGTATGTTTCAAACTAAACGCATATATCCATGAAAAAATATTTAACTCGTGATTCTCATGATAAATGCCAATAACAACATATTTAATAGGACTTTCAAGGTCTATATTCAACTTGTGTTAACACGTTCAGGAAGATGTCTTAAAAATATTATTACACAGCAATAAAAGTCAACTTTGTATGTCATAAGACAAAATTGACACAATCAGGGCAAATATAGATTTGAGGGGGAATTACATGTATGCTCGGTCAATTTGGGTAAAATGACGATTTGATACTTCAAAAACACAAAACATCATCTCATTTGAGATAATAAAAGGATAGAAAAAACTTCGTACTTACAGCTAAAATCAATAATGATTCCCGGAGATGTTTAACTTTTACTGTGTAGTTCGCCATTGTGGATTTGACGACGCGTTTTTCTTCGAGAAAGCTGCAGTCTGTTCGAAATTGATTTTAAAAAACGCGCACTGTTTCATTTTGGCCAATGAAAACCCGATTCCAGATTTGCGCATGCGCATTTACTACTTCCTGATTACGGCAAAGACCCAGGCAAAGGTAAATAAACTTGTTCCCCGATCATTTACATGTATATTTTTCGACGAATTATACGTCTTTTGTTTTCCTTTACAGGTGAGACAGCCAGCATGATGAAAACACTGGTCGATTTTTTGATACAACAATTCATTAAATTGTCTGTTAACATTTCTACAAATCACCCCGTTGTGATATTTTTTTATGTAGGTGTTATTTCGACCGTTCCACCAATTCGGATGGCCGTGAACATTGCTTTGCATTGCTTTTTGCATCATCCACGGATAGTTGTACTTCTGCATATTTTTTACACAAATCATTGACTTCTTGTTTCCATGCGAGTTTGTGTGTGATAAAATATGATAAGATTCTAATCAAGAGGCAGTGACAAAGTATATATACTTGTATGTTGTTCATCATTGCCACTTATTATGGTTCCTGACGAATTATTATTATGGTTCATTATCTTCATAATTGATTGATTGACAGGATCTTTGATATAAGTTTGGAATTTCACCAGTACTAACATAGCGTTCTGAAATTTGATGTCAAAGGACCACATTTAAATGTGGTCAAATATTTTAAGGATTTGATTTGTTTCCTGTCTGCAATGGTCATGTAATTTTAAGCTGTGTTTGACAATAAGTTTCCTCCTTGCTTTTATGTGTTAATTATGTCAACCAACCTGAAAAATTAAATGAACTGTGTGTCTATATCTCTATATGGGGTTTAATGCAATGTCAAGATATTATGCAGTTATATTACAGCTCTCTTGGGATTTTAATTACCAGTATTATGCAAGTGCTTTGATCTAAGTGTCTTGGGTCACAATAATTGATTACAAATATGGAGATATTTAAGCATGCAGTATCATTGAAGCACTACTTATAACTAATCCATGAAGTCAAAATAGTAAGATTTTAAGAAAACATATCCAGAGTTACAGCTTTTTTTTATTTGGTCATCACATTTAAAACATAACTTTATTTTTCCAAAGACCAAATAAACACATTTTTCAAATGATCAATTTTATGGTTTTCTTCTTTATTCAAGATGAGGTCTTACGTACAACACTGCAAGTGAAGGACAGTTGCATACGTCATGTTATGGAAGCCAAATGTTAAGTTTTGCAGATGAAATTGGATAGTGTGCAGGGAAAGTCAAAAGTGTTTTCAATAACAAACATCCTGTCTATACCTGACCTTCATTTGAAAATAGGTGGGTATTTTCATGAAATTGTCTTATAAAATGTGACATAGTTGCATACAGAACAACATTTATCTCATCGATGTCAAATGTTAATAACATCATGTATCTGACGGTAGAGTCAAAATAGTTAGTTATTTTTGATTGAAAATTGGAAGAATAAGGAGAGTTTAACTTCTTCATCTGGAGTAACATCAATGCGTTAATGGTTACAGATTAGTGTGTGCAAGTTAGTATCTTATTAACTACCTTGAGAAATGTATTGAAAGTGAATTCTTTTGGTCATAGTATGTTTTTATGAAGACTCCTTTCTACTGCCTAAGAAGGTGTGTGAGGATTGGTATAACCACCAGAATTTCGTTCTGTTAGTTGGCTGAGTCAGACACTACCTCTCATTAACATTCAAATCTTGTGTTACCATAATTTGAAAACATGCTGAGAGAGGCATCGTGATTTGAAGTTTTTGTTCATAAATGTACAATAAGCTTCCTAAAATTGAGCTTCACTGTTCTTATGATTTCAAGTTCTGTTTTGCAATTTATAGTCTTTTCCAATATTTTGTTTGTAGACTTTTCGTATATCTTTTTAAAAAAACACATTTGTAAATCAAAGTTTCTTTTTTCGCCTATTGATTTTAGGTCTCGTTTGCTGTGGGAATGTCAAAGTATTCTTCTTAGATTGTTTTGATGGAGTTGATGAAGAAATGCAGCATATATCTCAGCAGCTCAGTTCGATATTATTTGGTAAGATTACTTTATAGAATAAAATTTAAGTCTTCAGAGCTGTGCTCATAAAGTCAATCGGAATTTCAAATTTTTCTAAATCATGCAGTATGATTGATCTTAAATGATCACATAAGGAATTTGTCTAAAAGGGAAGGATTTTTCAAGAACAGATATATAACATGTGCTATATAACTATTCAGGACAGCCACAGGACACATTTGATGCACCTAACAAGACTGTGTTGTCAGACTTATTTTTTGATCATTTCTGCTTCAAAAGTATCTTGCCTTGCATACAAGAGAGCACATTTTTTTTTGTAATTGTAAGCCATCTTAGAATAGTTTTGTTTCTTGATCTTATCAGTTATAATTTGAAAAAGAACCTATGTATATCATAATACATCAACCACAGTGTAAAAAGCTTTTCCCAAACTTCATCTAGATTGTTATTCATGGGCAAATATGATCCTTCTCCACGCTCTCATGTTTGACCTCTGGTAGTCCTGCCTCCAAAATACTTAAACAATGATGCTTGTCATGACTATTCTTTCCTTCCCTTCCACCTTTTCATTAAGTAACTGTCTCACGAATGTTGGTCTGTATAAACTGATGTGTGGATCTGTTGACCATTTTTATCATGTGAATATAAGGGCCTTCAAGAGTCCATATACATGTAAGCTACAGTCTGTCATTAAATATCTTTTTTTTATCATTTGCAGTTAAATCTTGGTAGAACTTGGAGAATACATCTACATTGCAGACAAAGGCGACTTGAATCAACCAACACAAGACATGAAGACCCCCTGACCGCATGTGACCCATTGTAATGTATCAGGAAGTTACCTAAAGACACTGGTTTCTTATTTCCATGCATTTCGTTTACTTTAGTTTGGGAAAAATATGCAATGTGTTCTTGGGATAACCATAGTTATGCAGTGGCTGACTAGTGTGATTGACTAGAAGCTGGAAATGGAGCACACAACTGTACTGCTAATCTTGACAGAGTATTTATATTGTTATTCAACCATGAAAAGCAAGAATTATCAGGATGTCTTTTATTAGCAAAAAGTAAAAAAGGTTTCAACTCATCCTAAGAGTTCTTGTTTTGACTCCCTTTTGTTATGTCTGAAAATGTCAGTATATGTGGGGATTTTCAAAGTCATTCAGCCAATATTCGCAGAGTTTTCTTGATTTTGGAAAATAAAATCAGAACAACTTTAAACAAATCTTAATTCAAAAATATTTCTGGAGATAATTAAGCACTACTCAGATAATGTTCAGAAATTGTTCAGACTGTAAACAGCTTGTGTCAGACAATATTCAGATGTCTGAATCTAACCTCAAGACTGTTTTCAGAATCAATCCAGACAAAATTCAACATAACAGCTTCATGAGGGAATGCCACTGACATACCAGTGGTACTGTTCTCACTGGTATTCCACTGAAATGCCATTGCTAGTGGCATTAATGCAGTGGTATACCAATGAACAGTTGCCAAATTCCACTGAAATCCCACTGACCACTGGAATACCAACATGATACCACCGGTATTCTAAATACCAGTGGATTCCAGTGGTATTCCAGTGGTATTCCAGTGGTATTCCACTGCCATTTTCTGTGGGGATAGTATGCTTTGTCCGTCATACTTTCTGACTACTATTGCCATGAGACCTGGTACGCTAAAGCAATAGTACGCTTTGTCCGTCATACTTTCAGACTACTATTGCCATGAGACCTGGTACGCTAAAGCAATAGTACCTTTTGTCCGTCATACTTTCTGACTACTATTGCCATGAGACCTGGTACGCTAAAGCAATAGTACCCTTTGTCCGTCATACTTTCTGACTACTATTGCCATGAGACCTGGTACGCTAAAGCAATAGTACGCTTTGTCCGTCATACTTTCTGACTACTATTGCCATGAGACCTGGTACGCTAAAGCAATAGTACCTTTTGTCCGTCATACTTTCTGACTACTATTGCCATGAGACCTGGTACGCTAAAGCAATAGTACCCTTTGTCCGTCATACTTTCTGACTACTATTGCCATGAGACCTGGTACGCTAAAGCAATAGTACGCTTTGTCCGTCATACTTTCTGACTACTATTGCCATGAGACCTGGTACGCTAAAGCAATAGTACCCTTTGTCCGTCATACTTTCTGACTACTATTGCCATGAGAGTTATGCTCTGCTTCATAATAAAAGAAAGAGTTGATTACGCCTTATTGAAGTCTGACATTTTTTTACTCTGTAACATTTCCTCTTAACAAAATCGTACTTTCAAGGCATGTGTTAGTTTTGCTTTAATCTTAATCTGAAGGTTAAATGTGGGTAGATATCCATACAAAGGGGATTTTAAAGTGCTGGAATGTAGGGCATCACACTTTAATGGTTAACCTGTGTAACAAACCGAGCAAATGAACCTCTCAAAGACGCAAACACATTCGATCAGTGTAAAACTCTGTCATACACTGAGCAGTTGTGTTGTCTATATATATACCAGCATGTTCTCTCAAAAAATGCATTAGGTTCCTAATTTGCCTAAACGTTCAACGAACATTACACCTGATTGAGATATTCAGGGTGGTCTTTATTCACTAATTGGTGAGCAGGGTCTTCCCCAGGATTTGTTTCAGGCGCTGGGGAGGATGGGGGAGGGTCAAGGGAGGGGGTCATCCCCCTCCCTTTTCGATTTTTTTTATATATGTGTACCAAAATGGTGAGTTTTAAGGTATGTTGTGAAAATAAAAGACAAAAGAAAGTGTCCCATAATATATTTAAATCAACACATTTGCTAGACAAAAAAAATGAGTGATAGTCTACAAAATTAAATTTTCAAAACTCCATATACAGTACTTCAATGTGCATTTCTATTTTGAATACTCTACTTCTCATTGGTTTTGCTTTGAACCATTCATCCTGAGCTTTTTTAAATTGGAAATTCTGTAAGTCTAGAGGACATGCATGATGAATCCCTTTAACAGTCTGAAATGAAAATGTGAACCTCTATTATTATTATCTTTCAGACACATCTTGAATCAGAAGTATATAGAAGTGTTGAGCAACATCCCATTTAAACAAAATATGTCCAATTGGTGTCACAGCCTCCCCCTCACATTTAATAGATTTATTCAAGGACATGTATCCATCTGGTCAATATGGAGTACCAATGTGATTCTCATAGCAAAGAGCGTATGGGCTCTCGAGAACCATTGTCCCCATTCAGCATAGATCTTTGTTGACATATAAATTAAATCACAAACATGATTTATTATTTATCGTATTCTTCATGTCAGAGTACTGTGAAGGTTGCAAGAAGACTACATTAAAATGAATAGTGTTTTCAAAGGTGCAAAGCAAAACAAAATTATGAAAAACTAGATCAATCATAGAAGCATCCAACTATTTTACAAAATTAAGAATGATTCCATGACAAGCTAGATGTTTTCCTTCGTTAAAGTTTATAACAAACTTTTTTCTGACATCCTGTGTTACTTCATGTCAGTTGTTAATTCTAAAGAACCATAACACCATACTACATGTATATTATTTAAGTATTGAGTATTGCAGCCAGTTTTTATCCTTTATCGAATATCATCTGATGGCTTGCAAGTGAAAATTCTCCATCAGTACTATTATTACAGCCTTACTTAAACAGAAATGTTCTTTTTAAACAACTCACACAAATCCATAAGTGGCATGCAACTAATGGTTTGAGTGAGTTTTCTTCATCAACCAGTGAAGATTCCTGAAGGCAGCCATACGGCTTGGAGGATCAAGCTTATTTGAACTTTGATACAGGATTCCTATGTCTGGAGGCTGGTCAAAGTCTTTTTGCTTCTTTGTGCTTGCGTCTTTTCATGTCAGGTAACATAGTCATGACTAGCCAAATACATAGCAATCTGCATGTCTACCCGAAATGCCTTTTACAATGGGGCATCACTAGGAATTTGTTAAATTATTTCTCACTAGTCTATTCATTAAAAAAAGACAAGTTCATAGATAATCATGGTGTCACAAATTATTATTTTGTATGCAACATTTGACTCTCTGTCAACAGTATTTTATGTATTGTATACGGGTTTCCTGGGATTCACAGTACGAGACTAGGGCTCTTTCATGTCTTGCCTGAAGGATCAAACCAAAACTCCAAGTTACAATTCCTTCACCTTAACCACTTGTTTGTTCATTGTTTAACAAAGTGAACATGACTATAGCTGCAGTGTCAATACCTGTAGACATTTTTGCATACAAGAGGCACTTAACACATAGTCCTCATATTATAAAATTGTTCGTAAGAAATTCCAGAAATGAGGAGCTTGCTCAGGTTCACTTGGTGTATTTGTCACATTGAGCTCAACAAGTATTTTGACGTTTGAAAAATTACGTTATGCCTGAGCCCACCAGATGATCATTTCATCTCAGCAGTTTATGTATACAGATACTACAAAACCGGTTTTGGGCATATTTATAGTGAAACTAAGTTGCCGAGGAACTGAATTTTATAACTTACCCGGTCAAAATAATTCGATGTGAAGAAAGATATTGCCGGATGCAAAACTTTCTCAATATTTCCCGATCACGTCATATTAGTTTGTCTAATAACTTACCATGACAAACCAAGGAAATCGGCGATGTGGAGATGGATGTCTGAATCAGGTGTTTTCACATAAAACTCCCGTCTATAGTATCATAGAAAGTGACAGAAGCCATGTCAATTAAGTAAAGTCTATTTCTCACTCCAAGTGCGATCTTTTAACACCCATCATAGATCTTTCCTTTTAGGACAAAGCACGTGCCATAACGCCAATACACACGCTCATGTCTGTACCTATGACGACGTCGCATAAACCGAGTGTGTAAACGCCTATCGACTTTTTTATCAGCTGTTAGTTACTACTTTATAGACTGGCGGTTTATCTAGAATATACTGCCATTGACGTTAACTCCATTTGGGGTCAATTTAAAGCGCTGCGGACACATTTAGAGCGCCGCGGGAGTCAGCTAAGGCGCCGCGGGAGTGCTTATTTTGTAAGTCAAGCGCAGTGGAGCCGCGGCGCTTTACGGGGCTGGGGAAGACCCTGGGTGAGTCAAATCTTTACTGGAAATTTAGTATGAGAACATTGGTTGTTTTCAAAGGGAAGTAATCTTTCGTTCCATTTACCCCCTGGTCCCTTGTTTTATTTGATGATGACAAAACTAGTTATGTCCATTACAAAATAGATGTTTCCACCATGGTTTAGACTCAATTGAAATGACCAAAGCTCATAGAATGGTTGCCATTTGTCAACTTTCCGGAATATATTCGTGATGAAACTTTGTTTTGTCATCACAATGCAAGTAAACATCAAAAGCAGTGCTGCATAACATAAACAAACGTGCAAGCTTCAACATGACTTGCTATGAAAATCGACATTGAATGACTTACCTGGGGGTTTATGCCTTCAACTGAGGTTAGGCCGATACAAATAGGGGTTGATATATTCTGTGCTGCTTGCTCTCTGTCAAACGCGGGAGGTAATATAACGTTTTTCTCAAAAAAGTCCCTCCAAGACTTTCCCGTTGCGACCGCCGCCATCTTTTGTAAACTACAAAATTGTTTGACTGGTTATTTTTAAATTGAGCGGCGACGACCTTTTCAATTTGCAGCTTTCATTTTCAAATTGACAAGTAAACCAGTCTAGACGATTTAACGGTCATTAGAAATACACGGTCGTATTTTTTACTATGGATCTCTTTAACGATTATAAAGCTTTATATAATTTTCCCTTGTATATGCGCCATATCAAAGCCATAAAACACCAGGTCTGCACCATTGCTTCCTAACATGTTTCCATTCTTCAATGTAAACCTTTGTATGTCACAATAATACATGTATTGTCAGATGAAAATATAAGCATTAGATCGAGAAATCTTTTAAGTGGACATTCTTACATATTTTGTTTTATGAAAAACAGGTGATTTAAACAATCTTCACTACGAAACTAACAGTCATATTCAACTTCTTTATCTTATTGAGAGTAAAACCTATGTTTTCAATGAAAAAGAAAAGTATTGAACAAATTTTAAAACCTTTCAGCCTTTGGTGGATAAATCTATGCATGCATAGTTGTTGGATTGCTCTTTAAATAACACCCATGTCTGTTGTCAAGCGATTAATCTTGATAAATTTAGTATTCTGAACGACTACAAGACCATCTCAACCATTTGGATAAGTTCACACGATGGAAATAATAGATAGTTGCTGACGAACTAAACTATTTGCACGGTTTACTATTCTACAATATGTAGCCTATGGGCAATATTTTAACCAAAAAGTTATGGACGAGTTAAGAAGTGAATCAATCGTCTAGTTTTATGTAATTATATAGATCTGTATTTTCGTTTTATCTGTGAAAGATACCTGTAGAATACATATGTAGAAGATATTTGATGGTAAAATTAAAAACATTTCATTCTTTGACATAGTCCTTTTAATCAATCTAAAGTGAAAAAAATATTAATCTCTACTCTAAATGGCTTAACTTTTTTTTTCAATGCAAGCACGCATTTACAACAAACGATGTTTGAAATCATTGGGTTTAATCAACACAAAAGCAAAAAAAAAAAATATCTTTAGGTCTTTTCTACATCGATTGATAAACAAGTTCTGCCTTAACCCTTACAGCGTTGGAACTGACTTCATGCTTATGCAAACAGGTTGGTTCCAGGCCAGCCGCCAAAATTGATGGCTGATCTGTGATCTAATCTGTTTGCTTCTCTTGGTGTCTTTCCTCATCCAAATCAAGCATGTTTTTATGGTTTAGGAAAGCGGACGACACAAAAATCGATTTTTAGAAAACTACCAGCACTCTAAGGGTTAACTGTACCCGTTGGTATATATATATACTCAATGTTCGATCTAGTAGCCAGGGTTCATGCCAGCATAAAGTACGCCGTCTGACTTTCAGTTTTGACAGTCCCGTGCCGGTATTTCTCATTGAACTTGTATGTTGATAAACGGACAAATTGAATTGTATCTTAGTATCTACAAGGCGATTGTTTTACTTCACCTTTCCCTCATAGAAACAAACTAGACACTGTATCATTTGCAAGTTACTATCATATTTTCATAATCGGAGGTGAGAGCCAAAATGGCTGTCATAATTTTGACGAATCGTTCAAGGAGAATGTCGACTTTGCCTGCTTTCGAACTGGTTCGCAGGAACTTATAAATGTATTCCGATGGGAATTGGTTGGACCATGGGTCAGGCGTAGGTAAAGTATTAGTTGTCTGTTTCTAATTGGTCCACTGAAACTCCTGGTTTCGTGGCCTCGAGGCCTTTGGCAATTCACACCAGAGCCCTAGCCTAGTACTGGTTGATCTAGGAAAGCTGTTACAAAACTGAACTATCATTGGTACGGCACTGGCGAAGAGGACCCCTATGGGATCTGTGTCAGAAATAACATTGACTTTACTTAAACATACATCCACAATAAACTAGACTCCAAAACGAAGGTAAAATGAAAAAGCATGGTAAGTCCCTCACAAAAACGCCGCTACTAGGCCGGATAGTCTTGCGTCAAAACCCACAATCATTGATTGTGCAGAGCGGTTATACTGTTGAAAAACAAAACTGCATGACGACAGCCTTTCCCGCATGTGGGCATTTAAGACTGGTCAAACATGAAGAGGCGATAACAACAGATACCAATCACAACATACACAAAAAAAACATTGACTGCGTGACCAATGTGACAAAGTTAAATGCTCACCAGTAATTTGTCCTTTTACCTTCGTAGACTTTGCGTCAGCATGCGGCATTATGAAGTCAGTCTGGTGTAACAGAGACAAAAACGTACGTACGTTTCTTTGTTTTATAAACGAGGGTAGGCTATTCATTGACGAAGTTTGCTGCTTATTCTGCTGCTTCAAGACGTGAACTATAGATAGAATGCTATTCGTAACTACTCGGGTATTTCCGTGACCTGAGAATTTTCATGCGTTTTCATTGGATAAACCAACATTGGATACGATGGAAGCAAATATCGGCGAACGGACAGTTGTGTAGTATTTGGCTAGTCGGAATGGTCCACCGTAGTTATTTCATTCTACACAGTTACAGACTGGATCATCCGAGTAAGGTTTGGGGAAGACAAAAAGTCTATTGGATCGAAAACGAACTTTTATACACTGTAGTTAGCCGACAGTCTGGTCATGTTTTATTATAGAGACACGCATGACGAATAATAGACCTAGAGCTGGCAACACATTTGGATTTCATTTGACTTAGATGCCGTGTTTAAAATAACTGGTCGGTCATAAACAGCTTCATTGGAAATGACCAGTAAATGGGCAAGGAATAGTATAATGTCCAAAATCTTCGCAGCGACATGATCGGCCGCTATTGGGACTCATACCCGAATAATCCGGTCAGTGGATCTCCGACGACTCTTCTTTGTTTGAACATTTACTAGTATAGGGACCTTTGTGGCGTAAAGGGGTAAGAGTAAAGAAATTGAAATCACATGGTCTTGCATGGGTTCAAGTTCTGGTGACTGCTTTAGGATTGTCATGTGAGGCAGTCTCCCGACTGACTTACAGAATGGCGATGGTTCTACCTGGCTCGACCGGTCTTTAAGGGCAGTTGAGTATGGGGGGTCTTGCTCCATCATTTAGATTCCGGATTTGCAACATAACTGAGAATTTTTTGACTTGATGTAAAACAACCATTCCAAGCTTTTCATGCGATCCACTAGTACTAAATGCGCCGTGGGAGAATGTTTGTGTCGTCTGCTTTCCAAAGCCATAATTATCTGCTTTATATTGATGAGAAAAGATACTCAGATTAGTAGACAGGTTAGGTCAGGCTGAATCAAACCCGTTTGCGTAAGCATGAAGTCGGTTCAAGCAATGTAAGGGTTGTGTGAAGGAGGTTTAAGAAAGCCAATCGTGTCAATCTCGATGACTGCTTCCTGGAGAATACACCAGTAATCGCGCCAGTTTGTGAGTTAGTCCCGGCAGTTTTCACCCCGCCTCTCAGGGATTCGAACCCGGGGCCCTCGGTATAGTAGTTCGACGCTCGACTCTACGACTGTGCCACTGTCGTCCACATAGATGTTGTTCTGTTTGTCTCCGTACAGACTTGAACCAACAACGGTATATGTGCATTCCTGCCTGTGCAAGTCTCTGGTAATGGACTAAAATAATTTGAGGCAAATCACTCTACACAACTGGGTAGCGTTCTACTTAACCCTTTTCCAAAAAATAACGACATTTGACGACTTTGTTGCAGACGAATTTAAAAAAACATAGAGGGAAGAGGAGAAACTGCTCGTGACGAGCAATTTTTCCTTTTCCCACAATGTTTTCTGCCCTATCAGAGGATTATTTTCCAATTTCATATCATTTTGAAATGTCGTCTGCAAACTCCTTCAATTTGGGACAATCGAAAGTTTGTTGTTTGGGAAAGGGTTGAAATATTCCTTAGCTGCCATGGATCTAACCTGTTTGTATAAGCATGGAGTCGGTTCCAGCACTATGAGGGTTAAGATGCATGTTCATGTTCCATATACATGGACAGAAAAACAAACTTGGACAGAATGCAGAAGTCATTTTCCCTAGAATGATGTAGGACTTTTTTTCCAGTTTTGCATAGAACAATTATGTACAGTATGTCTTTTAAAAGGTCTTTGGTTTATTGGGTCAGTCAGTTTTGGGACATCTTTATGGTAATTTGATCAGGAGAGAAATTGATTTCTCATACGTAAAATTACCAGCGAAAAGGTGCGAACTAGCAAAAATAAATATCTGTTTTCACCGTTTTTGTTTGTTTTTTACATCGATTGTGAAGGAAGCTTAAAGCTAATAAAGTCACTCTCGATGACTGCTTCCTGGATACTAAACCAGTAATCACGCCGGTTTGTGGGATAGTCTGCCTAACGGGATTCGAACCCGGGACCCTCGGTACAACAGCCCGACGCTCTACCCCAACACCAATGTCGCCCACTGATACGCCATAACACAAGACATTTTGAACTAGAGACATGTTTTAATTATAAGAAGCATCCCCTTGCATAACATTAAAGTAACTACATAATAAACAAAATCAATTCTACTGACAAAAAAAATTGTCTACTGAAAACCATGCATGAAAATAAATGAAACATGTAAACAATGGTACATTGCCATACTAATAATAGGTAATTTATCAACATTAAGTGAAATAACTTATAAAGATGAAATTCTCCTTACGTTTTGCTGTAAAAGGAAATCAAATTCGATATGTTAAAGATGAAAATCAAATGCGATTTTTTTTGCAAAGGAAATCAAATACCTTTTTCTGTAAAAGAAAATCAGATATGTTTTTCTGTAAAGGAATTCAAATTGAAAGTTTTGATTTTATTGTATATGCAGCTTTAATGACAGATTGCCTGTTGTACACTTCTAGACTTTCACAAAGGCATAAAAATGAACCAAGTCGATAACCCAAAACCTCATCATTTGTTGTAAAAAGTCTAGTAGTCTAAAAGGAAAGCAACAGCAGAAAAAAACACTGAAAGATGTAAAACAACATTTTTTGCAACAATCATTTGAAAATATTATGGAGGGAGGAAAAGAAATCAGACACAAACATTTTCTTCTTTTTGTACGTGGTACATTGCTGCTCTGCTGAAGGTGTTTAAGATAATTAATAATCTAATTTGTGACATTTTCGTTTCCCTCCACAATGCAGTATTTATTTATGCTGACAATAAATGCAAATTTGCAATCTCGAGCCACCACCTCCCTTGAGTTCACAATAGACTCACACTGGGTGTGTTTAAGACAGTTTCTTACACACAACAACAGAGCTTAAAAGTTGTATAATCTATATTAAACCAGCCATCAAAAGTTGCTTTCTAAAAAAACAAAAGCTGATTATTTTTCATTTTCACTGTTTCCCCATCACCATATCAAAATTAAAAATAGCTTTATTGATTTGTTTATTTATCAAATGCATCTAAATAATACAATACATAACAAAGATCTATACATGAACAAAATTCAGCAAATTTAAAATGTCTGCACCTTAAACATAAGTCTTCATTTTAGTGAAACTATCACATGTATTGTCTAAAACACACTTTTTACTAATTTAAAAGGTCAATTTACTTAAATAATAAAACCTAATAAAAACAAAAATTTATCTAAGAAGATAAAGGAAACTGAAGAGCGATATCTAAACCACACCTTGAAACTTAATATAAAGCGTAGCACATACAAGTAGATCCTTCTCAATCATAAAGAGTAACAATCAAGTCTCAAAAATAAGAAAAAACATCTTATTTATTATGATATATCTGTAGTAGGGTTTCACTTTCTGAATGTTTGACCAGACTACAAATCTCTATATCATAACCCCAAAAGGTAATCTGTGACTGGTTCAAATACAAAGCAGCAACAGACCATAAAAAAATCAAGAACAAAAAGTCAAGAACAAAATACATGTTATCTATGTTTTCAACAGAAACCATTGTGACAAAAGGCTGCTTTGATCTTTTGGAGGATCTTCACTGAGGATATGTTGTTTTGTCTCAGTGAATTCTAAAGACCTCTGCAGTACAGAAGCTAAAGTGGGATATTATAGACTAAATATTACGATAGGTGTTTGTCTAAGGTCAATTATATTTAGGTGTCTAAAGGTCATATAATCTTAACCCTTTATGTGGGAGAAGACCACGTTGTAACAAAATGAGTAAATACTGTTTATGAACAAATGTTTCTTTTGTTCCAATCATTTTTAGTCGCTTACTACAGTTGTGCTTAAGTTGCTACAAATGTTATCAAAGATATTGAGATTTCAATGCAAGACCTTAGTAAGTATTTCACATTAAGTTTGTGAATCACTTACTATAGCCTTGCACAGAACCATTTATTGGTCTACATGTAGACATAATTCTTGGTTGTCTAGTCTTCACTGACATAAAATCAATGAAGTATGCATCAACGGAACAACAATTTAATTTACTAAATTCATGATTAAATAATCATTACAACAATATCACAGATAGCTTTGCCACCAAGCCCTCTCATACTTTACAAGTCATACAAAAACATGCTATCTCTTTTCCTTACATTAACACACTTAGGAAACATTACTTAAGTCTTCTATTCAGGAGGAATTCTTCAATGTATGTATCGAGGGTTCAATACAAGAATATAGCAAGTGGTTACCACATTATTGTACTGAACCCTCAGTTTGCATCTAATTAAAGACATCTTTAAACATACATGAATAATGTAACTAAACAATTCAAATTAAAGTCATCATTTTTATCCAATATTTGGATGAAAGCAACTTCATATTCCAGTTCCATAAGATATAACATAACATTTAGAGAAATGGGCAGTGATTCTAACCTATACATATCTACAATGTGTCACAAACCAACAAATACAACAACGCATTATGCAAATATCTATAATAGACACATTCCTTTCTTTAGTACATACTCGTCCAAAATAATAAATAAAGAATCTAAATCTTGAGTATATTCTCCTTTTTGTATTTTGCTAGGTCTACTAACCAAGTTTACAATTAGAAATTTAATTTGAATAAACATACAAAAAAATGTTTACTGCTAATGTAGTTGAAATTCGTAAATGGAAGGATACCTTCTTTAGTAATAGCCCTAAATACACTTTCAAGAAAAACAAATAAAAAGGGGAAAATTTGGTGTGCCAGAGGTAAAAGATTTATCACCTTTCTTCCTCCCATGATTATTAAAATTTGCTTGTATTCTGTAAAATTATACAGAAATTGTTCCATAGCTGAGAATCAACAAATCTACTAATAACTAACAATTTATCAAACATTGTGTACTCTAATAGATTTTCTACATTTGATAAGAGCTCTATTAACATATAATTCAGATGTGTACAGCTCATTGGCAGGGATAATTTTTGCTATGGTTTTGCATCTTTTACTCATTAAAATCTCAAAATACCCATTGTTTCCATTTTCCTATGCATCCCTCAGGACCCATTGAATGAAAGAAAACATAAACTCATGACAATGGCTGGAATCACTTGTAAAGCTTTTTCTTTTATGCTTTCAATCACCTACCTATTTGGAGAGGTTCTTTTTCCTTATATGAGACAAAAAAAGTAAAACAGGTGTCTTTCACCAAGTGGTCAGAGAAGTTTGAATCATTGAGTTAAGTTTTGTCCATATAAGGACCCATTGTTTTCCAAAAATACTCATTGTTTCAAATCAGATGCATCCCAAAAACCCAATGTTTTAATTTCAAAAAATATCCCTGCATTGGTCATTGATCTGGTACTGGACCAAACAATAAACATGATTTAATATTTAACAAAAGGTGGTTCTTAACAATCAGTAAAAATCTATCTTGGAGAAAGTTAATTTTGCTCATGGAAAGCAGATTTGTCTTGTTATCAGTTTCTTTCTTCAAACATTTATAAGACTGCAACATACAGTAAATTTAAGTATATGATGTCCTTTTTTCTTCATCATTTCCTCAATGAAAACAAACACAGAAGGAGACGAATTTCTGATGAAGTTATGACAGAGTGGTATCAATGATTAATGATGGAGAAGAAAGGTTTTCATTCCCAAAGGTACTGCACATTATAAAATGAAAATCCTGAAAAAGTTGTTCAAGATTTTCATTTA
This sequence comes from Cerastoderma edule, assembly GCA_947846245.1. Lineage (NCBI taxonomy): Eukaryota > Metazoa > Mollusca > Bivalvia > Cardiida > Cardiidae > Cerastoderma > Cerastoderma edule. The sequence continues at coordinate 619,732 of OX401417.1, read as the reverse complement.
TGCATAAACCACTCACATGAGCTAATCACTTTAACTATCTTTGATGCAGACACAGTTTGAAACCATCCTGACGAAAAATAGAATTTGCTCATAATAAGCAAATTATCCTTTGTCACATTGTTTAAGTATCTAATGTAGTCAGTCACACATTTTCTCATTGACATCCTTTTGTATATTCAGATAAATGTTGTTGTTTTTTTCTTGTAAATATAATCTGCTCCATTTACACCTAACAGATTAACGTTTTGATAATAATTGTACTAAACATTCATTATGATGATGAAATGAAGGCCTATATTATGGACATGGTATTCAGTATAAATGCAATACAGTTGGCTATTGCTGCTTGTCTACAATTCAATCCTGGAAGTTCATTCTGGTTTCCTTGACAACGGCTTGCTGGTTTGGCTTAATCTTCCACTTGAATTTCAGAAGGGGTTCTGCTTCCAAAGTCCTGAAAAAAACAAAGGTATTTTATCATTACTATGGAATGAAATGAACCAAAGTCAGGAATTTACTTGCTATTAAACCTATACAGTAAATAAATAGAGAACAGATGGTTGGTGTCATGAATCTGTTATCTGGCAAGGCATAGGAATATCATAAGGCGAGGTGAAGGTGAACTGGATAATAATTTATTTTTTAGAGTCATTACCAGTCCTCTTCGTCAGGGCCGTACCTACATTTTTTAGTTCTGGAACGGCTTTCCTGGATGTACCAGTACTAGGCTAGGGCTCTGAAGTGACTTGCCAAAGGCCATTCCCACGAAACCAGAGGTCTCGGTGGAGCTCGAACCCAGGCCCCCTGTGCTCTGAGTCCACCACCTTAACCACTGAGCCACGCAGGACCAAAAGCATGGCAAGATAACCTTTCCTTTCAGACACCAACCATCTAATCTATTTATTTTATAAGGATTCAAATAAACAAACAAAAATAAGTATAAAAACAAAGAAACAAAATGGAAAAACTGATATAAGGTGACAATAAACAAGCAGAGAATGATGTATACATGATAATTGATGTGATATATCGTGACATCAGATACATCATCATGATGGATCACATGACTGCATGTTATATACATGGTTAGTGATCAATATAAAAACAATGTCATATGGCACTCTGTCATGATGGATCACATGACTGCACATTATATACATGGTTAGTGATCAATATAAAAACAATGTCATATGGCAATCTGTCATGATGGATCACATGACTGCATGTTATATATATGGTTAGTGATCAATATAAAAACAATGTCATATGGCACTCTGTTATGATGGATCACATGACTGCATGTTATATATATGGTTAGTGATCAATATAAAAACAATGTCATATGGCACTCTGTCATGATGGATCACATGACTGCATGTTATATATATGGTTAGTGATCAATATAAAAACAATGTCATATGGCACTCTGTCATGATGGATCACATGACTGCATGTTATATACATGGTTAGTGATCAATATAAAAACAATGTCATATGGCACTCTGTCATGATGGATCACATGACTGCATGTTATATACATGGTTAGTGATCAATATAAAAACAATGTCATATGGCACTCTGTCATGATGGATCACATGACTGCATGTTATGGTTAGTGATCAATATAAAAACAATGTCATATGGCACTCTGTTATGATGGATCACATGACTTAACATTATATACATGGTTAGTGATCAATATAAAAACAATGTCATATGGCACTCTGTTATGGGTCTATAAATTGCACTGGTGAAAGAATAATCATTTTTATCCAAATTACAGAACAAGGATGATTGTGTTAATTTGGAAAACTCTAAAATATTGTATGTTGAACCACATCAAATCTGGCTTTAAAGTAAATTAAACTTCCTCTCTATGGCAGATTTTCTTAACAAGGAAAATGTTCAGCATGAACATACAATAATATTAATGTCAGATGAGTTTTTAGCATAATAAAAAAAAAGTTATTTATTTCAAATAGGGTTTTAACATAAACATAAAATATGATTCACGTCAGATGGGTTTTTAGCATAATCACAAAATGTTATTTATACAGATGGGTATTTCACATACTTAACCTACAATGTTATTTAAGTCAGATTGGTATTTAGCATAAACATAAAATGTTATTAATGTCAGATTGGTTTTTAGCTTAAAAATAAAATCTTATTTATGCCAGATAGGTTTCAAGCATAAACATGTAAGATGGGTTGATGTTTAAACCATACATATACAATATTATTTGGGCCAGATGGGTTTATTAGCATAAAACATAAAATGTTATTTACCCTAGATAGGTTCTTAGCATAAACATACAGTGTTATATATGTCAAATCGGTTGAAGTTTGTACCACAATACATTAAATATTATTTTTGTCAGATGGGTTTAAACAAACATACCATGTTATTTATGTCAGATTTTCAACACAATTTGTTAGAAATTTCACATCATATCTGATCATTTAGACACAGAATCTTACCAGGGAAATATTTCTGACAAAGATCATTCTGCTCATCTGTACTGTTAAGAATAAAACATGGAGTGATTGGATTAATATAATATACTCAATAATGACTAAAACTTTACCACACTTCTGACTTGCAACAAATTAAACAAAATGAAGACAAAAGGAAAAACGTCTTGTTCAAAATAGCTCATTGAATTAATATCTCACTTCCAAAAATAAATCAGTATGTTGTTGAACAGTTTTCAACAATTTTTCAGTTATATCACTGTTCCCTAAATCCAAACTTTTTCTTATTTTCTTTCATGTTTGAATCTGGCTTTTCTAGCTGAAAAATTTTCATTTTTGCTAATGTTATCCTAAGTCACCAAAAGAGGAGGCCATCACTTACTCATTTTTATGGTCTAACCCATTTACACCCTGATACAAGGCTGACACTCTATACTGTTGCTGAACCCAGGACAAAGTATTGTGAAACTAGTGTCATAACAAATCAGCATTGATACTGACTTGATGTACAATGACTTGGTTCTCCTAATAAGCTTTTCATTTTCTTCTTGTTGTAGTCAAACCTTAATCAATATGAATAGTTCCCTTAGAATATAACATTCTTTGTTTGGGACTTTAACCAACTAAGCATGCTCTTCTACATTAGAAACAATGATTATGTGTAATTCTTATTCGCAATACTTCGTACTTTCACAACTAAAATCTTTAGTCATGTTCAATTCTCTATCTTTATCCTTATAGTGCTGGGACCAACTTCATGCTTATGCAAACAGGTTAGATCCAGGCTAGCTGCCAAATGAATTGTAGGCTGGCCTAGATCTAACATGTTTGCTACTCTGGGTAGCTTTTCTCAACAAAATTAAGCAAATATTTAAGGTTTGGGAAAGCAGACAACACAAAAATTTACTTTTAGAAAATCATCCAGCATTCTAAGGGTTAATTTAACTGCTAAAAACAATATCAAATCTGTCTAATGGAAAGGTTAAATATTGCCAGTTAATAAACATTAGGAAACTTAAAAAATCGCAACAAATATTTTCCTTTCTGACACAATATTTTCTACGAAATTTGTTCTATTCTTATATGCAAATTGGGTCACTGTTTTCATAACGAAGATAAAAGTCAAAACAAGGTTGACCTTTTTCTCTGTTCTATAGTCTACATCATTCAATTATCAAAATATCAAAACAATTTATATACAATATATGAATGATTGAATCTCTTGCCGTTACAAAATTCTCAATTGTTGTCTATTGCCTGTAGAGGGACCAGTGAAAGACTTGAGGAAATGCTTCATATTTGTGAAGATCTCACCATCTAAGCCATGCATTGGACCCTACATAATTTGTATTTAGCACCTGTATATGAGTAGAAGGGAAAATGTTGCCACTGCTCACCATGCAAAGGTGCGAAAAAACACTCAAAGAGGAGAGTTATATTCTAAAACATTACTTATGGAAGAAAGACCATCTTTTTAGTTTCATGTCAAAGTAATTATATATCACTATGTAGGGGATTTCTATTTAGAAAAAAATCAATAGAATATGACCTTATGAGTAGGTTTTAATAGTTAAAAAGATAATGCTGTATGGCATGTTTATAAGGGCAAATCATGCAGGATTTTCAGTTTTTTATCAATTGTAGGATTTTACATCCCATCAACAGTATTTCAGTCATGTTGCAATGTCCTATCTATAATGATGGAGGAACACCCCAAACTTCACTATATTTTAGAAACTATAAATATCAAATGTCACATGAATTTGAAGCCATGTGAAGAGAGGTCACATGATTTGAAGTTCTGTACTCTGACCATAAGGCCATGGAGGTTACATGGTTTGCCTTCAGAATCATGCTTATCAGCGAAAGGTCTTTATAACCGGGCAATTCAATGCCTTTTACATGCAACCATTTGAAACAATGTAAAAAATCCTATTTTGATTGAACTCATATGACTCATGAATGCCCATAATACAACTGATAAGGTTATCAAACACGAAATTGAGATATATCATATGATAGGGTGGTTATTGCCTTATAAATGTTAGATACTGGTATCTAATCTATATCGTGCATTATTACTTACATCACGTCTACTCACACTACGACTACGCTGTGTGATAAACAACATACAAAATATAGAAATAAGACAAGACAGCCCTAATCTTTATTACAGAAGACAAAAAGCTTTGAGTGTTTCTAATGAGTTTTTTTAATTTTCTTTTATTCTTAACACAAGAACCAGCATATTCAAAGTCTAGTTTAATACAAAGTCCTTAACAAATGTGAAGCTTTGTATTGCATTTAACCCTCAATATACAAGTATCTTTTAGCTCTAGTCCTCTGTATTAAAAGATAATGATACACACATGAAATGAATGACGATTCAAACTAAAAAGCAAATTACAGTCTAACTTGTGTTAAGCAGCCACCCTTTTAAGCAGCCAACCTGCCTTAAACAGCCACTACATAAAGTCCCATTGTTAGATTTATAGTGTAAATCAATTTGTGTTAAGCAGCCAACTTGTGTTAAACAGCCAATTTACTCTATCCCATAGGCTGGCCTGTTAACACAAGTTTAACTGTATAGACCATTACAAAACAGAAACTCACTGTCATACACATCCATTACAAAATTCCCAAAATATCGCAGAAGTGGAAAATGTACAATTGAACATTTATGTATAATAATCGTTAAAATCTTTTGTCACAAAAAGCACATTAAAAAAATTTCCTTCTTTCAAAATGTTTTTTCAAATGTCATCTACAGTGAAGAGGTAAAGATAACAGAGAATGCCTTTCATCAGTCGATCAAAAGTTAACAGTTTTCTCCGGAAATCTTAACACTTATAGTGCTGGAACCGACTGATTGCTTATGCAAACAGGTTAGATCACAAGTAAATTGGTGGCTGGCCTGTGATCTAACCTGTTTGCTACTCTGAGTATCTTTCCTCATCAAAATTAAGCAGATATAAGGTTTGGGAAAGCAGACAACACCAAAATCTTTTTTCTAGAAAATTACCCAGCTCTCTAAGGGTTAAGATAAACTGTTTTGTCATGAAGCCATTTCATTGAGATTTGTTAACAAAATAATTACCTGACTATGCTGCATGGTGTATAGTTTATTTTGACTTTCAAACAGCGACCTCTCTTTCTCTGTCAACTCTGTCTTCAGTGTCTTAATTTCATAATTCTTTCGCTTCACAACTTCTCGCTGGTTTTTCTTACGGAGTGCAGCCTTCGGATCCTCCGGTTTACAGCGATGTGAGGTCGGAGCTAAATGAACTTTTTCATTCTCTAAATGGAATGTCTGAAGAAGTAAGAAATATGAAATATTCAAATTGCACTCAAAGAGCTATTTGTCCTCAAAATCACAACTGTAGCAGCAGATTTATAAAATAAAATTGAAAAAAGGAATTATTAGTCTTAATTAACAAAATCACTGTTTCTGACAATCCTTTTCCTGTTTCATTATTTTTGTGTTTTATTTTTCGTTTGTAAATTCAAATCCATTTAGGTAAAAGAAGGATTTGATTACTATCTGATTTGCCTTTTGGTGACGGGGTAATATTCCTTGCCTTGCCTGTTAACATTTCCGATTAAGACACCAACCATCTATTCTCTCTCTATATATATACCTGTGTAAAGTAATGAGTACATTAAAAGCACCAACCTTTCTCTGTTTGATTGCAGTATTGAGCCGTTTCTCCTGGTCTAATTTGTCTCTCGTTTGACTTAATGACTCACGCAGGTATTGGGATTCTTCCAACTTGGATCTCACATCATTCTGGAAATAACACATTCAAACACTACTAGACACATGAACATCTTAAAATATCAACAGAACATTATCTACATAAACAAAAGGCAAATTGTTTAATGTAAGGACTAATGGTCACTTAATAGTATTGATTTAAACTCTAACCTTCGTGAAATGATATTCCTAAGTTGTTTAAACAATATTGAAGGGTGTTTAAACAATATTTTAGGGGTGTATTCCTGTCCCATCACGTCCCTTGTACTCATTCCAACACATCAGACATGGACTTGTACAGTAATGAAATCAAGAAAAGGAGAAGAAAACGCTAGCTGCAATAACTGCCACAGTTAATCTAAATAAGACAATATCAATTTTTTTCAACCATTTTGTGTACACACAGATGTGGAAAAAGGATAAAAATTGCTTGTCTTGCCCAATCTATATAACTTAGTTTATGTGTTGATTGTGTCTGAAGCTTGAAGCTTGATAAATTCACTCTCAATGAATGCTTCCTGGATACTCAATTAGTACTCATGTGGATCGATGGATTATTTTTGGCAATTTTCACCGCGCATTACAAGGATTAAACCTGGCACCCTCGGTACAAGAGGCTGGCACTCTACCATTGCACCGGTGTTGCCAATATTGATATATGAGGAAAAAGGGATACTTACAGCTAAAGATTCCACCTGAACAGATTTCCTGTCTGCAAGTTCTTGTGCTTGTCTGTAAAACAAAGGTTTTAAACATTCAATCTTGAAAAAGAAGAAAAAATGCAATCACAGGCTTTTTATTCTTCTTGGAATAATGCATTTTCTACTTCAGAATCCAATTTCATCTGATCTTTACATGCCATCTGTTAACTTTCTATCATAAACAAACTATAAAACTTTTTGTTTGATAAAAAACTGTATTTTTTCATCGCATTTTTCATTATATTAGCAATAGCAGAGGTTTTCTACTGATGCATCTTTAAACATTGCTGACAGTTCAAAATAATAAAAATTTAGAATGAATAGAAAATTTAATGTTTGAGGCAGGTCAAGCAAGATGCTTTGGTGGGGGATTCTTTACGAATTAATTTTTTGTATAAAGATGATCTCGAATTCTATAGAACTTCATGTGCTGTTATTGGTGGACACTTCATGCAATATTACCTATAAATCTGTTACTAAATGTAATTAAACATAACAAAATTTTTACCTGAGTTTAGCAAGATCCCGCTCATATCCTTGCAGTAGTTCGTCCTTTCTGGTGATTCGTTCCCGATAAACCTTCACTTGGTTCACAATCTTTTCACACGCCCTTTCACGTTCTCGTAACAATCGGTCCCTCTCATCACGAGGAATGTGTCCGATTGGTCGACATCCTTCGACGCTGTCTAACTGTAGGGAAGTGGAGACTGCACCCAGCATTGAGAGGAACTGTAATTGTAGATATCATACTGATTAAAGGTTTTTCTGGCTATCATAGCCTATTTCCTTTCTTCCCATATAGGATTTTTTGAGACTGGTTCAAATTGAAAGTATCAATCAGCAATCAGCATACCTCATACTGCTTCAAGTATTTTCACATTATAACTGTAAATACTTCTCTAAAGACCACTGACCACTTTCAAAATTCATCAGTTGTAAGAGATAAATTAATCATGTCACACTTCCTTGTCATACCAAATGTACAAAGTAAACCAACATTAACACTTACCGAGTTTTCACTTGCATCAAGAGCCTCCATTGTTTCTCTGTGAGCGCTTCGCTCCATGTCAGCCTCGGCGTTTGTTGACGTCATCAGTCCGCGAGCTCGCCCAACCTCCCTATCAAGGCTCGTCAAGCTCTGGATGTTTTTGTCCTCTGCTAGCGCCTGATTGGCTCGCATCTCAGCAAGCTCCTTTTTGAGCATGATCACTTGCTGGAGTGCTTGGTCCTGCGTTGGTACTGCAATAAAGGAACAGGATTTTGTTTGAATTCTCTGTATGGCAACTTATGTTTTGTCTATAATTGCATTGTATGATTATAGAATCTGTCTGATTTCAGTGAACCATCCTCTATAATTCTTCTCATTTTGGTGAGTTATTCCCTCTAATGGCAGTTTATGTTTCATCTTGTTTTGGCAATTTATGATTTGTCCTACCTTGGTGAAATATTGCTTCATATGGTAATACTTTATTTGTGTTTCATCTGATCTTCGTGAATCATTCCTGCATATTACACTTTGTGATTTGTCTGTTTTTGGTGAAGTATTTTATATCAAGCATTTAGTGAATTATCCAAGTTGTAGCATTAGCAGAGGAAAAATATAGTTATGAAAAATTTGTATAAGTCTAGCTGTATATTGGAGTCCATCATTATAAAAAGGAAATTGCTTCATACAAGTGAATAACATAAATAGTAGGATCATGCCTTAAACTTTTTATTTCATTAAGTGTATGTACTGGTTTAATATATCCACAAAGCAGAATTAGGAGGGATTTACCCATAATTTACCCAGTGTTCAATAATACCTAATTTTGACTTGTATGCTTTAGAGGTCTAAAGAAGCCACTTACAAACATGATGAAGATAAAAAATCATAAGTCATGCTATTTTATGTAGCCAGCTATTGCTTTGAAGTGTGGACCAATAGCAAACTCCCATAGGAAAGAATAGGTTAAGGTAAAAAACCCATAATCCACCACTTTGAAATTTATACTTTCATCCGATTACATCATTCTCACTAAGCATTGGTCTAGGCTGGAACTATTTGCATTAAACTGAATAGTTTTGGCCCCAACCGGTCTATACTGAGGTTGACCAAAGTAATTCATTGAAAGGAAAGTTTCAAATTGGCAGATTATGGATATTCTACCTTAATACAATGTGAAAGATTGTCTATCACAATCAATGTAAAATAACTGAATAAAAAACCAACTTACAAGGTGGATTTGACACTTCAAGCTGTTTCACCCTTGATCTCAATTCTGACAAGGCTTCACGCTGTCGGGTGATCACTTGTTCATGGCGTTCGCCCCGGCACTGAGCACCGATCGACGTCAGCTCAGATGTGATGCGTCCCTCTTGATCGAGTAATTCCAGCTGCTTGGCTTGCTCAACCTTCTCCGCCTCAAGGTCACTCTCAAGGGACTTAACTCTCTGAGATTCCTTGTCGATTATGCTCTTGTATTTAAGTGATACAGACTTCTCTTTACTGAAAATTGAGGAATATCATGTTTGTTACTTCTTTCATGACCTTAATGAATTAGCACTGAGGAAATATGTCCATTTCTAAGAAGTTTTGAAGCATTTTGACAGGTAAGTATTTTGTTCTCTTGTTCACTCCTCTAATTGTCTTTTATCATTTATCTATCAGGGTTTTACATTTTGTCGACATTATCTAAGTTTTGTAGTAATGCCCAAAGCAAATGCCCATAAGAACTGGTTAAGCTGAAAAGAACAATCAGCATTTTATAAGTCAGTCAGGGAACTGCCTCTCATGAAAATCTAAATGCTGTCACCAGGATTTGAACCCAAGTGGAGAGGGGTCATGTGATATCCAGTTCTTTACTCTGACCACTAGGTTATGAAAACCTCTTGTCTCTTCTTAGATAAATTCATCTAAAAAATCTTTATAGTAGCTTTATAGAATGATTTAACCCTTTACCAAACAACACATTTTTGACTGTCCCAAATTGAAAGAGTTTGCAGACGTCATTTCAAAATGTAATGAATTTGGCAAATTATTTTCTGATAGGGCATAAAACATTGTGGGAAAAGGAGAAATTACTCATGACGAGATATTTTTCCTTTTCCCACAATGTTTTCTAAAGACATCTGCAACAAAGTAGTCAAATGTCGTTATTGTTTGAGAAAGGGTTAATCAAGTAATAAATTCCATAGCATTCACATTGTTTACTACCCAATGTAAAAAAAATAACTTTGTTTTTCAGTATATATACCTGTCAACACCCATTCTTCTCGATTCTGACCAGTTTCAAAATTCCATACAAGAAAGGAAAGGAGTAAACATAATATCTTAATCCAGTTACCTTAACTCTTGTTCAATTCCCTTGAGCTCTTCCTTCTGTTTATCGATGATCCTGGATAGCTTTGCGAGTTGTTGTCGCATCTCGATTACCTCCCTTTCTTTACTACCAACCATCTCTTTGTACTTCTCAACTTCCCTCTTTTGACCTTCGCTTAACTCACCTATTAAATAGATACACAAGCATTAAAATCAACCAAAAATTAAATTATCTATCAAATATTGCTAAACAAAAACATCAAGTGAATAAAAAAACTTTATATTCACAAATGATGAAATAATAAATCAACAAATAATTAAATCATAATGTTGATTAATATACACTGAAATCATATTGACTACAGAAGAATTTGTTTATGAGGTTAAAGATAAGCAAAGGCAGTTTTAAACTAGTGTAAAAGAAAACCAGTTCCTTCCCAAGATTTTCTCTAATTTCAAACAACTGCACATGGTCAAGAAAATCTAGAAATAAAAAAAACTCTTGTGACAAGAGAACATCAATTGTTATTCATTTAAATTGTCATTTGTGATTGGCTCTAATTAATTGAACATAGTTGCCAAAATTTCTATTACCCACAAATAGCAGAATAAAATTTAAGTAACCCTTATAGTGCTGGAACCGAGTTCATGCTTACACAAATATGTTAGAAACAGGCCAGCCGCCAAGTGAATTGGCGACTGTCCTGTGATCTAACCTGTTTGCTAATCTGAGTATCTTTCCTCATCAAAATTATGCAGATATTTAAGAATTACCCAGCATTCTAAGGGGTAAAGTAATGGCAATCAAACGAGCCGATGTACACTGTATGTACCTGTTATATCAGAAAGCCTGGCTGAAGCCCCAGTCAAATCTTTCCTGAGACCCAGAATAACATCGTCTTGGTCCTGGATATGTTTCTTCATTTCTCCATTCTCCTTCCTGCAACACAAAACAAAGCACTATATCACTTTATATTAGACTTCAGAAGCTAATGAATTATCTTATTAGCAGGCTTTACAAAATATGCAGCAACCCAATTGAGAAATAATCCTGTTTTTAATTCTTATTTTTAAGAGGGTTCAATTCTGAGTCATTTAATTTTTAGTTATAAATCAGTTTTCCAGAAATTAACTAGTACATCGCTGGGGCTCTGAAATTTCTTGACAAGACATTCCAAATAACCAGCCATGGCAGTGGGGCTAAAACCTTGGATTCATGTGTCACATCTTAACTATAGCGAAATGTAAAATCCATAAAAATACAGAAAACAGATATTGTTTTTATCAACAATTTTGCTATTTGTCGCAATGAATCACCTCAGTAAAACAATCATATCATTTTGCATAATGTCAAAATTGTCACATGCTTCTGATTTCACTTTTGAACAGCCACCAAAATTTCAAATAAGGGAAAAGGTTAAAATAATGAAACATTTAGTCATGAAATGTGACTACACAAGAAAGGTTGCATAGAAGAATCAAAGAATTCCGATATTTAATGATGTGTCTAATTTATGTACCAGGGGTATGGACAGCAGCAGCACTACTGAAGTATCTTTTTATTTCATTTTATTTATCTATTGTTTTACATTGATTGTGAAGGAAGCTTGAAGCTTGTTCAAAGTCGCTCTTGATGTCTACTATCTGGATACTTAACCAGTACTTGGGCTGATATGTGGATAAGTCCCAGCAATTTCCCCCTCGCGTGACCGGGATTTGAACCCGGGACCCTGGATACAAGAGGCCGACACTCTACCTCTGCATCACTGGTGCCCACATGACTGGTATTCTGGTCCAAAATGGGGCTAATTTCCTATGCTACTAGAACTCCTAACTATTTACCTGAGTACCAGTATCAACTGCTCCATGGCGACCACATCGGGTGCGGGTTTCTGAACAACAGGGATAATCTTGGGTAATAATGGGGCTAATTTCCTATGCTACTAGAACTCCTAACTATTTACCTGAGTACCAGTATCAACTGTTCCATGGCGACCACATCGGGTGCGGGTTTCTGAACAACGGGGATAATCTTGGGTAATAATGGGGCTAATTTCCTATGCTACTAGAACTCCTAACTATTTACCTGAGTACCAGTATCAACTGCTCCATGGCGACCACATCGGGTGCGGGTTTCTGAACAACAGGGATAATCTTGGGTAATAATGGGGCTAATTTCCTATGCTACTAGAACTCCTAACTATTTACCTGAGTACCAGTATCAACTGTTCCATGGCGACCACATCGGGTGCGGGTTTCTGAACAACGGGGATAATCTTGGGTAATAATGGGGCTAATTTCCTATGCTACTAGAACTCCTAACTATTTACCTGAGTACCAGTATCAACTGCTCCATGGCGACCACATCGGGTGCGGGTTTCTGAACAACGGGGATAATTTTGGGTTTCGGTGGAGGTTCAGGTTTCTCTTTCTCCTTCTTCTCAAGTTGAACTTTCAGTTCTGAAAGTCATAGAAATAAAGCATTTAAATGAACACAAATTTTGAATAATTCCTCTTCAAATATTACGACATTACGATATTACAAATACTATCAAGGGATATTGATGATAAGGTTTGTAATAATATGTAAACGAATATAACTAAATAATTCCTGTTTTGGTATGTATGACAGAATTTCCAGTATATTTCAATAAAATGATAGATTTTCCTCTATCTTTCTAGTCTAAATGATAATATTTTTATCTACGTCTGGATGCTTTCAATATCAAAACAAGTCAGAGTGAATATTAATAATTTGCGGTAGTCTCGTTTCTGATTGGTCCACATTTCAATTCTCATCGCCCATTGGTCCCCTCTAGTCCCCTCTGGTCCAAAGGCAGAATGTTGACGCATGTTGAATCGCACAGTGCCTCCAGGCTGTAACATATTTACAGCTTGGATCATGCAAGTATATTTTGGTAAAATGATAGATATTCTTTCGTACGATCTTATCTTACATACAATGAATTGTTGGAAACAATATCAAAATCAACACATTTGCCAAATCATTATTTATCAAAATCTGTACTTTTTACTGTACCTTGATTTATCTTTCTGTATTTTTCCATCTCCTCCTGACATTCTTTGTTCTTCTTCATCACCTTTGTTACCCTGTCCTCCATTGCACAAATTGTCACTGAATGTTGTTTGATCTGTTCACGGTAACTTTCCAAGTCTGTTTCTAACTTCTTGTCCTTTTCTAACAGTTCTGTGGTTAATTTTGTAATTTCCTCCGCTTTCGATATTTCGAGGACAGTAATTTGTTCATTTAACTGTGATTCCAGCATCCTCAGAGCCTCAACTTCAGCGATTGCTTCAAGTCCTTCTCGTAGCTTCGTTTCATTGTCTTCACTCTTCTCCGAGAGATTCTGGAGGTAGAAAAGGTAAATTTTAACCCTTAGAATGCTTGGCAATTTTCTAATAATACATTTTTGAGTCGTCTACTTTCCCAAAACTTAAATATCTGCTTAATTTTATTGAGAAAAATCTAATTGGCAACTGGCCTGGTTCCAAATTGTTTGCATAAGCATGAAGTTAGTTCCAGCACTACTTTCTCCTTCATACATGAGACAAAAATGAGGGATGAATGGAAAACTGACATAACTGACATGAGTTTAAAAGTGGGATTTTCCATTGAGCCCTCAGTTTGCAGTTGGCATCATCATTTCATTATATAGGATGGTATAATAGGTCAAACTTTAACCCTTAGAATACATTTTTGTGTTGTCTGCTTTCAAAAACCCTAAAAATCTGCTTAATTTTGATAAGGAAAGATACTTCCAGCACTACATGGGTTAAGATACAGCATGTCAAATATCAAATAAATTCAGAACTTACTGATCTTAATTGTTCTAAGGTGACCTGTAATTCTTCAATCTTTCTGCGTTCAGCCTCTACAGCACTTTCCAGTTTTTCAGCTTCCACAGCACGGATATCATCAATAGCTCTGTTCAAACGCTCTTCAACTGAAAAAAAAATCATACAATCAAAGTTTAAACCTTAGAATGCTGGGTAGTTTTCATTGTTTGAAAGATTTTAGACTTATTACATTGCAAGGGTTACCAGTTCATTCTTCATTTGTGACAGTACATGGCTTGGAAATACCAATTTTTTTTTTTTATATAGAGTTCAACATCATTTTATCATTATTTCAGTTATGTTGCAATGACCGACTTTAAACAATGGAGGAAGACCCCATACTTAACTGCCCTTAAAGGCCTAGTTTAGTCCTTCTTTAATTGACCCCCCCCCCAAAACCAATAACCAGATGCCCACCCAGTGTGATGACCAGCTGTGATAATTAATTGGGATTACGTAATACCATGTATAGCACTGTGTCAAACTGATAGGTTTCTTTTGACAATTTTTTTTCAAAGAGGACATTTAAGCAGCAGAATTGATTTTTTTTTCAATTACGCTTCAAATATTATTTTTTGGAAGTTTGAAAGTTTTTTTAGTAGGTTTTTCTTTTTTTTTTTTTTCAATTTGTGCCTTATATAAAGATCATTTTACGTAATTATGACTTGCAGCATAGTTATAGTTCCTCTGTAGTATCATCATCATCATCATTATCATCAAAATCATCATCATCAACATCATCATCCTCATCATCATCAACATTATCATCAAAATCATCATCATCATTATCATCAAAAGCATCATCATCATCATCAATGTTATAAGTATAACGAGTGCTAATTTATGGAATAACTAACATATTATTTTCTTCACATTTCTTAACAGTTTATTAAGAAAAATCTACTTATCTTGTAAATCATTGTTTTAAATAAAGAAATCAAGAATTCAACATTTATTTATTATTAATATTCCACATTATGAAAATCGAAGCAGAATGACATTTTTTTTCTATGTAAGACTTGAAATATATTTTTGGAATTATGGATGGGTTTTTAATAGGGGACTGTTTTTTTAATTTGTACCTTGAATATAGATTAATTTATGTAAGAATGACTTGCAGCAGGGAATGTTATAGTTCCTCTGAAGTATATCATCATCATCATCATCCATTTTATAATTTTGACAAGAACAAAATGTATAACTAACTCATTTTTTTTTATATTTCTTGTCAGTTTATTAAGAAAAATCTATCAATCATGTAAATCCTTGTTTTAGATAAAGAAAGCTATAACCAAACACATATTTCTTATCAATATTCTACATCATGAGAAACCGAAGGGTTGGGGTATTGCATAATCTGACCACCCATTCCTTATCAAGTAATATACAGGAAATTTGTTCCATGCTGTGGAACTGTATTGTTGCCCTGTAGGGTGCCCAGTGGGAGATAAGATACCAGACATTCCAAAGACTAGGCCTTTAAGGGCTTGGCAAGTTGTAAGTCGTGACACTACTTCTTAAGAGAATCCATATCCCTCACTGGGATTTGAACCCATGTAGAGAGGCGCCTTTGATTTCAAGTCTGTACTTTAACCACTAGGCTATGGAGGCCACTTTCTCATCAAAGGACATTACATTATTACATTACAATATCAAGGAATCAACCTGGGGCAACTGGCCTAAAATTTCAGGCTTCTTACCATTACATCACTGCAGATCACACTCACTGGTTAATGATGTAGTAAAGGTCCTTCAGTTTTTGATTTCTTGTTTACAAATCCAGTGTTAAGCACTTTCACAACATAGACCTCAATCAAACAATTATCAAATTACATCCGTACATTCACCATGCTTTTTGCTCTTTCTTAGCTGTAGTTATATACCCCAATTGAGACAGTGATCCAGGGGTAGAGCGTCGGCTTCTGGACACGAGGGTCGTGGATACGAATCCCGTGAAAAGCGGGATCTGCCTTGCGAACTTTCATTAATCCACATTTGGCGCGAGTACTGGTTATGTATCCAGGAAGCAGAATCGAGAGTGAATAATCTAAGTTGTAAGAACTTTTTTCACAATCAATGCAAAATAAATACGTTTAAACAAAATTGAAATTCAAACTCAATAATACTGAACTTTTTCCCCCATGCAGAAGTGCATAAGTGCCATACTTCCTTGGATCTACAGCACCAAGCAAGATGATGTAATGAACACCAACAGGCTTTATGGAAAGCTTGGAATACTCAATGTTGTTTCTGCTCATAGAACTAGACATTGTAGATAGTATGGACATAATAAGCACAACACTTCTTGTAACAACTCTTTCACAAATATGACCATTCCTGCATAAAAGATAGAGAGGCCCAGAAAGTTCTGGTCAGAATGTACAAGGGTCAAACTAAAGGCCTAGAAAGTTCTGGTCAGAAGTGCGAGGGTTGACCTAAAGGCCTGTGGCTTTAATGACACATATTAGAGAATCGTGGAGATCTGGAGTTAGACACTCTAGCTGTCTGCTGCCTACCATAGCTACTGGGATAGAGTCAAGACAAGTTAGGTCAAGATAGAACCCACTCACATGTCTGCCCATAGGATCAACCATAAAACATATTAACAGTACTAAGATTACACAAAATATAACAAATTACCTTCTAGTTTTGCCTTAGCAACTGCATCAGCTACTTCTCCCTCTGTGTCCTTCTTTAATTGGTCCAATTCAAACTGATGGTCAGACTTGAACCGAGTTTCCATGTCAGCCATCTGTTTTACAAGACGTTCTTTCTCACTGATGGCGCTCTCCCATTTAGCATAAAGAAGAGCAATATGTTTGCTGGGCTCTGTAGGGGTAAAGAAAAAAAAAGATTTAACAAGGTAAAGATTTTGTTTCTCCTTTTGCCACAATGCTTTTTCAATCAATTTACATATCACAACAGCAGAACTGAAAGATTTTTCCCGTATTAAACAAAGCTTTTTTAAAGTCCTCTGCTTCAAGTGAAAAAATGTCATCTGCAGGTGGTAAAGAGTTAATGGTTGTCTGCTGTTGCTTCCAATATCGACAATTCATTCAATCTCCTTAATAGAGAAATGGTTAAAAGTGATGAATATCATCATAAATGTTTAGTAAAATGGTACCCTGCAGAAAAATGTTTTGCAACATCCATGAGACGTAATATTAAATGTCATGGTTTTTAAAAAAAATAAACTCACCATCATTTGAGAGTTTGACATTGACACCACACTTTTCGAGAGCAGCTTCAATATCTGTTTCCCAAGTCATTTCTCCTTGAAGAAGACCAACAAATACTTCCTTGATCCAGCTAATGGAATCTTCTGGTGTCAGGGACTGGAGTAAACTTATCTCCTCTTTTAGAGAGCCAGACAGACGGCCATTTTGTCTTAGGTGAGCCTAGAAACAGAACAATATCTTGGTACATGTACATGTGGATTTTCATGAGAGATATTTCCGTAGATTACACACTCAAAATTTCCTTACGGATAAATTGGCAAATGTATAGAAGTTATTCAACACTTCGGTAAGTTGAAACATTGTTGAGGGCAATGGTCCAAGCAAAGAGCGTTGGCACTGGACATCAATGTTGTGGGTTCGAATCTCGTGAGAAGCGGGATCTGTCTTGCGACCTTTAAATTTATCCACATTTGGCTTGAGTACTGGTTATGTATCCAGGAAGCAGAATCTAAAGTGATTGATCTAAGTTGATTGAACTTGTTTCACAATCAATGTAAAAAATTAGTTTAAACTAAAGGTGAAACATGTTTCTTAAATTCTTTGGGGGATAAATGCCCTTCTCAGCAATATTTCAGTTGAATTGTTCGATCAATTGTACATACACATGTGCTGGTATTTCCTAACCAATTGTCAAAATTTCCTTCACAAGTCAATGACTCCTTCTTCACATGGATTTAATTGAGAAGAGGTGAAAGACATTTGCCCGTATAGTGCTGTAATGTTTAAGCAAACAGGTTGGATTCAGGCCTGCCACCAAGAAAATTGGCAGCTGGCCTGTGATCTAACCTGTTTGCTACTCTGAGTATCTTTTTTCATCAAAATTAAGCAAATATTTAAGGTCTTGGGAAGCAGACAAAACAAAAATCTATTTTTAGAATATTACCAAGCATTCCAAGGGTTAAGTTGTGTCAAAATAGTTTCATCAAATGTTGCTAAAGTCACATTCTACAATGCAATTTCTACAGACTGGGTTATTGAAACTAAACTAAAATAGGATGTGTTCTCCACTATTTTACATATCGAGGGTTCAGCGCAATACTATAGCAAGTGCTTCATAAACGTGAAGCACTTGCTATAGTCTTTCGTTGAACCCTTGATATGTATGATGTATCAATACTGACACTTTGGGTTTTATCACACCTTTGTATTATTGACAGCTTTCTTTAAGTCAGCCAAGCTTTTCTGGTAATCTTTGTTATTTTTATCTGAAGACTTTAATTTCTGTTCCAGTTCCTTAATCTGCTGGAAGGAGTTTGTCCTCTCGTCGATTATTTTCTTCAATGTTTCGAGCAGCGCATCGTCAGTGATCTCTGTGTCAGGTGCTTTGATTCCAGGCGTCGAAAATGTTGTCTGTACCACCCTGTTTCTAAACCTTTCGTTCTGAAATGAAAAGATTTATTATTCATACGCTTCTAGAAAGATGTTTTAATGCACAATCGTATATGCCACTATATGGAATAATAACTTTCATGTGTATGTGCGAGAGCTATGTGAATTAACTATTGTACCATTGTAACAACTCCTCCCTTTAAACAAGATTTCATCTTAAATTTAAAGATAAGGATATCTACATTTACATTTCCACAGTGTAAGTTTTATAAAATGTTTCATGTTGATAATAAAGCTGCAAATGTTGTATTCATAAGAAAAAGAAGAATGAAAAAAGGTTTTCTAGCTTTCACAACAATAGACAAAGGGACATCAAAAAGTAGAGAAAAAGAAATATTTTCTTGAAAGGTACAAATCATAGCAGACATGTTTTCATTTCCATTGATGCAATAAGGCAAACACAATCCCAAACCTTTTTGGACGTCTGCTCCAAATCAACCCGAACAACTCTCTCAGCTCGTTCGAAATCCTGTGCCTCTTGTTTAGCCTCATCAACAGCTAGCTGCAGTTTTCGCTGGACGTCTTTTTCCTCGAATAGCGTAACTTTGGTCTTCTCTAGTTCTACTCGCAAACTGTCAATCAAAGTCTGCTGTTCTGATACCTTACTCTCTGTTGTCTTGAATTTCTGTAATTAATGGAAATCATTAGAATGATGGGTTAGATTAAATACTTAGCTCTCATTCAATTTTAACTTCTTTTTTTTTTCAGAGAATTAACCCTTTCCCAAACACTAACAAACTTTGACCACTTTGTTGCAGACGACTTAAGAAAACATTGTAGGAAAAGGAGAAATTGCTCATAACGAGCAATTTCTCCTTTTTCCAGAAAGTTTTCAGCTCTATTATTTTCCAATTTCATCACATTTTGAAATGTCGTCTGCAAACTCTTTCAATTTGGGACAGTAAAAAATTTGTTGTTTGGGAAAGGGATAATGTGATCGAAAAGGAGAAACTGCTTGATCAATCAAAGTTTTCAATTTGAAGGTAGGAAGTAGAGAAAAGATTTTGGTATATCTATGATATATTGCCTGCTGTTATTTTCAAGTTAGACCAATCATAAAAGCCTATATATGATGGATAAAAATAAAACTTTGGTGTAGTACATACATGTAGTAAGAGTGTAGATATATGGACTGGCTGTAAACAGTAAAATACCTGATTGCAACAAGCTATGTCATTATAAAGTGTGTTCAGGCAAGAAACCATTACCTTATACAGTACTGCAAGTATACCCCACATTAAGGGTTCAATTTTGTGAAGGACTTGATATATTATTGCATTGAATCCTCGTTTTATGCAAGATATAACCAAATAATTGCTGAAACCTGTGTTAAACCATTAAAATAGACTACCTGTCTGAGACTGATAAGTTCCCTCTCTCGGGCATCTCTCTCCTCAGTTTTGGGTTCCTTGAGGTGTTTTACGGTCTTCGTCATGTTGGAAATCTGGGAGTCGCGTTCACGAAGCTCCTTCTTCAATGCCTCAATCTCTCTGGTCAGCTTTGATATGGATGAGTCCTGAGAAAAATAGAAAGGTTTGATAATAAAGATTTTATGTCATCTTTTTTGTAATGGCTTTTGAAATTTCTAATAGCAAACTGAAATCCAAATGGGTGTAACAATACATGCATTTGTTTTCTGATTCCATTATTTTAGATTTTAACTGTTTTATCTTTCTTTTGTTCTTACAATTATGAAATGTGATCAATGAGATTTTGCTTAAAGGCTTAACATTAAATCAATTATCAAACTATAGTTCAATTCTTATGATAAACTACATCTATAACATGTCTTCTAGAGGTCAAATTGTCCATTTCAAAAATAGATAAATGTATGCGACACATCACATTTATAAATATTAGATTTCAAGAAAAACACAATCTTTTCCAAAACCTTCTATTAAATTATTCAATTATAATTAATTGGTAACTTGCCTTTGTGAAACATTTAATTTAAGATGGAGATTCCATGCAGCCTATGTTAGAACCTATGTTAAAGAATCTAGCTAACTATCTAAGTTATTTACATTATTAGAAAAGAACTTTTCAAAACAATTTAAACCCAGTACCAAAATAAGAATGCACCTTGTAGAAAGTAAACGAACCAGCATTGGCATTTAAAAATACTTTAAAGAAAGCATTAATTATCTGATATTCATAAACAGTCATTCAAACAACTTCCGTATATGGTTAAATTGTGAATGCTCATTATTTTTTAAAGTATTAATTAAACGCTGTAACAACAATTTTCAGTTATATAACAGCTTTCCTGGATCCAGCAGTACTTCAGCAGAACTAGAAATATTAGGGCTCTGAAAGGGCTTGCCAAAGGTTACTTCAAAGAAACCAGAGGTGTTTGTGGGGCTCAAACCAGGGATCCCAGAGTTCTGAGTTCGCCATCTTCACCTCTGGGCCAGGCAGGCACCCTGTGACTGCTCAAAATTGAAAACAACCACACATAAAAAATAGTTTGAGTAACCAGTACTTTTTCTTTATGATTTTGGTGAAACTGTAAAAAAAACCTTTAATCAAATTTATCATTACTCATTTGAAAATCATTTCAATCATACATAGACAGTTGATATTTTTCAATTGTTGGTTACTGCATCCTCAATCAAGTGATTTTTACAAAAAAGGGTTAACCCTTTCCCAAACAACAAATTTTCAACAGTCCCAAATTGAAAGAGTTTGCAGACAACATTTCAAAATGTGATGATTTTGGAAATAATCTTATGATAGGGCAGAAAACATTGTGGGAAAAGGAAAAATTGCTTGTTACGAGCAATTTTTCATTTCCCCACAATGTTTTCTAAAGGCGTCTGCAACAAAGTAGTCAAATGTCGTTATTGTTTGGGAAAGGGTTAACAAAAACTTGGCTATTGGCCTAAAGAGGTTAGACTTTCTCTAGCACACACATCTAATTAAAAAAAAAATACACACATTTTTTTAAGATATTGTTGAAAAAGCAAAACAAAAATCAAATCAAAAGGCTAGAGCTACTGGTTCTTTTGCCAGTTTAAACTGTTCAAACTTTAGCTTAGTTATATAAATATTTCAACCATTTCCCGTATATAGAACTTAACATTCCAGAGCATGACTATTGTTATAGTGCTTCATGTTAGTGCCTTGCATGAAGTCCTTGAAATATAATGCAACAGACAACAATAAAATTGAGCATTTCAGTGGTATCCTAACAGGACAACTTGTTAATCATAATAACCTTAATAACAGTTATCTTTTGAATCATTGTGGTAAAAGGAGAATTAGTACATCATGTTAAGCCATTTCTCCTTTTGCCATATTGCTACATAATTTGTGTGAAGAAAAGGAAATTGTGGGAATCTGCAGTTGAGAACGTGTTAAGCATTTCCCTAAGTACATGTATGGACATGCTTTTAGCAATAAAGACGTTCCAAGCATTAAAAGGACAGGCAAGCATCTTATCGAGTTGAGACAGCCCATCGCTATATAATGCTCATTACAACTTTCATTATTCAACCTCATTATGTGATAAAAAATGGTCATTTTGGGTAGAGACCAGTCATTTACAAAGATTAAATACAATTCTTCAATTCATATCTATACTGTGGGCTTTTTTGCTATAGAGGGGAAGTGGTTGAAATCTAGCTACAGTTTCACCTCATTTTGGGCTGAAAAGTCATTTTCATTTAATCCTTGAGCAACCTGAAAGTATGGGTGGACCAAAAGTGGAAAATCCATTACTTAATAAAACTCTCTTGGACAGATCAGAAGATTTACAGGTAAGATTACATTGTAATTAGGAAAATGGCTGTTCTGTATTCACCTGATTGCTGAAACAAATATTATGTGTTTTAGGAAACATTAATGCTTCCTGAAAGTTGTGTTTGTTCTTAAGGGATGCTTTCTCTTTATCCCCTTATTAAGCAATATCACAATTTGATGTATCAACGGCAAATGCCTCTAGAAACTACTGTAGCAAAACCATTAATTGCTCACAAAGAACAATTAATTATTTTTTGTCATAATAGTTTCTACCAGCTACCATACAGAAATGTGATTTGGTGTTGCTGATATTTGACATCTGTTGCTGAATACAATTTGGACTAGCTAAATTATATGGTTTGCTTGTATGGTGTTTAATGCCGTATCAACATTTTTTTAGTTGTGTAAAGGCTTTCCTGGATCAAACAGTATATACTAGGGCTCTGGAATGACTTGCCAAAGAGCACTCCAATGAAACCAATGGGGCTCGAATCCAGGTACACTAACTTCAAAGTCTGCCACCTTAACCACTGGGCCATGCAGGGCCCTAGCTATATATTTTCAAACAGGCAAATAGTGTTAATGTTTACCATGGAAGCTGATAGTGCCTCTCTTGTTGAGGATGAACACACATCAAATTCTGATCTATGATCATGCAACATGCAGGTTTAAAGCATAAATGTTTGCCTCATTCTTAAATATTTTAGACAAAAGATAACCATTGAATAGAAGGCTAGGTTATACTATAGGAGACTACAAGAGAAGGAGTCCTTGAAGCAAAGGTCAAAATACTTCCTAAATATTAAAGGATCTCAGCTTAAGGGAATATGTGTACTATTTGTCACACATCTAAAAGGAAAACATCACAAGAAGGAAAGCTTAAGCTCAAACTGACCAATTTTTTTCAACAAAGTCATAAATATTTTTACAACAACCTGTTGTATGTATGTTGCAGACTTATTTTTCATCTTATTCCCTAATATTGAACAATGCAACTGCCCAAAATGGACAGTAAAATCAGATAAAAATTATAAGGTGAGAAAAGTTTCAAGGAAAGTACTGAATAATCATAAAAAGGACTAATTAGGAACACGACAATAACAAAACAATGGGATTATTAAGGTCTAGATAGAGCGGCTATCCAGGTTTATCTTGCATCTGGGGTTTAATGCAGTGTCAACAATATTTTGGTTGTATTACTGCTTTTCTGTATTCACCAGTACTAGGGTAGGGCTTTGAAGTGTCTTGCCAAAGGACACTTTCATGACATCATGGTACTGAGGGGGCTCAAACCAGGCACCCCCCAAGTTCTAAGACGGCCATCTTATACTTTGGACCAAGCAGGACCCTTTTTTGAAGGTGGTATTTGAAATATTATCTAGTGAGCCACATTGTGTCAGTATACATTTTGTATCATCTCTACGAGACTCTCAAATAGATAACTATAAGATAAAGTTTAAATAAAGTTACTATAAGTGTGATTTTCTTATTATCTAGACTTCAAGTAGTAAATTGCATGCAGAAGGATTAAGGAAGTTAGATAAAGGTGAATTTAATTCAAACACTTTGTTGTTTTGTACCTTTTCCATAACCTTATTAAAGAAGTCACAACAAGACCTTACAAGACTTGTAACTTTACAAATGGCTCAAATAACACTGCTCTTCCTAAGTGTACAGAACCATTATAGCAAGCAACATTTTAAAACATCATTATAAAAGGGACAAGTTGTCCATTATAACTAAATACACCACTTGTGTTAGGGAAGTGAAACTTGGACAAAACAACATAGTGCAAGGGGAATAAGAAGATGGGGGTACTGTTTTACTAAACATCTAATGCTCAAATTTGTGCAAGTTCAAAACAGATGATCATAATGTACTTTTATCTAAGATATCCTTTGTGTATATCAGTTTCGCCTTGCTCAAATATGTTCCATTAGTTGATTAGTAAAACACTACCCTAAAGGTTAGTTCCATACACCAAGATGACAGAGATTAAGCATAGGGTTACAGGTTACACAGTCCGAGTGTGATCAGCTTACTTTATTCGACATGTCTCTCTGCATCTGAGTCACCAGACCAGAAGTTATATTTTTATCCTTTTTCACACGCTCCAGTTCGTTTTTCAGATTATTGATTTCCTTAAGTTTGTCGTTCACTTCTGCGCGTAATTGGGCAGGATTATCTCCCATGTCCAGTTCGGACTGGGTCTGGAGCAGATTTAGCTGAAATATCGTACAACACAAACATGCAAATGTGATGTCAAAAAAGGGGGGGGGGGGTTCCGCAAGCTATATTGTTGAACCTAAAGGGAAGTCTACTCTGATCAATACATGTTCGCTACACATACTAAATTAATTCTAATGTTTTATGTATATATAATAGCTGAATATTAAACAAACTTTCAAATCAAATGTTAAATCAGTTTTCCCGTATGACATTTTGTTATAGGCCCAAATTCAAAGCTTTATAAAGTGTCAGTCATTTAGTAGTTAAAAACAAACATACATAATCAAATATATAACTTAAAGGGAGCTAAAACCAATCTTGACATAAAGGAAAAAACTTGAAATAAGAATTTCCCCTTAAAGCAGTATATCAACTATCAATGCATGTTCTAAGAGCTTTCAAATTAATGTATGTTTGAAAATGGGATACCACCCAAGGTATTTCCAATGGGGCCAGATTCTCATTGTGCCAATGAATTGGAAAGTCTTTCCTAAATCTCAATTTTGTAAATAGAATCATAGAAGCATCTTTGAGCTGAAATTTTATAGATTCATAAAAGAATCATCTTTAAGGAGAAAAGGGAAGATTTCCAATTAAATTGAACATCAATATGTACAGGAAGTGAAATAATACATTGTTCCTCTGGTTTTGATGCGTAAGAGACATCATTATTGTCGAAAAATTTAGATACCAATATAACACTTTTTAATGGAAATAAACATACATATTGACCAAAAATGGCTTAACAATTTCAATGATATGACCTAGAATTACCTCAAAGTTATAAATAAAGCATAATGTAAGGACTCAAGATTGCCATTAAATCAAAGAATTTTTAAAAGTAAAGGTTTCAAAAAACCAAAACCATTAATAATGCAACATGCTACATGCATGACAAAAATCATATCACAATGAAATCAAGAATGGAAATTGGGTATAATCTTGATGGGGGAAAACACCTAGAAAATATCTTTTGCATGGCAACTCTGTAGGTATATAAACTTTCATGTTTTACATTGCATTCGGTTAACTTTCAGTTAAACTGCAATACCTGGCTCAAAAAAGATTTAGGAATACTCCTTACATAACTGCCCATTAGGGTTAGTCAAGCAGAGAAGAACCCTGAGCATTTTGTTAATGAACTAGGGGTTTTGATTTCCAAATTAACTAACCTGTTCCTTTAATGAGTTAATTTCTTGTTTTTTGGCAGTGACCTCTGTCTCCAGCTGGAACAGTTTGGCAGAGACATCTGATTCTCCTCCCATTATCAATGGCTGTTGATGAGATCGCTGTTCCTTAAATAGTAAACAAATGCTGTTGAGTTTTTTGTTCCTTTAATAGTTCAAGGTTTTGGTACTGAGATCATTCCTCCATAAATAGTGAAAATCTTTTCTGTTGAAATTGCGGTTCCTTGAATAGTGAAAAAAGTTTTGCTGCTAAGATTGCTGTTCCTTAAAAAATAAAAGTTTTGCTATTGAGATCACCATTTCTAAAATAGTAAAACTTTAGTTTTGCTGTTGAGACCGCTTCTCCTTAAATAGTTAAAGAGTTATGATGTTGAAATCACTATTCCTTAAGGAGTTAAAAGGTTTGGTGTTGAGATAGCTGTTCCTTAAATAGTAAAACATACTAAACTTTCTTGTCTGCTGTTGCTTTCTATTGGAACCAAGAAATTCTATTTTGACTAATCAAAATTAACCATGTGTGAATGGTTAAAAGTTTTAATACAACAATCTACGTACCTGTAGTTGTGTTTGTAGGTGTTGGATTTGATGGTCCTTGTTCAATGTCTCCAACTCGAGGTTCTTTAGTCGGGTCACTTCATCGGACAGCTGTTGGATTCTCTGATCCTAAACATACATATAAGATCGTTAACTTTGTTTATATTGGGTTAAATGTTGTCTCAACAGTATTTCAGTTTTACAGCTTTTCTGGATTTCACTAGCACTAGACTAGGGCTCAGCAGTGTCTTGCCTAAAAACACTCCCATGAAAAATTCAAGTGTCACTGGTGAGAATTGAACCTAGGACTCTCTGTATCACAAATTCCAAACCTTGAGCAGTGGGTAAATGAATTCTAAACGAAGATGAAGTTCTATGAAAGTTCTTTTTCATGAACATTCATGAACATTAAACGTCCATTCATAATTACAAAGCATTTCTTAATTTGTTCGTGCAATTCAAGAACATGTCCATGAATGTATTCATGAACTTGTATTTGATGTTCATGATCATGTTCCTAAATTGGATGAAAAAGTTTGGGCTCATAAATGACCATTCAGTGTTCATAAATAGATTCTTGAATCTTTCGCTCAGGTTACCTACAGTTAAATCTTTATTACTTCTCTAAACCCTTTATAGTGGATACAAACTAGAGTCACCTAAATGAGAAAATTCTAAAGAGATCCGACGATATAAGATTTGTCAGCTTATTTAGACGCAGGAGCTGAGAAAAAAAGCTTCATTATCAAAGCTCTATGACTACTCACCCTTTCTTGAAGAGCAAAGCCCTCATTCAACGTTCCATTTTGAGCAATTTGTGTCTATGACTACTCACCCTTTCTTGAAGAGCAAAGCCCTCATTCAATGTTCCATTTTGAGCAATTTGTGTCGGTGCCGGTGCAAATTGACTAGTAACCATGCTTCTTCCATTACCATTGGATACCCAACCTCCACCTGAAAATGTAATACATTCATATATTGTACAATAAGTAATGCTAAATATGACAATCATTTTCTTGGCATTATATATCTCTACAACTATGTAACAGAAAAAACGTAATATAAGTATACATATCATACAATCACAATGGTTATTCAAACAATACTACATGTACCTCTAAGTAAAGTTCCTCATTGGAGATTAGAAGTAGTTTTATCATTAAAGCTAATTGAGTTTAATCCTCTATCAATTAAGTATTCTGAATTGGATAGAAACCATTGCAAGAAAAGGACAAATGTATCATAAAAAGTAATTGAATCGTTTATCACTGTAATTTCTAAACTGTTCCTCAGTAGATGCACCAACATGAGGTACATGTATAATGGAGTAAGTGTTTAATGAATGAACTAAGCAGTAACAAAGTGCATTGTATGATAGTACAGTACTGTGATTCAGGGTAGGACACACCTATGGTATACCTGTTAAATCATAACACTACCCCTGAATATTATAGTGCAAGTATATATACATGTATATCATCACCCAAAGTGAAAAAACATGGTTACAATGATAGAGTTTGATAAGAAAGTAGCAGGACAAAATTCTTTCTAGAAGAGTTCTAACAAGATAACTGACAAATTCTTATACATTGTATTGTTGTATGTTGAATCAGGTTGAAAGAAAAAACAAGATAGCAATTAAGTATTGACAGCAAAGAAATAAAGGTTACAGGTCTGCATTCAAGCCATATAGGGAGGAAATTGATGTACAATGTATCAAAAGAAGAATTTCCTCAATACATACAAGTTCTCCTTTAATCACAGTGGTCTATTATGAATCAAAGTGCTTGTCTGTAAAGTATTAAAATGAAGGCACTCAATCCTTATCCTAAGAAATATGTGGTAAAGGAAATGAGAAAAATTGAAACAATAGTAGCACACCATAGCCACCTGCATTATTTCTAAATCAAAGGTAAAACATAAATGATAAAGAGGAATAAGATCAAGAAGACATTGGTGCAGGGGTAGAGCGTCGGGCTCTTGTACCGAGGGTCCTGGGTTGGAATCACCATTAGGCAGGGTGAAAATTTCCGGGACTAACCCACTTTACTGGCACGATTATTGGTTTCAGTATCCAGGAAGCAGTCATCGAGAGTGGCTTTGAACAAGCGCTAAGCTTCCTTCACAATCGATGTTAAACAAATACGGTGAATTTATCAAGCTCAAGAAGAGTTATTATTCTCTTATCATTATTCAAAAACTGTTTTCTTAAAGTTGCTTGTTCGCAAATGATAAAATTTTAAAGTAAAAATTGAAATGTCATTGAAAGAATACAGTTTATTGTATTGTTGTATAATGTACAATTTAAAGTAGCCATTGACAGCATAGTCAATTCAAAAAGCGCCAATACATATAAGTTCATCTGTTACATACAGTCTTTATGCCTGTATACAGGCTTTAAAAACATATATGTACACTAACTTTGCTTTCAATGGCTGTTCTCCAGTACATTTCATACAACAGCACAGCTGTTGTACATTTTTCAAACAAATGTAAATTAAGTCCAAATTTCTTCTTACATGTGCACAAGCAGCTTAAGAACAGAAGACATTTTAGTCACCAACCCATCACCAAACAATGATAGGTAATAGGATTAAAAGATTGAAGGCCCATACTTGAAGCTCATCACATTTAACACATAATCGTCACATATGAAAGATTTAATTTTGAATTAAGATAAATTTACCATTTTGGTAAAAAAGGGAAAAACTGTTTATGAGTATAATTTCTTTTTCCATAGCAACATGTTTTCTTTCTTTCAATATCTTTAAGCATAATTTTTAATTAAGATAAATTTACCATTTTGGTAAAAAAGGGAAAAACTGTTTATGAGTATAATTTCTTTTTTCATAGCAACATGTTTTCTTTCTTTCAATATCTTTAAGCATAACTTCTTCAACAAAAATCTAACTCATCCTTACTCTCCTCTGCTGATGTTTTTGACTCTACCACCTAGAGACAACTTTTTGTTTATCTCGAAGCAGAATAATTGATCTATCTGCCTTTAAGTCAAACCCCCTCTGGGGACACAGACTTTAGAAAAGCTTAGTAAACATGTGAAAAGCCTTTCAGTTCTGCTGTTATGATATGTCACTAGATTGAAAAAGCATTGTGGCAAAAGGAGAAATTGCTTGTCACAAGCAATTTCTCCTTTCACCGCAATGCTTATTGAAAGTTGTTTGCTGCAAGACACAAAAATGTGGCGTTAGGTGGTAATGGGTTAACATGTACAAATAGATGATGAGACATGACATGAGGAAAGAGAAGAAAAAGAAAATCCATCCCATATCAAAGACATACAGCTCTGTTTCTAAATAAGAAAGTCCATCCCATATCAAAGACATACAGCTCTGTTTCTAAATAAGAAAGTCCATGGAAAAGATACAGATCCCAATCACCAAATATCTAAGAAAGCTGTCAAAGAAAAAGATTTGGCAGATGATGAAATCATTATCTTGTTTTGCAAAAGCATGCCTTTTCAATATCAAGAATAAAAAAAAGCATTTGAAAGTTAGATTTCTTAGACTTAAGGACAATCTCCAGGGGCTAAAGGTTGATCATTATTTTTCTTTGTATGGTGTTTAACGCCATACCAACAATTCTTCAGTAATGAAACAGCTTTCCTGGATCCACCAGTACAAGGCTTAAGTGACTTACCAAAGCTTTCTTCAACAAGACCAGAGGTGTCAGTGGGGCTTAAACCTGGGACCCCCGTATTCTAAGTCTGCCACATTTACCACTGAGCCATGCAGGACCCATTTATTTAAATATCTAATATGATTATTCTTTCAAATGCAATGTACATCTGCACAAAGAGTTATACAAAATGCTTTATTCCACAAAAGGGACTTTAACAGGACCAATTTCTCATCCTAAATTTTCTAATCAGCTTAAGATGATTGATCAAACAAAATGAACATTTAATGGATGTTTTCATCAACATGTACATTATATACTCATGAAATATTTAGTGATAGATATTTTCAGTGATCAAGCTCAATAATTCTTACAGTATCTATTATACTGTGATGTAGAGGGCATGTTCGGAAATAAAGAATCTCTGATAGGTTGGGAGAGGACAGTCTATATATATCAACCCTCAGAATGCTGGGTAATTTTCTAAAAATAGATTTTGAGTTGTCTGCCTTTCAAAACCTTAAGTATATGCCTAATTTTGTTGGGGAAAGACACCCAGAGTAGCAAACAGATTAGATCACAGGCCAGCTTCCAATTTTAATTACAGATAGCCTGGATCTAACCTGTTTGCATAAGCATGAAGTCAGTTCCAGCACTGTAAGGGTTAACCAGAATCTGGCTAAATTGTTCTTCTAAACGTTTGGAAATGAATGTTTATATGGGTTTTTACATTGTGTCAATATTATCCCAGTTATCATACAGTTTTGATGCCAAACTCTTAATGGTAAAGGAAGACCCCATACTCAACTGCCCATAAGAATCAGTCAATCCAGGTTGAACCATCAATATTCCATGAGTCAGTCGGGAGACTTCCTCTCATAAAAAACGAAGGCCGTCACCCGGATTTGAACCCTTACAAAGAGGGGCCATGTTATTTCAAACTCTGTACTCTAACCACTAGGCCAAAAAGTCACCCTGGGACTTTAATAAGCAATCTACATTTGTAATCTTTATCACAATAATTACATTGTTTGATGAGAAATCATGCTTTGACACCTGGGTATCCAGCTTTAATGTAAGAATAAGTGATTTATGGGGCTTAAAACTGTATAAACAACTCATCAGTTATTTTACATTGTTCCTGGAATTCACCAGTTCAGTAAGTGTCTTGTTATATGAAACTTGAATTAAGCTGGTAGCGCCAATTAAGCTTGAAATCTGGACTTTGAGTTAAAATCCAACACCCTCGAACCACAGAACCCCGCAAACAAGAAAGAATGAGTTTCAGAAAGCAATTCCATTTAAAGTAAATTTTCACAAGATTATAAAGCCAGTCTCCTTTTGCAGCTATGTTACATTTTTTCTGCCATGTCATTTGGAAGCGATGATTATAAAAGTCAATCTAAATCAATTTGATAAAGTACTAAATTCTCTGTCATTTGAGCAACCTTTCAGAGATCCTTGGTTATATCTCTACATTTCCTCAATGAATAGAAAAGAGTATATATTGTAACACTAAATGTACCTTGAACTGTCCAGGACGATTTAGCTGTCAAATGTTAGCAAAACACAAACATATAGTACTTTGACACACTAAAATTATGACATAAAGTGTGCATAATCACTTAATTACTCCTAAATATGAAATAATAATATATATAAAATTTGGCTCTTTGAATATGTACATCGCGCAGTATTACACAGTATTTGGATAATACAATAATTCAGACAATCATAACCTCCTATCATATCATACTTGTTTGAAATTGCACTTACAGTGGAATATTGACACTGTCACACATTCATTTCTTCCCAATACATTAATTGTACCAGAATCAGAACTAAACCGTTTAAACAGTTTTGGTACAAGATAAAAACCTAAGCCTGTGACTCCTACCGATTTCTTGGATCCACCAGTACTAGACTAGGGCTCTGAAGTCGCATGTCACAGGCCACTCCCACCGAAATCAGTGGAGTCTGTGGGGATCCAACACGGGACCCCCAAGTTTACCACCTTAATTACTGAGCTACGCAGGAACGTTCTGGATTTCATTCTGAATGAATTGTCACCTGTTCTTGATTTTATTTTGGCCAGGCATTTTCTCTTATTTCTAAATCAAAGACTTAAGCCCAATAAACCTCAGATCATTTGATTCATGATTTATTTTATTTTGTAAAGAATATTCAAAAAGCACCATAGTAAAAAGATAATAATATCTTATTTTGAAAAGATAAATAAAGATGTCTAATGCAATTCTAGAATATTCCGATATTGACTCACAATGAAGTCACAAATTTGGTCTAAGATAGAGGAAAAAACTGATTTGAAAGTGGCCATAAAACCATTGTGCATTAGAAGGATAAACTCAATCTTAAAACGAGAGTAGTGGATTGGAAGAGAATAAAAAATCCAAATTTAAAAAGCTTTTAAAATTTAGTGCATAGAAAATCAAATTTGTAATTTAAAAAGAAAGAAGTATACAGTAAAAGTCTTTATAAAATTCATATAAATATTAGATGCAAATAGGTACACTATGTGAATACCAAACTAAGTGCAAATAAAAGCATAATAACATGCCAATTAATTCAGTACAATTCAGAATTGTTTAGTGAAAGAAATATACTTTTATATGATTGTTATAATCATCTAAATAATATCTCGCACGAAAGGCTTTCTTACTGCTCCATTATAATAGAAAGGTAGTTGGTACAAATGTAAGAGGATTCTTGGAAAACATAATTTCGAGGGTTCAATGCAAGACCTATAGTAAATGCTTCATGAGGCACTTACTATAGTATATATAGCACCCAACTGTTGATTTAAGCTTGGAATAGCATTTATATCTACTATCCAGTTACATTGTGATGTAGTTTTATCCATTCCTATACATGTATAATCGGCAGCCCAGCCAACCAACTCTTTATTTAATCACAATGGTTTCTATGCTATATCATTAGAAAATATTTCATTCATATTATTTGTTTATTTGTTGGTTTATTGAATTACAAGAAAGTGTCAATATTCACACGTTTAAACCTGCCATACCCTCAAATTTCTCAGCCATATAAAGGGTTATTGGTTTACCTATTTTTGTCAAAAATTGGTCAACTTGGTTGAAATAAGCAGGGGTTGTAAAGTTAATTACAGAGATTCTCCAAAGGCCTTGGCAGACAAGTCAATCTTTACTTGAAGTTACTTTTTAACCACTATATGGACAAATGCAGAAAAAGGATTGACATTTACGGACGTAAAAATCGAAATCAGCTTTAACGACCTTTGGTCTCAATGTGAAAACCATCAGGATCGAACCACTGTAACAAAAGAAAAAATAACTCATTAAGAGCAGTTTTGTCATTAGTCTAAATTGTCTCTGGAGTAAATGTCTTCTGATAGTCTGCTGAATAAATTCTGGTATGAGGGTAAGAGCTAATGAGCTTAGGTCAATTATTGATTCCCAATCCAGTTGCTTACAGATACAACGATTAACCTATAGAATTCAATGCTGGGTAATTTTCTAAACATAGGTTATTGTGTAGTCTGCTTTCCTAAAACCTTCAATATCTGCTAAATTTTGATGAGTAAAGATACTCAGAATATCAAACAGGTTAGATTATAGGCCAGCCACAAAATTTACAAAATCACTATAAGAATTTACCCATTTTTCCATACAAAATATTTTCATCACTTCTGTCTACATTGAAAGCATTGGAGAATAACCATTTTAGTACAACAAAACTTATATGTAGGTCATAATGAATTTAATTACCACTTACAATCGAAAACAAACTTTAATGCATCCTCTACTGATGATTTAAGACGCCAATGCAACAATTTAAGCACTCCTGCTCTTGTCAAAATCGATTTTAAATTATTGTGCTTTAGAAAGAGCAAAATGTTTTTGTTTTTTAACTGAGTAGAGTTTAACACCATGTTTACCATTATAAGCTAGGCCATGATTACATTTTCCTGAGATTCACAAATGCTATGCTAGGGCTTGGAAGTGTCTTGCTAAAGATAACTCCATAGAAACTCTAAGCAGTGATGGTGGGATGCAATCACTGAGTTACAAGTTCAGCACATTAACCAGCTTAACCACAGGAATACACAGATACCCTTGTGTAAGATTCAATAACTTGTTCATGAACTTTATGAATATTCATGAACAAAGCATTGCCATTCATGAACACAGAGCTGTTCATTGATCTTGTTCGTGATTCTCAAGAACAAGTTCATGAACATCAATAACAGATTCATGAATCAATTTATGATGCTGTTATTGATGTTCATGAGCATGTTCTTGAATTTCATGAACAATCTCTGTATTCATGAATGGTCATTTGTCATTCAGGAATGTTCAGGAAGTTCATGAACAAATTCTTGAATCTGTCATAGGATGAAATGCAAGAATACAGCAATACAATGTCAATTATACAGTGGAGTAATGGGTTAAGAAACAACCATGGTCCCTAGTGCCATATATCTGTGTGTAACATGGATATAAATCCTAAAGTAAGCACTTGTCAATCCAAAGTTAATCCATTTAGAAGTAGGCAGACCTTGGACTAGGATTAAACACATTTGTCAAACACACCCAGGCATAGTTTTAAGATCTTAATTTCAGTTGACCCTAAGGAAAACCTCAAGCTTATCTGCCAATAAGGGATTCAGGCCAAGTTGGGTAGAAACATTTAGGTGTTCTGTAAGTCACCTGCACTCAGGTTAACCATAAGAATGCTGGGTTATTTTCTAAAAATAGATTTTTGTGTTGTCTACTTTCCAAAACCATAAATACCTCCTTAATCTTTTTGAGAAAAGATATTCAGAGATGTAGGTTAGATCACAGGCCAGCCACCAATTTACTTGCCGGCTGACCTGGATCCAACCTGTTTGCATAAGTGTGAATTTGGTTCCAGCACTATCAGGGTTCAATGCAAGACAATAGTTAATTCCCTCACAAATTAAAAAAAACAGTGGTCTAGATAGGAAAGGAGTGTGCTAGAATAATGAGCATGCAGCAATATATAAACATGTTAAATAGCCCATTTTTGTAAGAAATGCTCATTAATACATTTAGGTACAGCACCCTTGAACCTGGGACTTCCCCAAACTTCCCGAACACTCTATCGACTGAGCTGTCCAGCCCACTTACACATTTAGCTCAACCATCTCAATTGAGATCCCTACAGAATTAATGATGTTTGCCATCGCCTTAAGTCTTTTGGAATTTCATTCAAGAATATCAAACTTTCTACTCACTTCTTGGTATGGGCGAAGAAACACCTGCAGGCGTGGTTGTTTGCATCGATGTACTTATATTCTGTAACCTGTGGAAACATATAGGAAGGTACAATTATTATAATAAATGTTGTCTCCCAGGTTAAATTGGTCAATTATTTTTTTTGTTATAGTAATTTGCTTCTTATATTATGAATTTTTCAATTGTATGCAAAACTATGATTAACCCAAGTTAGAAGCGGCAGCAGACAAATTTGATAACCAAGTTTTGGAAAAAAAAAGGTATTTCTTTATTAAGTTTGGTAGAACCAGTATTCCAATAAATTATATATGAGAAAGTTGTTGTTGCAAATAATTTCTTCTGGTGTTATAGTTATTTCATTCTTTTTTAATTGGAACCCAGTTTCAACTTCATCTGTTGAAGGGATTCATTCCCAAGTCTTCCAGCATTCTATCACAGGCAATTAATTCATTTAACAACTTTCCTAATTAACAATTAACAAATTTCACCTATCATAAGCAGAGCCTGGCCTCCTGGACCCCGCACTAAGCGGGCGACTGCGCAGTGGTGGGCGCGGCTGTTGTATATGTTGTTGTTGTTCCGTATGTGCAACGGGTGTCCAGTGGGCGGAGGGTATGGTGAGGGTGGGTGTGGTGAGATACGGAAGCCCCGGGTGTTGTTGTTGTTGTTGTTGATGGTGCTGCGAAGAGGAGTTGTACATATTCTGGTCTGTGAGTAAGGTTAACGAGCCAGTCCAGGCAGGTCGCTGTTGTACAGGTGGATAGGCAATCTGCAACAATGGAGAAATGGTGGAATAAATGTACATGTTATGAATTGTTAACCCCCTTCATCTTCATGCCTCATTATGATGTATCTGCTAATGATAATATTTATCATTTTGTCACATTTGTTTCTATTCTGTACCACAGAGAAAATGTTTTTTTTTCACTTACTAATAACTACAACAAAAGAGTCATACTTTGGCTTATTTGTGACACAGGGGTCTATAGTTATCCTGGGGCCAGTGCTATATAAAATACATAACTGTAGACCCCTGTGATTGTGATAGACTTTTGAAAACTCATTCATTAAAGGATGGCCCGGATTATGAAATTTTGTAAAAAAAATCAATAATTAGTTTTAACATAGTTTATTCATCGAAATATACACAATATACATAAATATCAAGTTATACAAAACAAATGAAATGGATAAGAACAAAAGCAAAAGCTTATTAGTTTCTTTTCCAGTACCCTAAGCGGATACGGGACGTAATTGTTGCATGTATTTATGATGAAAAAGGAAAATACTATAAAGAAAATAACAAAAGTTACACATTGATTGGAAAAGATAAGAAAAAAGAAATAAGACATTTTGTTTTTGAATGATGGAATGTTGGAATGTTGGAGTGTTGGCGTGGACTGTTTAAGGCTCGGCATGAGATATGAACCATGTTAAAAGTTGAAAAATCCAGCTCTACAACAAGTATATAAGAAGAATACACATGAATTAAAAAAAATGTGAAAATCGACTTGCCTATGGCAACCAAAATAACAAATATTTATTATGGACAGAGAAAGTCCAAATTGATTTGTTAGTATTCAGTTAAATCTTTTACTATTTAGGATGTAAGAATCTACAGAAGCAAATATAGTTTCTTTTTCAATATGACCTAAGTTATCGTCGTAATATAATAAGACCCGTAGGTTCAACGTTATATTAGGTAAACCATTAAACAAAACATTTCTTGCATCGGTATACTTAGGACATTCAAGGAAATAGTGCTCATTTGATGTGACTAAGCCGCAGTCACAGAGTGGTGATGGTGAAACATTTTTCTGTAGAGATGCTAATTGAGAATAATTCAATAATTGGTCTAACACATTATCTTTGCATATGACCTAAGATTAACACAAAATAACTAGTCTCTAGATTTCTATGTGTCATAAAAAGATGAAAAACTTAACTTAATAATTATTGCTATGCATAAACTTTAGCACATTCAATACATTAGAAAATATATGTAACCATCCTGACAGAAAGGACAAATGGTACTTGATGAACACATTATCTCCTTGTTTGGCAAACATTTGAAGTCTTCATAATTATAAGACTACAAAATATAACTTGTAATCCATTCCTAATTTTGTCAAACAGGGTCAATTCAAACCAGACAGCACAGACATAACATGCATTGAAGGATAATGGTATAAAAGTATTGACATATCAAAATGCATGAATAAATGAAGATGTTAATCTTATTCATAAGACTACATTGATTGTACAGAGTATGAAAAGCTATGACATTAATATGATCATAAAACACATCAGCTTATCAATCACATCTTGTCTATTATTCTCTGCCAACACATTACCCAACATTTTGTTAAAAATTATGCTATACTTAAAACTGTGAACTCTTATATACCCAATTCTTTTAATAGCCATAATAGGGAAAACTCTTATATGTTGTGAGAAAGGAAGGTGTTTTCCATACTAAGCATCATTCTTCTTAATTGTTACAAGATACAGTAATGGTATGAACAATGAAAACAAAAAAGAAGACTTCTATCTACCCTCTGAATTAAGGCTGTTAATTGGAAGAAATTTTTACACTACATTGTAATTGTACAAGGCCAGAAGGGCAATGGAATATCATTAGGGATTTCAAGTAAAGCCTATCAATAAAGGTATGAATGCATGATGAAAATAAATATGTAAAACTGTATATATCCCGTCATATTCTATAGAAGGCACTTCAGACCATGTTGTGAGAGATTAGTTTCAACCCCTTGTTTTTTTATTCTCTTTTTAATCTACTGTCAACCTTTTATTTGCATTTCAAATCAGAGTCAGCATTTGTATAGTCTATTCTCAATTAGATATTTGTCTAGACAGTTTAATCTTTGAGTCATGTTTTGTAACTGGAGTTAGATAACAAACTCAAACAACTACCAGTCAACCTTCTTTCCCTTTGTCTTACTATTTTGCAGCAGGCATAAGTGATCATAATATTGAGTTGGCGTTTGCTGGTGATAAAAACTTTGTGGCAAAATAATTTGCTGATGATAACATACATTTTCCGTTAAGAGTGTAATTGAGACTATAAATAGATGTCAACCCATCTCGGCTAAACTTTTTGTCATCAACACATTTTTAGGCTTTGACCTGCATGGAAATACCACAACATAAAATGGGTGTTCCTTTAAACATGTAAATGACATCGTCGATCAGTGTGTTAACCATGGCATTAGTTTTATTACCTTTTTTAGTGCGGAAATAAAGGATGACGCTGCTATATAATAATGATGATTTTCGATTTTAAAAAGAACATTCACTCTTTTTTTTTCCAATCGTTCATTGGCCCAAACTGCATTTTCAATAAAGTATATTTTGTTACTTTTGACATCTTAAAGTCAGTTTGGAGGCACCAGCTCCATTTCAAGTTAAATTGGTGAATGGCATACCGATTAAGATGGAATGAACATAGACACTATAGGAAAATGTTAAAGTTTAGTTTAGTGTAGTTTAGTTTAGAGTCCTTACCCGACACAGGTCCCATATGGGTCCTCTTCGTCAGGGTCGTTCCTACATTTTTCAGTTCTGAAACGGCTTATTTGATATTTTCTAAAAAGAGTTTTAAAGCTGCTCATTAAAAATGTGTGGAAGCTTGGATACAGTTGTATGAGAGAATAACCATTGGATGTTAGATTAGTTCTTTTCAAAGCATTTAGAGCCTCTCCACCATGAATTGATAAGTTATAATACCAATCCAAAAGCTTTGCAGTGGTTTTAAAATGAATCCCGGACATTTAAAGAGTTTGGCAAATGGTTAATGGAACATTTAAATGATTCGTGACTATGGAGATATCCTAAGATATTTTTACTGCTAAAGTTTAAGCAACAATATAAGATATAGATATATTTTGACATATCTTGATAAGACCTGATCATAAATCATTGGCTCTAGAGTCGTAAAGAAAAAGACTAGTGTGAACACTTTTTAAACCTTTCCTGCATAATTACTAGATTTTAAGCAGCTGTGTAAAGAGGATAAATTCAAACAATTGCTGTTTTTATCACAGTGGTTTGCTAAAAAAATATGTTTAATACTTTGAAATTGTAATCTGATTTTGCTTTTGCAATGATCATATCACAGGACTATGGAGGAGATTTTAAGGCTCGATCTATATTGACAGACCTTTAGTTATTCAACATCTATTGTGAAACAAGTTCCTCCAACTGAATCATATAAGATCAATCACTCTCAATTCTGCTTTCTGAATACATAACCAGTACTCATCTAGAATGTGAATTAATGAAAGGTTGCACAGCACAGGATTCAAACCCAAAACCCTTGGGTTCCAGGGCCGACACTCTACCCTAGCTGGACCATTCTCCTCCACTATTGTTTCTCAGCTTTTTGGCTATGATCAAGATGTAGACTTTTTTAGAAGTAATAGTGTTAATTGTCTATTAATTAATTACATGATGATTCCTATTTCAAGTTGGTTTATTGGTTCTTATGATGATTTAAACTTGTAAAGATTCCCAATTTTTGTTGGCTGATAAAGGGTCTAACCCCTTTCTCCATATAACCTCACTTTTGTGCTGCCTGAAATAGATTCAGGAACTTGTTCATAAACTTAGTAAACATTCATGAACAAAAATGGTGATTCATTTCATGAAGAAGCTCTGTGTTCATTTGTAATTCATGAACATTCAGGAAGTTCATGAACAAATTATTGAATCTTTCGCAAGGGGCATCTTAAAAGGTCTCTAGAAACAATTGTAACAAAAGCTGCAAAAATGCGTAATTTATCTATAAGTCATGAAGGTTTCTAAGTTGAACCACAGATACAGATAATACAGATTTTCATACTTTAAAATTGTCTTCTGCTGCTACTTTCAAATTGGAACAAATATAAACTCCCAAAATGGGTAAGGGTTTATCTGATTACTGGTTTCCATGACCTGTTCAAATAAAACATACATTTCAAACCTTTACCACAGACAGAATTTTGATATGGATCAATATTCAAGGTATTAGTTTTAAACTTTGATAATATTGACATGTGTGTGTAACTGAGCAACATTGCTTTCACAACCTTTTAGATATATCACAGAGATCTTAACAGCTCCTTGTATTTCATCAACAGTTTGTTAAATATTCTCTGGTAGTCTTGTAGTCACTGATTGCTAACCCTGATGAACATCCCTTGTTAAGGATTCAAGGACTGTGCTCACGACCTGCATGAACAGAGATGAACAAAAAAATGTGGCCATTCATGACCACAAAATTGCTCTGTGACATGTGCCTTTACATCAAGAACATATTCATGACGCAGGGACCAATGTCATTTGACATGCCTATAGGCATACTGTAGGCATTTCAAATGACCTTTGGTCCCTTTGGTCAATGATGGATGTTGCAAAAATAATCAAGTTTAATTGATTTCATTCACTGTCAAACAACAACAACGACCACAAGAACAGGCATGGTTTCATACTCATCAAGCATCATAATAGTAATTATCATTTTGGTTAAAGCTAAAAACTCTCCTGTGAATTAGCCATTGTTAGGAGAAGCGATTGATAATCAATATCTCCTAATGTCATGTAGTCAAAACCAAAAAAATCAGAACCTAAGTGTGATCTAAATCTCACATTGTGTTTTCAGCTATTAACCCTCATAGGGTTGGAACCGACGTCATGCTAATGCAAACAGGTTAGATCCAGGCCAGCCACCAAGTAAATTGGCGGCTGGCCTGTGATCTAAACTTTTTGCTACCCTGAGTATCTTTCCTCATCAAAATAAAGCAGATATTAAAGGTTTTTGAAAGCAGACGACACTAAAATAGTTTTTTAGAAAATTACCCAGCTTTATAAGGGTTGAATTTTGATCTGTCACCTAGACGCTCAGGAGGGAAAGGTTTTCTGAATGCATTAAGTACCAATTATTTGTTTTCTGTACTTTTCTAAAGTAAGTAAATATCACATAATATCAGGCTTCTGTTTGAGGTTTTCTACCCTTAATCTGTTCTTTAAAGGGGTTAATTCTTATGCAAAAGACTTTGTGACAAAATTGTCAGAATGAATGGAGTATTTTCCTGAAAAGAAACACAAATACATCAGTAGATACGATCATCCATAAGGATATAAATGTCTAGTATGAGCAGTTTATCCTTTTGTTACATTGAAATTTAAGTGACACCCCACAGTACTTACGTTAATTTTCTATACTCTATAATTTTCATCAGCAATTGCTTTCAGTTTTGATAGGCTACCAAGTTTTAAATGAAGGGAGAACTATATTTACTGAAACACAGAATATTCTGAGGGCAGAAAGTGTAACCTCAGATTGATCTATGCTGAAAGTCCAAGATGATTTTAAAGTCCCCCTTTTTTTTAAACAATTCTTTATAGTAAAGGTTCAATGCAAGACTAAAGAAGCTCCATCAAAATTGTGATGAAATTTATGCAATCACAGGGTCAAAAGGATATATTGCTCCCTATAGACTATGAGCAATCTATCTTTTTATCACAATACTTTTCTCTCAGTGTAAAAAAAAATGTATTTTTTTTTTTTTTTGCTACTTCACTGCCTGCTTTGCTTTCAATCGGACCATTCATATAGTTTTGCTGCCACACTATTGTCTGCCACGCTATTGTCTGCCACGCTATTGTCTGTCACGCTATTGTCTACCACGCTATTGTCTGCACCGCTATTGTCTGCAACGCTACTGTCTGCCACGCTATTGTCTGCCACGCTATTGTCTGCCACTTATTTGGCTCTATCACAAATTTCTATATGCAGAAGTTGGTTCACACATTAGGATTAAATTAAGACTTTAATTGTATTTGATAAATGCTTTTATATTCACATATTACAACCAAACATAAGGGAAATTACGTTTGAACTTATTATTTAACTCCATTATAGTACCCCCATGTAACCACTTACATTTGAATTTACATTATTTCTAGTTATTCCTAAAAAATCCCAATTTCAGAGAAAAGTTGTTTGATTTTTCCGAATTTGTCCAGTCCTGCAACCATTCCCAAAACTTTCAAATAATTGCTGATTAAAATGATGCAGCTTGTGGAAAACTAGGCCTCACTAGTTCTCTCCTACAACCTTCTATTCAAATACAAGTAAGCTAACATTAATTATTTCCTTCAATGATATTTGTATTAAAGTAAGGAGATTGAAACGTTTTAATACAAATAGTCTTTTTGCTTGGATGAACAAAGGATAATAACATAAAAGCTGAAAAGAATAAGAAAGGATATTGGACTTAAACCTTTCTCTGGGAAATTACAGTAAATAAAATTGCATTGATCTATTGAACTTACAACAGTTTACTAATAGTCTAGGAACGATAGCTTCTTAATAAAAAGAAATTAAGATATTGTAACAAACCAGAAAATACGTTTTTGCCGAAAAGGTCTCACATTGTTCTTCAAAGACATTGAAGGTGCTTGTTCCCATATTTAGGCCATACACACAATAAAATCAAAATTTTACAGAAAGACATCCAATTATCAATGTCCTTTACTCTTATGCATGAAGGCGGTGTTCATTCAGTAAATTCAGCAATAAATCTAACTTACTGTAAGCCTTTCCTGACACACTCATGCAGTGCTTGTAAAAAAAATGTGATATAAATATACTTGATTCCCTGAAATCGTGTATAGTTTTCATTGATCATATGATCTAAAAGTGAAATGATTTTTAGATTGAATAAAGATTCAAAAGTGATGCATAGGATTTCAAATTAACATGGTTTCAACTTCAATTACAAAGATATAATGACTCTCTTAAAACCAATCGCGATTTTTTATTCCCCAGAATACACCAGTACAGATATTGTTATGTTTGGAGGAAATTTTATTTTAATTTTCCCTTTAAATGATGATTTTGGGATGACAGTGATGCAGAGGTAGTACATCAGTCTCTTGTACCAAGGGTCCTAGGTTCAATCCCAATTAGGAGAGGTGAAATTGCTGGATAACTATAGCCCTTAAATCGGAGCAAGTATACTATTTAAGTATCCAGGAAGCAGATTATTTTCCAATTTCATCACATTTTGAAATGTTGTCTGCAAACTCTTCAAATTTGGGACAGTCGAAAATTTGTTGTTGGGGAAAGGGTTTTCAGGACCTCAGATTATAAATAATGGGAAAAATATTTTAGGAGATTGTTAAGTATTTTATACTGAGAAAAATCTTCTAGTTTTCAAAACCTACATTTAGGCAGTTATAATTACCATATTCATTTAAGGGGAAGGGTGAACTGTTCAGTCTGAAAGTTTGATCAAATATTTCATGATATTGGACTTATAACACACATACTTAACAATGTTATTTGGACAAATTAAGCAGTTTAAACCCTTTTCCCCATCCTTTTTTGAAAAGAAGATGAAAAAAGAGAGGATATAAATGACACTAGGTATGAATTTCCCTATCAATTATCATTTAGTTTACACATAACACCCTATTTGCCATGTATATTATCCTCTACAGTCAAGTATTGAAAGTCGATAACACTTTGTTATATGGAAACTAATGAACGGTCCAATTTTATAG
Organism: Cerastoderma edule; assembly: GCA_947846245.1. Taxonomy (NCBI): domain Eukaryota; kingdom Metazoa; phylum Mollusca; class Bivalvia; order Cardiida; family Cardiidae; genus Cerastoderma; species Cerastoderma edule. The sequence continues at coordinate 575,862 of OX401417.1, read as the reverse complement.
CTAAAGCAGGCAACAGAGTATAGCAAGGAGAAAAAACATTTTCATTGTAACATTTGGTAGTTGCCATAGCAACAAAAGGATGAATTGCTCATTATGAGCACTTTTCTAAATTCTTCTGTCACGATTGACAGCAGGTAATTAAGGTATCATGGAGTAAGGCTTAGTCATAAGTCCCTTTATGAAGATGAAAGATTTAATTGTTGTACCCGTAACATATGAAGTAAAGGATTCTATATCTGCAAAGGATTCATAAACTGTGTTCACAAATTTCATGAACTGACATGAATATCAAATGGCCATTCATGAACATAAAGCTGTTCTTTTCATGAATGTTAAGAACATATTCATGAACTTCAAGAACAGGCTCAATAATATATTCATAAACCTACTCTTGAATCAGCAAGTAGTGAACTTAACCTTAAATTACGCAATGTAAACATTGACACACTTATTATGTCAAGCAATGTCATGTTCTGTTGCTAAGGTTTTTCCCCAAAACAATTATGATACCCATATTAAGTATCTAGTTGTCCTTGCATTCAAACTTGCCATACAAAACAATATGGATTCTTTTATGAAAGTTAAGGTAGAATACTCATAATACGCCATTTTGAAACTTATTCTTTTGTCAGATGACTTCAGTCGCTCTCAATATATATTTGCTTGGGCCGGAACCATTTAGTTTAATGCAAATAGGTCCAGCCCTGGGCGATGTATATCAAGAATGACTGAAGGAATTCAACGAAAAAATAAGTTTCAAAGTGGGAGATTATTAGTTATCTACCTTTAAAATTTAAAAAGGAAAATGTGAACTTTAAGAGAATCACTGCTTGCCATTTGATGCTTTAGTGCTGGATCAAAACATCAATAAAGTAGTTTTTTTTCATTAACTCATTTTGAGCCTAAACAAAGAATGAAAATCATTTTAAAACTACATAGGAGAAAAAGATAAAAAAAAAAGTTACAGATAACAGCCAAGAAATATAAGATTTCAAATTTAATGAACTTCTATCTAATGCTGCAAAATTACCATCACCAATGAAATCAAAGCGCCGATAGCGCTGAAGGATTAAGGTGCGTTTAAAGCAAGATGATTGAGGATACATTTAAAATTTCTTTGGGCAACATCTTGAGGAAAACAGCTGCTCCTTTTACCAGCATTACTATAATCATTATTTCTGTGAACAGAGACTGAACGATACTCTATTTTTCGAACATCTGGAAATTTTACGATTTCCATGAGGCAACAGTTTTAACAATATAGAGCAAAACAAAGCGAGTATTTAATCCGGACTACATTCCTAGTTCCAAGATGGTATTAGTCCGCACAGTCAAGGCGGATGTTTAATGAGTAGTTGGGGTCAGACTGCTGTTTGTGTATCGAGTACTGTCCCTCAAAAAGTGGTATGTAAATTCAATGGAATAAGGTGCTGACGCACCCTAATTAGTCCAAAAAGCATTCCCTATAGTTAATTAAACTATTATCTAGTGTATCCATCCCTGAGGAGTATTCATTAAAGGTAATACACTTTTACTTATAAAACTGTAGGTGCGTAAATATATACATAAAATGTTGAGCAATTGACTAAATAAAAATCCGAACATGCAAACTTTGATAAAAAGGTGTCCATAAGGGTATTTTCATAATCAATTATCGTAAATACAGCGAAAAAAACTTTTTAAACATTCTAATGAAAGGAGAATTTCCTTGACAAATTCTCCTTTTTGCTATCATAGCGATTTTGTGAAACAGTTACATTGAAGCATAGTCAAACAATTAATCGTTTTTTGGGAATCAAAGGAAGTTTTCCAATAAGACATTACTGTATTTAATTTTGAACTCGAACATACAAAGAAAGTTTAGAAACAATTCAAGACAAAATATTAGTCTTTATGCAAATGCTGATATATTATGTAACCATGCAATATCCATGCAAGAATGAAGATTCTTAATCTATTCCCAAGAATGAGTTTTTGTTACTGTGAACCAAATTAAAATGAACAGTCAAACAATTAATAAAATCAAAGTTTACAATTTCTTTGTAATGTTGCTATGGAAATCTTGTCATGAAAGAAGAAAATGTTCATTTTGAAAAATTTTTCATGTTGAATCATAATGGGTTCAACAAAATACTACAAACAAATGATGTTTGCATTCTTTTGAACTGTCTTCAAATGTTGTCTTAAGTTTTCATAGTCACAAAGTCCTAAATTGAGGGTTCAATGCAAGACTATATATAGTAAGCACATAAATTCATAGTTAGGATACTTTTTGGGGGTAATGGCTATGTTAAGAGCAAGGGTTAGGGTCACCCTCCTTTCATATATGACCATTACCCCTAAGAGTATCCTAACTATGAATTCCTGTGAAAGTAAGTGTTTGATGAGGGAATGCATTAAATGAACATATAGGTTAACCATGCGTTGGAGTGATGTGACATAGCTATGCTCAATCAATGGTATCCAAGGTGTTCATCAAGGGATTACCAGTAGTCACTGATCTATTACTCCATACTCCCTGTCTGTAATCAACCAAAAACCAATTTACCTCAAAAGAAAGAAGAAAAACTCTATATCAGAAATTTCTACTTCTACCAATTCGTTTAATACAACAATACTTCAGAAAACCCTTTATTCCTCATATGGAACATGAGCCTAAATCAAAAAATGATTAGACAAGAATGGCATGGCCTCTATATGAATTATAGTAAACATTCCTGTAACAAAATCAAACTCATTCATAATCAAGGACTTCTTGTTTTGTTATTTATTTTATATGCTTTTTTAAAATGACCTTTCGTAGATTCATGCAAACAAGAATACGTTAGAAGAAAATAATTCACAAAAGAGTGCTGAGACACAATACCAAAGCCCAACATGTGAGAGTGAGAACAGAGTCGTTTACTTTATCCACTTAGAGAATCTAAAGGGAAGTTATCTCGTATTACAAAAGAAAATACATATAACATAACTTTGAGACACTATGAATTGTAGCTTTCAATTATCACAAAAATATGAAAACTTATTAAGAAAATCTCAATAAAAGCTATTTCTTATGATGAAAACCCATAAATATTGTGATAAAAGGGGAATTTGAATGAGTTAAATTAAAAACTTGCTGGAGTAACAACACTGAAGAATTTGCAAAGGATACAGTGTAAGCATTTTTGCTGTTGCTTTTTAAAAAGTCGAAAGGTGACAACATGATAATATACCCATTGGGCATGAGGCAGGGTGGCAAAATCTGATTTCAATTTACTTGTCTTTATATGGTTAGTCTTTATCTCTTTTCTATATAATGATTAAATAGCAGAAACAATCACTTGTCCAATAAGGCTTTTATCAAAACAGCCACCTCTGTGGGATCATTAAATGGCAGCTTGAACTAATTTTGATGCTGTGTCTACAGTAATTCAGTTGTATTACACTTTCCTGGATTTGACCAGTACTAGGCTGGGTTCTGTTATGTCAATATATAATACATTATAAGATAAAAGAACACTAGTCTTAACATGGATATATTGTTTTCTGCCATACTCTCAAATGCCATCTTCTGCATATGAGCATTGTTCTTTTTTGCAATTTTGTTCTATAAAGGCTGTAATTATTCCAAAATGGTCTACAACTATAAATACTACAGTATAGAATACTTCCAGGGGTCTAGATAACCTGGGAATGTTTAACCCATTACTTAACACTAACGATATTTGACCAGTTTGTTGCAGACAATTCTGGAAAACATTGTGGGAAAAGGAAAAATTGCTCCTAACAAGCAATTTCTCCTTTTCCTACAATGTTTTCTGCCCTATTAGAAGGTAATTTTTCAATTTCATCACATTTTGAAATGTCGTCTGGAAACTTTTTCAATATGGGACAGTTGAAAAATTGGCGTTGGGTAAAGGGTTAACTTAATATCTTACGCTAAGAACAAAGTTCAAAATAAAATTCCATCTTATTTCAATGTTGAGAAAGCAATATTGGAAAATGACATGTCATTGAAGGTTTCTCTATGAGACTATCCCAATGCCATGGCACTATGCAATATTAGTTTTGTTTGAGATAACACTGTACTAGACAATAACTTGCTCATTAGGAGCAATCTATCCTTTTATCACAGTGTTCTGCACCAAGGTGAGGTACAATTAATGATTATAGAATTAGGGGTTTTACACCATTTTATCTAGACCTCTGAATTTCTGAAAAGAAATCTATGAACAAAACAAAGATCATGTACTATATCTCCAATGTAAAAAAGGTGTGGGTGGGGGAGGATGAATTTCCTTGTGTTAATAATACCTACTGGTGATTGGTAGTAACTCTGAACAGCTTGGCCCTAAAAAATTATATCAGCAGAGTAAAGTTAAGGTTAACTTTGTGATCATGTTAATACAATCTAAATACCTGCTTTGAATCAGCTTTGCTTTGATTAGTTTTGCAGTTCAACAAAGATTACGATTTAACCAATTACCAATCAATAACGACGTTTAACCACAGTGTTGCAGACGACTCGGGAAAACATTATGGGGAAAAGGAGAAGTTGCTCGAATTGAGCATTTTCTCCTTTTCCCCCAAAGTTTTCTGCCCCTTCAGAAGATTACTTTCCAATTCCATCAGATTTTGAAATGTCATCTGCAAACTCTCTCTATTTGGGACAGTCTTAAATGTGGTGTTTTGTAAAGGGTTAATCATTAATCAATTAAGAAGAATTAATATAGGATTTGAGATAATGCATGAGGTAGAGAGAGAAAACAATATATTGTATTAGGCTGAGAGTTGAAGTTACTTGTTACAAACAAATCTCTCTCTTTACAAAGACATTCACAGAAAAAGTGACCAAGAAATGTGTAGGTCTATCGTAAACAAATGGCCACATATGTTACTAGCATGCTATAAACATCCTACAGAGATTAACTTTTCTTTTTCTCTGTATACAATAGTTTTATATGGATGATCACCATATTGAAATGCTACCATGGCTGCATTCTTAGTTTACCTCAATACTTAACAATAACTCTCTTAGGCGCATCTGCTGCAGAACACTTTGGGAAACATTGTGACAAAAGGGTAAATTGTATCTAAAGAGCAATTCATCCCTTTTCACAATGCGGTTGTTGCCCTTACCCATAAAGAAAACATCTTTTCATGTTATTATAATTATATACATTTTCTGTTGATTTCAAATTGGATGTTAATATGTCAACAATTCAACTAGGGGTTAATATGATGCTTTGCATTGACTTCATAATTCATATCATCTAATAAAACCTTAAATAAAATCTTGCAAAGCTGAAAATTCCTTAGAATGGCATAGTTTTCTTTTGCTGCATTGCTTTTCATGGCATGACATCTTCAAAGATTACATCTGTATCAGTAATTAAACACAAAAACAAATCAATCAAGTTTTACTTACAGGTGGTGGGTTTTCAATGTTCAACTCATAAGGAACACCGCCAAACCCAAATCGAATGACATCACCGGGCGCCAGACGCACTGCAGCATTTTGGACGCGGACATCATTAACGTAGGTACCCTGAGCTGTATTAAGGTCCTGCAGAACATAGCAGTCCTCTTGTTCGCTGTACTCTATAATTGCATGTTGCTGGTCAACACTGTTTGACTGAAAAGAAAGAAACATATATATTATCTTATTTAATTGAAGCATAAACTGAGAATTTTACAAATTGCAAAAGGATTGATTACTAATACTCTATGATACCTCACTAAATGGAATAGATGGCGCATAACTTCTTTTTCCGAATCACTGTGACAAAGGAATATGTTGACCATAATGAGCACTATATCCTTTTGTCCCACTCATGTAACTTCCAAATATCATAGACAAATATATTTTGTCTTGCCTTTTTTGTTGTTGTTTGCCTTTTATTTCAACTTGAACTAGTTACCAATTTCCGTTATGGGGAATGAGACTTTGTAATTGCCAGGGGTGGCAAAATCAAGTGTCTGTATTGCCCAGCTTATATTTCCCAAACCTTTATGGACAAGAGAATTTTTACTGAAATCTTCTAAATAACCAGAAATGTGCAGAAAAAGATTGGGGCTTTACAGACAAGTAAATCAAAATCAGATTTCATCACGCCTGATTGCCTCAATTGTATTCAATTGGAAAAAAATGGCTGATGTTCAGCATTAGGTGTGTGGTTAAGAAGAAGTCATTGAGGAGAAATTCATCTTCACAGGTTAGGGAATTCTAGGTATTTGGCTGCAGTGGAATCTAAGTAAGTCAATATGAAAGAATGGGTTAATTCATCATTTATAGGAAACTTTAAGCTGCTTATAAGGAGTTCTTTGAACCATTCACTCACAGTTTGAAGGTTCAATGTGCAATACTACAGTAAGTGCTTCATGTTTGTGAAGGATTAACTTTAATCTTGCATTGAACCATCAATATGCCAAAATAGGTACAGAATTATAATTGTCTAAACCCACTTTCAGCCGTTGACATAAGAAACAATGTGTCAAAAGATGAAATATGTGCCTTTTGCTAACTTTTTCAAACTAAAATAATATTTCCATTTGGATTAGTAAGTTGATCTATGCTTTTAAAACCTTCAAATATACAAAACAAATTTGGATCACATGCTAGATTAAAGGAAAAGTAATTAATAGAAATGATCGAAACACAATGCAATACATAAATTATCTGTCTTTAAATTTTACAAAATTGTTTTCTGCATCACATATAATAAACAGTTAACTATTCTTGATGGAGAAAAGATCTCTTATTTCTCTTCTGACAACTACATTAAGGAAAATTAAACAGATTGTGTGGGCTAAAGCTTTATCATTGTTTTTTTAAAAAGCAAGAACTTCACTGCAATTAGCAATAACATTAATCAACAAGTACACGGTTTGAGAAAAAAAAAATTCTAATGAATTTGGTACAGTATTTGTTAACATTTGAATGCTTGAGGAATTTAAAATCTGTAATGCCACTGGCGAAAGAGCCAATAAGAAGCATAACAACACAATTAAGGTATAATTAACAACACAATTAAGGTATAAATTTGGAAAAAAGCATCCAAGCAACTTATGACAATAGAACAAACAATAGCCCTGGAATCAGCATAAACACTTCAAGTTTTAATACGAGTAATTTTTCATTTCAGCCTCAAAAAATGTCTTAACTCATGATAAGGTCAGTATGCCTTTCGTCTTTTCATCTTAGGTATGACAAAAACATCGAGATTTTGTTTTGTATTCAAAACACTTAAATGTAAAGTTTAAATGTAAGGTATGATAAACAACCTTTGCTAAGTTTTAGACTCATTGTTAATATGCAGTCATTATGATATCATTCCAAACATAGAGAAGTATTAACATTTTCTAGTTATATGCAGTCAAAAATGCACATTGGCATTATGATATGGAACAAAAGTAGACTGTGATCAATGTGATAATAGATACCACAGATGTTTGTGAGGCTCAAACCTGGGACCCCGAGTTCTAAGTCCACAAATTTTAACCACTGAGCTCTCTCTTTGAGTTGCAATATTTCAAAATGTTTCAAAAATACAGACATAAGTTGTCACATGTAGATAATAGGCAGTAAGCACAAAACTGAAGCGGCAACATGAAAGTCTTGCAAAAGTTCTAGATAAGTAGCTTCCTCTCCTGTTTAAACTCTCCCTAATAATTGGTTTCTCTCAATCCTATCAGTTTCTTGATCACATTGTACCACCAACACAACTCTGATGGGTACCCACAATATAGTATTATGGATCTTCCTATTAACCCTTAGAATGCTGGGTAATATTTTCTCAAAATAGATTATTGTTTCGTCTGCTTTCCAAACCTTAAATATTTTTGATATATGCTAAATTTTGATGAGGAAAGACACTCAGAGAAGCAAACAGGTAAGATCACAGGTCAGCTGCCAATTTTCTTGGTCGTTGGCCTGGATCTAAACTTTTTGCATATAAAGCATGACATTGGTTAAAGCACTATAAGGTTAAAAGTGTTTGATGGTTGAACCCACTTATCTTAACCTCTGGTCTTGCTCACTGCATAAAGACTCAACAAACACCGACAATCAATTTTGTAACTCAAAACCACCATATAACACTCACCCTCAACTTGTTGTCTATACGAAATCTTCTGGCATCATGAGATAACTAAAATACCAGAGCATTATAGCAACGGAAGACATCAGCTTTTTTATTTTTGCTATTTCTAGTGATAAAATTCTTCCATTAACAAACAGACAAGTGAAGTTCTTCCTCCCAATCAAATGAGAAAAAAAGTTTTTGAAATATGCTTTTCATCACGCAACAAAGAGCTGAATTACCACAGACACCTTGTAAGTAATGACAATACAATTGTACTGCACTTAGTATGGAGCCCTGTTCATGACAATAATTGATGTACGAAGATGAAATCAGACCACTTGGATACCATTAATCAAATCTATTTTTCAGTATGATGTTAAACACAATGGTAACACCTTTTCCATTATCAGTTTAAAATAGCTTCCCTGGAGATCCCAGGTTCTAGAGCCCTAAGTGTCTTGCCAAAGGACACTTCCAGAAGAAGATGACAGATTTAACACAGGACCCTCTGGTTACAAGTCCAGCATGTTAATTACTTGGCCCAAACACTGTATGGAGGTGCAGATAAAGATTCTATGTACCTTAAAGGCACATAAAAGGAGAGGAGTACAAATAAATTACTGAAAAAATATATGGAGTTCTTTTATCATGTTCATTAAATTCATGAGAATTAATTTACGAATGCATTGAGACCCTATTACATAGACTCCTTTAACATAAGTTATTTTGTGATTGAAATATAGTTATCTCCAATTCAATCATGTTTATCAACAACCTGTTTGTTTACATATTCAAAATAACGAATTCTGATTGGTCGGTTGAAACATTTGCGTATCAACTGTCAAGGTCAGGGGTAAAAAAATTACACAATCTGAATTATTAAACTGCTTAATCTTGGTTATTTCTTGTTGGCTGTCATGTTTAAGTTGTGCTGATGGATTTTTTTGGTGATAACTATTTGAACCTGACCAAGAATTTACCAAATTATATAGTTTGATATAGCATTTATCTCCTTTCATGTGCCTTTAACAACTTCTACATTTCTGTGTTTTAACCCTTTTTATCCTGTTTAACCCTATATTGTAGATACTCAATAGATTCACTTTATTAGGACAACTCTAATGGATACTTTCAAATAATGTAAGTTCTAAGGTACTTACAAAAGATATCTTATCTGACAGTTTTTAGAATATCAATTAAGGGTTCAGCGCAATACTATAGTAAGTGCTTCACGTTTGTGAAGCACTTGCTATAGTCTTGCGTTGAACCCTCGATATTTCATGTGAAAGTGTTGAACTCTTTATCTAGAATGGATGCTTATACAAAGGTAATGCACCAGGAGACCTCGATAATAATAACAATGATTGATGTGTGAGAATGGCAGAAGACCGCCTGGATACCACTAATCTAAACACTGTTAAAAGATCAATACAGTAAATATGTCACCTAGTAAACAATGAGTCCACCCTCATCAATAATTACTCAGTCAATAAATGTAACAGAAACCCTTGCTAAGCTCATTCAAGCTGTTTCCCTCATGGACATTTTTAGCTCATTATCCCTAGTGTGAAAACTGTTCACTAATTTCTGGATTATGTGAGATGTCAATATTGAAATCAACAGCCGGAGAATATTGTGCAGTATGAGCAAAAACAAATTTTTGAAAGAAACCATTGTGACAAAAAGAGAAATTGTTCTTTACGAGCAATTTTCCTTCTGTTACAACTTCTCATGAGTCTTCTTCCTGTCGTTTCATATATGTGTAAATATAATGTGTCAAAGACACAAATTTCAATAATAATAATTTCACTGGATAATCATGATCTAACTCTCAAGACAAGACAGAGATAATATTTCATTCAAAAGTAATCATTTACCCCTTGATGATGCAAACCCTTTCAATTTGTGTCTTCAACATGTAATATGTCAAAGTACTACGAGGAATGGAGAGTTCCTTAAATAACTGTGCAAATTGTCCTTTTTGTCCCATTGTTTTCAAGCTTTGAAAACTGACAGTTTTTCATTGTTTCTTTTTCCATTGCTAATTTGTTCCAATTGACTTCTACTTAAATCTATATTCCAAAGATAGATAAAATTGTGTAGTCCTTTTCAGGGGTTAACATTTTTAGAGCTTTATTAGAAAAGTTGTCATAGGGTAATTTCCTGTTTTTTAAGCCTACATTTCTATTGAATTTGATATCTAACATTCAGAGTTGATCTTGGAAGGAAATTGAACAGTTCCGAACTGTTCCTATTTGTGATTCCTCTAAACTACCTTTTATTCGAGACATTTTTCTACATACATAAGGCGTACTTGTGATAACATACATATAACAAAATGGTTGGAGGAGAAGTATGAACTTGGCAAGATTCATCAAATGCCTGAAGAAATGTCAGTCAAGCATTGGAACAAGCTTGTCTTGTAAAAGACAAATTTGGTGTATGTTAGAAGTTGAGGTGAAAAATGAACTAGAAAGAATTTTATTTTAGTCTGGATCTCTAATGAACATCAAAATGTAGAGGAGGCATAGCACTTCCTAAAGCCAATTAATACTATTGAATAGTTATGATATTCTTAAGCATAAAGAAAATGTCACATGTAAAATGCAGAATTTCTAAGGCTCAATTCCACAACTAACTCAACCCTGGTATGACAGGACCATACCAGCCTGGTATAATGACCAGCTTCAAGGCTAGCTTAATTGGAAAAGTATCTTCCAAAAGTTGAGGTGGTTGCAGGTTTGTGCTTCATGCTTTGTAGACCTTTTTGTTTCATGCTTACTTTCATGATTGCACTGGTGAAGCAGAAACACCAACATACAACCTTAGGGTGAGAAATCATCTGTGGAGGAAAGACCAACGGCTCATGTCGTTAAAACCTACTTTACTTCAAAATAAAACATTAATCGATGGATTGGGATGGAAGATTTAAGTTTATTGAGGGGCTCATTTTGTTCAATTGGAAGAGTGTTGAGGTGGTTGTGAGTTTGAGCCCCACAAGATGTACACTTTCTTGTCTCATATTAACTACATAACTAAAATTGTCCTATAGTATACCAGTCTAGTTAACTAGATGTTGGGTTTTAGGTCAATTAATGGTGCCGGAATTAGAGCCAGTCAACATGAGAAATATGGTTCAACAATGCAGCTCATTGGTGCTCTTTCATTCTATTTCTATTAACGTATGAGTGCCACTTGAGAGCATTATAGTACATGTTCCCTTGATGATCAGTACTAGGCTAAGAAATGGACACTCAATGGTGAAATAATGGCTACTTTTAGGGATCAAACCAGAGTTGACCTGTATCTAATCACCGACACTAACCATTACACCACCCAAGATCCTATGAAGTTGTGTCCATCTGACTTAAAATGGTGTAGGGTTGACTCGGCCTATTTCCAACTCGGTTTGTGGGTTCATTCGGCCATGTGGTAACTCGGCCGGGTCAATTCGGCCTGCTATATAAGTACTATACAGAAGCATAGGGTGTTTAATTAAATTAAACAAATAAGTAAAATTTATAATTGCGCCGTTTGTTAATTTATAGTAAACATTGATCGAAACAGAGATTACTTGAGGAGATAATGTTGAAGATTGAAATATAATACATAACATCGGCCTGCTATATATGTACTATTATAGGAGCCTAGTATATTATGAAATGCGCCGCTTGTTCATTTTAACGCTTACAGTGATGGAAATAGAGAGTACATGAGAACTTGACGAGGTTAAGTTGTGACACAGCATGACGTCGTCCTGTCACTGAAATACCGCATACAATGCAGATTAATCGTCCTGTCACTGAAATACCGCATACAATGCATAAATCTGTAATGACCAACGTAACAGTTCGAAATGAGATATGACAAACAGAGACAAAATCAGGCTTATTTATGCATTTCTAAGTATGGAATCATTGACATGCATCATAAAATCACAGTTTTAGTATGCAATTAATGTAAATCAATTCAATTAAAACCGTCATTAGGTATTATCATAATCATTCAAATTAAAGACCACATGTTGCTTAAACATATCATTTGATCAATTGATACACAGTAAGATTGGACTTAAGAAATACCATAATAGCATTTTAGCGCTAATTACGAAAAGTAAGGTGTCTTGATTGGACGCACTTTAAAGTTTCGGCATTGTTTAGATGGCAATTGGTAGTAAAAAAATAGGCTTGATTCACCAAGTGTTTAAATTAATGTAAGCTATCTGAAATTAACAAATCAATTTTATAATATACTAGGCTCCTATAGTAGTTATATAGCAGGCCAAGTTAACCCGGCCGAGATAACCCCGTCCGAATCAGCCTAAGGCCGAGCTAACCCACATTCACTTGATAAAGGGGTCCAAGTGCTGCTGGTAATGTTGGTGTGCCCTTTGGCATACCACCCCAGGTCAAGAGCCAAATCATAGAACTGGTGATTCATGGAAAAGCCATAAGTTTTGCCAGGCTTGGACTCGAATGAAAACATACCTCTACACAGGGCCGGCAATCTATCAGTTGCATTACCCAAACTTCTTGTCTCCACATCCCCCCCCCCCTTTATAGTGATGTTGGTTCTGTCCACACACTCGCACACTATACTTTGTTAATTATCTATAAATAACATACCTGTAACAGAATGTCACACCCATCCTTCCCTATCGTTGTCACCTTCGGAGATAGCGGGTAATAGGTCCCCTCGCTCGACTTAAGGTAAGCCTTTAGATTCCTGTTCATGAACATGTTTCGGTAATCAATTAGCAGAACAGGTGCTCCGAGAAAATCATTAATCGTATTATTTATCGTCTACAGCTGATTTCCTGCGACAGAAGTGCGAGGAAATATAACTCTGTTAATCGTTTGATCTAAATCCGAAATGTTACATGATATCCTTGCATCTTTAGTGTAAAAGCACCGTTATTGTCTTTCCTGCTATCAATTTTCACATTTAACAGGTTTCAGCATAACAACCAAACAACAATAATCTCCAACCTAGAGACTGTGTAAACTGTGTTGTCCTCGAATTTCTTTTTCAAAGGAAATGATATTTTGATTTAATAATGGGAACCTTTCCAAAATACATGTTAACTGAAAACAAATGAATCGTTAAATAAGAGATGTTTCTGTTAAAAATGGCCAATTAGAAAGTACATTTTGGATAAGAGATTATCTTAGAGAATGAAACTGGACTGGTCCACGTTTATTTCCTTGTGGAGAATATGAACAATTGGTAAATAATCCAAAACCAGTCAGTTTTCCGGTAATAAAGTTGTTGTTGTTCGATTTTTTGACAGTCGACGCAAATATTTAATTTTTCTACAGTTTACTGTAATTCTTAATCGTACTTTGTCAAAATGACGAAGGCTTTGGTTATCTTGGCACCTGGAGCAGAGGAAATGGAGACTGTCATCAGTGTAGATGTGATGAGAAGGGGTGGAGTAAGTTCTCACCTCGACCTTTCATTCAACTTCAAGGGATGACGGACATTTCGTCAACCACTCGATACGCCTATTTTATCTAGATTTCTAGAAAGTCGATTGATTTCTTCATTATTTGATTAGTTGCTTGGAAGAATATTGCGGCTTATGTATTATACCAACACTGATTGATGGCAAAATCTGTGAATTTGTTACAAAAGTCTAGATGGCACTCATTTACTTCTACATTAAATATCTTCACAAAAACTGAACAGCGTTCGCAACAACATGTAAACTATCTTTCTGCATATTTTTAACTTTTATGGTATTTTTGTCTAGCTGAGAATCAAACATAGTACCTTCTGGACCAAGGAATTCAGGTCTTACCAAGATTTGTAGTCAAACTAATTTGACATGATCGCCAAAAAGTCTTTATATAGAGAAATTTTTGTATCGGGCAATATCGTCTGTCACATCAAACTTTCGAAAGATTCATTTAATGGAGATCGAATGCGACAAAAATTTTGTCACACCCTTTAAAGATCCATCTTGCTATTGAAAATTATCAAATTATTTTACTCACAATTGTGAATTAATCCTTTTTTAATCAATCCATTCACTGAACATGTCTGTATTCCGCATATTAACTTTGTAAGAACGGTTTAATAAATGCTAAGTGAAGATATTTTTCTCCTGATAGATTTTATCTGCGCATGTGCACTTAAATGGGAAAAACCTATAAAGCAGTTTTTTAATTGTTTAACGGCAATTGATGCAATTATTTACAAAGTTTGACTTATCAATTGACTTTTAATTGCCATTTTGTGCTTTAAATCAGAATTCAAATAGTCCGAAGCTATTTTGATCATTTGAAATTTCGATGTTAGATTGCTCCATCAGAAAATAAAAAGCAATCTTCACAGCAAATTATTTTGACTACAAGATTTGAAGATCAGTTCTAGCAATTTAAAGTTTGAGATGAATATAGAAAATTAAATGTTATTTTGTTAATCATTCAAAGCTTTTTCAGAAAGTATAAACAAAGGATCTGTTGTGGCAACATGATTAGCACTGGGGACCAGCCAACCTGCTCAATTCCAAATTTCCTCCAGATTTTGGCAAAACTCATTCCCCAGCCTAGTACTGGCAGGTTATCCAGGGAACTTGAACAAAAATGATAATTACTGCTCAATAATAAGAGCTTTACATAAATGTAAAAACAAAACTATAAATGAATATATCTTAGTAAAAATCATCTGTATTTATGATTCAGATTGAGGTGACTGTTGCAGGACTTGAGGGAAGTGAGCAAGTTGTTTGTAGCAGAAATGTGAAGATTGTTCCTGATGCCGCCTTTACTGATGTTAAAGCCAACACATTTGATGTTATTGTGTGTCCTGGTGGTGTAGGGGGAGCAAAAGCTTTAGCTGCGGTAATAATAAATTATTTTCATGTTGAGAGATATGGTCAATAGACAACAGATGATAACAGATGATGACCAGAAATGGTATATGAGAAATAATAGTGACAAATATGAAATTCATCCTTTACAAAATACTTCAGTTTGGCAGATTAGTGAGGTATTGTAGACAAAATGGGTTTAAATGGTTTGTGCAAAGTACAAATAATTGATCTTACTCTATTTTGTAGTCAGAGGAAGTATAACGGAGTTGCTACATAATCACAAACTATCCAGATTTAAATGTACTTTCTCACAGAATCCGTTGTGTGAAGAACAAAATTTATAATGTTTAAAAGATGATTTAAACAATCCTAAATGACCTTTCCCAATATCTACATTCTTATGATGCTGAAAACCTGTATTTTTATTGGCTAATTGTGAAAGAGCATCAGTGTCTTCAGTGCTTGATTGAAACCCATTGATTGTAAATAGTATTAGGTTGCTATTGAACCTTCCTTGCTAGCATTATGTGATAAAGGTGCTATTGAACGTTCCTTGCTAGCATTATGTGATAAAGGTGCTATTGAACGTTCCTTGCTAGCATTATGTGATAAAGGTGCTATTGAACGTTCCTTGCTAGCATTATGTGATAAACGTGCTATTGAACGTTCTTTGCTAGCGTCATGTGATAAAGGTGTTGACCAACTTCATTATATGTACTCAAGACACTCTTACCTATATGTACTCAAGACACTCTTACCCCTTGCAATTATTCTATAGGATGAAAATAAAAGATCATTGTTTACAAAATAAAGCATTTTTATGGTTTTCTAGGTCTTGATATAAATGTGCTATATCTCAACTATAGTTATGAAAGGAGATGAAAAGCATATCAATAATCTTGTTTTCTGTAACTTAATAGATCTGTGAGGTTATCTTGATGGCAGAAGACATTTTATTTTGAAAAGATTAGAATCTAGATCTAGTGAGATAATCCTTTTAAAAAGATTTGTCTCATTTTGTAGTCAGCTGAAGTTGGTGCAATTCTGAAACAACAAGAGGAGGGCAATCGACTGATAGCATGCATCTGTGCAGGTAAGAACATTCCATAATAGAAATTTATTCCTTTGTCCATCCTGAAAGCGTAACTTGATTCATTTTGTGAATAAGGATAAATGTTACAGATTTGTTAAAAAATAATGAAAATGTTTGAATGAAGAAATTTCTTCTTAGTTTAACTCCTTATTCATATAAGACACCCCCAGGAAAAGATTTTATAAGCCTCTATGATAGAAAAATTGCTAATGACATTATTAATTATGTTATTAGTGGCCTCTTTCATGTATATAACAGATAACAAAATGTAAATGTGCCATAATCAAAAGGTTGTATACTGTTGATTGTTACTTCAACTTTGGAAAAATTATGATATACCATATGAGGAAATTAGTTTAATGAACTGTAATAGGATGAGAAGAAATGAGCCATAAGTCAAATGAAGTCTATGTTGTTGCTTGCAAAATAAACCCCACAAAATAGAAACACACAAAACTCAATGCTGTACCCTATTATAATGGTTGTTTATATTAAGTTGTAATAACTAAATCTTAAATTATTTTCTAGATCTGAGAATAGTTTACTGATCATAATGAGTTCTCTGATCATAATCGCTTTGTTTACATTATTTGTGATGTTATCTAGGCTGAAAATTTCAACAACATTAGGAAATTTAAAAGATTGAATGAGTTTTATCTTTGAATAGAAAAGAAATCTTTTATATCTTAACTTATGTAAGTAAAAAAGTTAACTATAACGGTCTAATCAAGCAAATATGACTATAACTTGGAAAAGGGTTGTCCTGGAATATCCAATTATCTTCTAAAAAATCATTGTTACATACATGAAGAAGATATTCAAAGAACTAAACAGCAAAGACAAAGCAGAAGTTGCTCGTATGAAACAATTTTCTTGCAATTATCGTTACCTCATATCACAGAGAAAGTATTTATTAAATTGTATAAATGTCTTTGACTGATGCCCTCATTTTTAACATGTGTATGTCTTTTTTCCCCTTAAATTGGGAAGAGGCCCAGGCCTGTTGAATTCAGGAAGTTTTATCGCTGAAATTGCTGAATTGGGAAACTGAAATGCTGGTATGACTATGAATTTTTGGGAAAACTGCATGATTTTAAAGAAATTTTCAATTGGGAATGTGCCTATTATAGGCCCTAGTTATATACAGGTAACAGGAAAAAGCCCTGAAGTGACAGTCTCCCATTGAAGATAATGAGTAGAACATACAGTCTAACTTGTGTTAAGCAGCCACCCTTTTAAGCAGCAAACATGCCTTAAACAACCACTACAGAAAGTCCCATTGTTAGATTTATAGTGTACATCAATTTGTGTTAAGCAGCAAACCTGTCTTAAACAGCCAATTTACTCTGCCCAATAGGCTGGCCTCTTAACACAAGTTTGACTGTCTATATGGCTAGAACTATTAGATCAATGCTTGTCAAAGACTCATCAATTGTTAAATCATGTTCAGCTCCTATAGAATGCTCTGAGCAATTAAATTAATGAATTGTTTATGTGGTTATCTCTTTTGTACAGCTCCAATAGCCTTAGCTAGCCACACAATTGGGTCAGGAAAGAAGTTGACATCCCATCCTAGTGTCAAAGATCAAATGGAGAAAGGTATTTGACTAAAAAAAGAATTTAAACGAGAAAAACTTAAAGTTGAAATAAAATGTTGTTTAAGCAATAAAGTTCTTGTGTTGTGTGAAATTTAATATAAAGTAGCTTTGGAATGCATAATAAATTAAGGAAGCACATACATCCAAGTATGTGAATTTGTATGTGTTGATTTTTTATTTTTTTTTAATACATATTAATTCACTGTAAACAGGCTCTTAAACTTAAATGTGGCAATGAATAATTTTCTGTGTGTATAAAACAAGAGTACAGGTGTTGTAAAATGTTATAAAGATTAAGTTTTAACTCAAACCTTTATGTATGAAAGGCTGTTATTGGTTTATTAGCAGCTTTCTTTATGACCTTAGTCCTAGGTTAAGAGTATTGTTTTAATAAAATGGTGTTGAAATAATGCAGTTTTTGTTTTGTTGTATGATATACAATTAAAGGCTAGTTTTTAAAGTGTAATTAATTTAGGAATTGAAGACTCTAAGAACTAGTTTTGCTTCCACCCGTTATCCTTCAGTGTATTACAAACAGCAGTATAGTTGTGGTACTGTTTTTATTCAAAAAATTTAAATTCCATAGTTCCTTACGTCAGTGAACGAGCAGCTTTTAAATGCCAAGTTCAGGTTGGATTTTGGAAACCTTGCTATATAACTTGGAAAAAAAATATTGTGGAAACAACACCCATCGAAACAACATCTTCCTCATACCCTATGCTAGGACACTGGTATACCAGAAACCTTTCTTGCCAGATGGTATATGGATCTGGAATAGCCTTCCAACTGAAGTAGTCGCCAGAAAATTGGTTGACTCCTTCAAGGGACAGATCCAGGACACAACCATTCGTAAATACCGTTAATTTACCTTTTTACCTCATGTGCCACTATCTTATTGGAAGGATAACACCAATATATATACAAACAAATCTCCTATTTCAGCTGGTTACCAGTATTCTGAAGACAGGGTAGTCATGGATGGTAAACTCATCACAAGTCGTGGACCGGGTACCAGCTTTGAGTTTGCCCTCAAGATAGTGGAAGCTCTAGAAGGAAAGGAAAAGTCTGACAGCCTGGTGGCACCAATGCTGTTGAAAGTGTGAAGGAATTGGCGGGACTTTGTCTGGGAAGGCCTTATTGCTCCAGTTCTTATGGAAGTATAGGACTTTCCTGCGATATTTGTGTGGCATTTTTGGTGCTTATTGTTATATCTGCCTCCCATCCCTATTTCCCATGTGCCATTATTGGTGAGGACTTAATATCGGTTCAAACTTTAAATTTTTGTGCTTTTCATTGAAAGTTTGAGGTGATTAGATAGGATTGGTATTCAGTTCTTGACTTTTTATTACAGAATATCCTTTGTTGTAGGTGTTTACTAGAGATATTTCTATGCATTGATTTCTATTGATACCAACAATAGAGTTCAGATTGAGGCTAAGCTAGCAGATGAAAAGCCCTGCCTAATTGGGGACTCAAGTTGCATGAGATAACCAAGGCATATATAATGTACTTAAGGTATTCATAATGTGTAATGAGTATGCAGTTAAGTAGTGTTTCACCTAATGCAGTGATTTGGATAAGTTGCGTAGTGGGTTTTTAGGTTTGCTTTTAAGCTTTTTCAAATTTACATTTTATTTGTATTTTTTCACATATTTTGGATGGGTCAAAGTTTTCTATGACCTTGATTATGCGCTCTTATCGATATATTTTCCATTAAGAGATTTGGCTAGAATGATAAACATATGGGTTATTCAAATGTGGAGTGGAAAGGAAACAATAATAATCTGTAGATAAAATAGTTTAAGATTCTTTTTCTTCCTTAATGCTAAACCATTCCTTTATCTCTTTCAACATATTGATTTTCATCCCAAAATCACTGTATTCATTTAGACTCTTTTCTTACTATTGCAAACATATAATACATGTTCATGTATATGTGCTTGTCTTTGTTTTACATTTAATAAAGAATTAAAATGTTAACTGATTATTTCTTCATTTGTTTCTGTTCATTATAAAGGAGTTTTCTCTTTGACTCAAATGTCATCAGCATTTGCTCGTGTTAAGGTAGAGAGCCTTATAATAGTAGTGAAGATGTACATTTACAGACTTGAAAACCTCTACTTTTTCGATCAAAAGGATATGTGTTTTAATCTGCTTATACAGTTTTTTTCAGTTGTATCTTTCGGCTAGTGTATGCATATTGATATTGGGTCCCATTGATATTTATAAATACCACATCAAACATACAGTCAAACTTGTGTTAAGAGGCCAGCCTATGGGACAGAGTAAATTGGCTGTTTAAGACAGGTTGGCTGCTTAATACAAATTGATGTACACTATAAATCTAACAATGGGACTTTCTGTAGTGGTTGTTTAAGGCAGGTTGGCTGCTTAAAAGGGTGGTTGCTTAACACAAGTTAGACTGTATACACCATATTCACCCAAAATTATCATGGTCTTTTACTAAATTACAATAATGTGTTCAGGCTAAGAAAACTTTGTTCGCGCTTAATCGTTTCCAAGTTAGCTTTGTTAGCTTCCAACATCACGAAATGTTAAAAGCTACATGATTCAATGGTTGCTTCAGTTCAAACATATATATATCTAAAATTTGGGAGCATTCATATACACAGGAAGAAGAATTCATTCTACTAGATTTCCGAGATATGATTCTGTTTGGGAGTCAACGATTCTGTCAGTAATGCTATGGTTTTGGGAGAGTGTGGTAGGTAACCACTTTGGGTCGCTTATTTCACAAAAATGTATATTGTATAAGGTAGGTATTCACTATGGGTCGCTTATTTCACAAAAATGTATAAATGTATATCCAATATAGCTTATTAGACTTGCGCATGTCTCATGTAGAAGGGTTGTAAGCAGACCATTAAGCTCAGTCAGTGTAAGAAGGTCCCAGGTTCTAGTCCCGGTCGCTGCATGTGTATCTCACATTGATTACATTGGTGTCCAACGTAAATGCCCAATGAGAGAAAATAAATATAGGACACTCCAGATTCGCTCCCCAAACGAATGCTGTTCCAACGAAATTCGAGGACGTTTTCAATAGGGAGGCTGAGTATGGTCCTCAATGAACAAGGTACGTTTGAATGTCTAAGTCTAGCGGCATGTTTTTTCTCACATTGGTTACACATAGTACCGGTACATTGTGACACTATTGCTTTTGTCTAGGTCTTATTTTAATTGGTGCAGCGGTGAAATCTTGAGCTGAAACAGCAGTGGTGTAGGTGTGGAGTGTCGGCCACGGGAGACGAGGACCGTAGGTTCCTATTCCGTGGTAGGGAGGAGACCTTCATATAATCCACAATCAGCGCGAGTACTGATTATGTATCCAGGAAGCAGAACCGAGAGTGATTTATCTAAGTTGCAACTTCATGTACTTATTAAACGATCGGTGTTAATCTTTGGAACGTTGAATAATTTTTAAAAATGAATTTGTGTGTGGTCTGATTTCCAAAACCTTAAATATCTGCTCAATTTTGATGAGGAAAGATACTAAGTGAAGCAAACAGGTTAGATCACAGGCCTGGATCTAACCTGTTTGCATAAGCATGGAGTTGGTTCCAGCACTTTAAGGTTAACTCAATAAGTTTAAACTGAACTTTATTAATCAAGATTTCAAATTAGTTTACAATGATAGCTCGACTTTCTCCAATTAGTTTGTTATAGTTTTATAATCGTGCCGACCATTTTTAGTTATATTAAGTTGTGCTCAACACATACTATATTGAGGAAGACACCACACTGAACTCACAATGACTAGTCTAATCGGGTAGAACCATCGGCATTACGTAAGTTAACAAAGGACCGCGAAGTACCACAGTTTGAGTTGGCTTTACACATTCTTTATAAAAGATGCATTGACCGGTCCAAATCTAAATGGAATGCATTTAAAGATTATGAAGTACGTTTGAACACAATGGGATGTTTCGTAGAAATCATTATAAAAGAAATGAAGAATGTTCTTTCATTCAGCTACTTTTGCCACAGTTGTCCTTAAGAACTACCTTGTGGGCTACAATGGTCCTGGGTTCGATGCCTGTTAGCAGCAGGGTAAAAAACCGGGACTAGCACACAAATCGGAGCGAGCACTGGTCATGTATCTAGGAAGCAATGATCGAGATTGAACTAAATAAACTTCATAAAGTGTCTGTCACAATCGATAAAAATCAATAAGTTTTAACCATTGTCCTAAAGAGCGTCCTTTTCAGATGCGTCATTACGAAGAGAGGAGAAGATGTATCGTCTGAAAGGATGGTAACATAAGAATAAAGGATGTAAGTTATCGAAATGTCAGATACAAATGTCAATGTAAGCTACGTAATTATAACGAGTTTAAAAATATGGTAGTCCTGGTTGTTTATCGTGTAATGAAAGGCAAACCAAATATTCCAAGTAAGCGGTTCTTTCTTTTGATGATTTGTGTAAGCATTTTGCTGAAACAAGTACATTTGCTAAGGGGAGTCTTTCTGATTTACCTGTGGTTTGATTTTAAAGGTGCTTGTTCACGGGTGAGAAAATAAATATATAACGGTAATGGAAACTCTAATATCAAGACTAATTTAAAGCTCCCTACCACTAGTTTGATAGAGGGATAGTACATAGTGTGATAGAGGGATAACACAGAGTATGATAGAAGGATACCACAGAGTATGATGGAAGGATAACACAGAGTATGATAAAGGGATAACACAGAGTATGATAGAAGGATAACACAGAGTATGATAGAGGGATAACACAGTGTATGATAGAGGGATAACACAGAGTGTGATAGAGGGATAACACAGAGTATGATAGAAGGATAACACAGAGTATGATAGAGTGATAACACAGAGTGTGATAGAGGGATGACACAGAGTATGATAGAGGGATAACACAGAATGTGATAGAGGGATAGCACAGAGTGTGATAGAGGGATAACACAGAGTATGATAGAAGGATAACACAGAGTATGATAGAAGGAAAACACAGAGTATGATAGAGGGATAACACAGAATGAGATAGAGGGATAGCACAGAGTGTGATAGAGGGATAACACAGAGTGTGATAGAGAGATAACACAGAGTTTGGTAGAAGGATAACACAGAGTGTGATAGAGGGATAACACATTTGTGATAGAGGGATAACACAGAATGAGATAGAGGGATAACACAGAGTTTGATAGAGGGATAACACAGAGTCTGATAGAGGGATAACACAGAATGAGATAGAGGGATAACACAGAGTTTGATAGAAGGACAACATATAGTGTGATAGAGGGCTACCAGAGTATGATAGAGAGATAACATAGAGTGTGATAGAGTGATAGCACAGAGTGTGATAGAGGGATAAAACAGAGTGTGATAGAGGGATAACACAGAGTATGATAGAAGGTTAACACAGAGTGTGAGAGAGGGATAATACAGAGTGAGATAGAAGGAAAGGACATACTGTGATAAAATGATAACACAGAGTATGATAGAGGGATAACACATAGTATGAAGGAAGGATAACACAGAGTATACTAGAAGGATAACACAGAGTGTGATAGAAGGATAATAAATGATGTGATAGAAGGATGACAGAGAGTGTGATAGAAGGATAGCACAGAGTGTGTTAGAGGGATAACAGAGTATGATAGAGGGATAACACAGTGTATGATAGACGGATAACACAGAGTATGATAGAAGGATAACACAGAGTATGATAGAGGGATAACACAGAGCGTGATAAAGGGGTAACATATAATGTGATAGAGGGATAACACATAATGTGATAGAGGGATTACACAGAGTGTGAGAGAGGGATAACACAGAGTGTGATAGAGGGATAACACAGAGTGTGATAGAGGGATAACACAGAGTATGATAGAGGGATAACACATAATGTGATAGAGGGATTACACAGAGTGTGAGAGAGGGATAACACAGAGTGTGATAGAGGGATAACACAGAGTGTGATAGAGGGATAACACAGAGTATGATAGAGGGATAACACATAATGTGATAGAGGGATTACACAGAGTGTGAGAGAGGGATAACACAGAGTGTGATAGAGGGATAACACAGAGTGTGATAGAGGGATAACACAGAGTATGATAGAGGGATAACACATAATGTGATAGAGGGATTACACAGAGTGTGAGAGAGGGATAACACAGAGTGTGATAGAGGGATAACACAGAGTATGATAGAGGGATAACACAGTGATAGAGGGATAACACAGAGTATGATAGAGGGATAACACATATGATAGAGGGATTACACAGAGTATGATAGAGGATAACACAGAGTATGATAGAGGGATAACACACAGAGTATGATAGAGGATAACACAGAGTATGATGAGGGATAACAGAGTGTGATAACACAGAATGTGATAGAGGGATAAGACAGACTGTATGATAGAGGGATAACACAAGAGTGTGATAGAAGGATAACACAGAGTGTGATAGAGGGATAATATAGGGCGTGATAGAGGGATAAGACAGAATGTGATAGAGGGATAACACAGAGTGATAGAGGGATAACACAGAGTTGATAGAGGGATAACACAGAGTGTGATAGAGGATAACACAGAGTGTGATAGAAGGACAACATAGAGTGTGAGAGAGGGATAACACAGAATATGATAGAGGGATAACACAGAGTGTGATAGAGGGATAACACAGAGTATCATAGAGGGATTACACAGAGTGTGATAGAAGGATAACATATAGTGTGATAGAGGGATAACACAGAGTGTGATAAAGGGATAACACAGAGTGTGATAGAGGGATAACACAGAGTATGGTAGAGGGATAACTCAGAGTATGATAGAGGGATAACACAAAATGTAATAGAGCGATAACACAGACTGTATGATAGAGGGATAACACAGAGTGTATTAGAAGGATAAAACAGAGTGTGATAGAAGGACAACATAGAGTGTGAGAGAGGGATAACACAGAATATGATAGAGGGATAACACAGAGTGTGATAGAGGGATAACACAGAGTATCATAGAGGGATTACACAGAGTGTGATAGAAGGATAACATATAGTGTGATAGAGGGATAACACAGAGTGTGATAAAGGGATAACACAGAGTGTGATAGAGGGATAACACAGAGTATGGTAGAGGGATAACTCAGAGTATGATAGAGGGATAACACAAAATGTAATAGAGCGATAACACAGACTGTATGATAGAGGGATAACACAGAGTGTATTAGAAGGATAAAACAGAGTGTGATAGAAGGACAACATAGAGTGTGAGAGAGGGATAACACAGAATATGATAGAGGGATAACACAGAGTGTGATAGAGGGATAACACAGAGTATGATAGAGGGATTACACAGAGTGTGATAGAAGGATACCATATAGTGTGATAGAGGGATAACACAGAGTATGATAGAGGGATAACACAGAGTATGATAGACGGATAACACAGAGTATGATAGAGGGATAACACAGAGTGTGATAAAGGGATAACACAGAATGTGATAGAGGGATAAGACAGACTGTATGATAGAGGGATAACACAGAGTGTGATAGAAGGATTACACAGAGTGTGATAGAGGGATAATATAGGGTGTGATAGAGGGATAACACAGAATGTGATAGAGGGATAACACAGACTTTGATAGAGGGATAACACAGAGTATGGTCGAGGAATAACATAGACTGTGATAGAGGGATAACACAGAGTGTGATGCAAAGATAACAGAGAGTATGATAGAGGGATTACACATAATGCGATATAGGGATAACACAGAGTATGATAGAGGGATAACACAGAGTGTGATAGAGGGATAACACAGAATGTGATAGAGGGATAACACAGACTGTATGATAGAGGGATAACACAGAGTGTGATAAAGGGATAACACAGAGTATGATAGAGGGATAACACAGAGTGTGATAGAGGGATAACACAGAGTGTGATAGAAGGATAACACAGAGTGTGATAGAAGGACAACATAGAGTGTGAGAGAGGGATAACACAGAATATGATAGAGGGATAACACAGAGTGTGATAGAGGGATAACACAGAGTATGATAGACGGATAACACAGAGTATGATAGAGGGATAACACAGAGTGTGATAGAAGGATAACACAGAGTGTGGTAGAGGGATAACACAGAATATGGTAAGGGGATAACACAGAGTATGATAGAGGGATAACACAGAGTGTGATAGAGGGATTACACAGACTGTGATAGAGGGATAACACAGAGTGTGATAGAGGGATTACACAGAGTGTGAGAGAGGGATAACACAGAGTGTGAGAGAGGGATAACACAGAGTGTGATAGAGAGATAACACAGAGTGTGATAGAGAGATAACACATAATGTGATAGAGGGATTACACAGAGTGTGATAGAGGGATAACACAGAGTGTGATAGAGGGATAACACAGAGTGTGATAGAGGGATAACACAGAGAATGGTAGAGGGATAACACAGAGTGTGATAAAGGGATAACACAGAATGTGATAGAGGGATAACACAGAGTGTGATAGAGGGATAACACATAATGCGATAGAGGGATAACACAGAGTGTGATAGAGGGATAACACAGAGTGTGATAGAGGGATAACACAGAATATGATAGAGGAATAACACAGAGTGTAAGAGAGGGATAACACAGAGTGTGATAGAGGGATAACACAGAGTGTGATAGAGGGATAACACAGAATATGATAGAGGGATAACACAGAGTGTAAGAGAGGGATAACACAGAGTGTGATAGAGGGATAACACAGAGTGTGATAAAAGGATAGCACAGAAAGTGATAGAGGGATAACACAGAGTGTGATAGAGGGATAACACAGAGTGTGATAGAGGGATAACACATAGTGATATAGAGGGATAACACAGAGTGTGATAGATGGATTACCCAGAGTGTGGTCGGGTAAAGCCATTACTTCCACTTTGTTGAGTTTATTTTAAGCAGCGGAAAATCATCTAAAGATAAAAGGGAAAATTCTATAATTTATTCATATTTAATGTGTCCTGTTTGGTCACATTGTTTCTTTCGATAATCCCAAATATTTTGTTTGATTTGAATACAAGATTGTGCAAATACTAACAGGATACACTTAAAAGGTCATCTTAATTTTTCCAAGCAATTGTTCATCTGAAGTGAAATATTTCGAGCACATTACTCCAAATCAAAACAGGAATTTTAAGACGTTCATCTTGCAGGGTAAAGCATTGGTGTTAAATGAGAATGAGCAGGTATCGTATTAATATTTTTTCTAGAAATAGAAAAACTCGTCCGCAGCTTATGAATATGGTCATTCGACTATTCCGTGTTACATTTGGACGTCTCGGCTCATTTAGGCTTCAACTGTAGGTCCGAAATGCTGTGGGATAATTGCACGCATCGTACATTAAATGCAAGCATATTTCATCATGATAATTTTCTTAATATTTCTTGATAGTTACAAAAATAAAATTATTGCAATATAAGTGATTATAAGGAGTATGTTTGATATAGGTTGAGATAAGTTTTTTTACTGACACATATCCCATAGATGTCTTCTTTGACAGTACCATGTCAACAATGTTTCAGTTAGGTTACGGCTTTCCTGGATCCACCAGTACAAGGCTAGGGCTCTTAAGTGACTTGCAAAAGGACACTTCCATGAAACCAGAGATGTTGGTGGGACTCGAGCCCGGGACCGCCGAGTTCTAAGTCCACCACCTTAACCATTGAGCCACACAGGAGATGCTCGAGATAATAATGATGAACATAATAATTATCTATGTAATAATGATTCACAAATATAACAGAACTATTGCTGATGACGAGTGATTTCCCATTTTGTCCCAATGGTTTCTTACTATACCAGCAAAGATTCTTTTTTCTTTTCTTGTAATCATTTGTAACGTTTCAGGAGTTGTTATGCCAATTAGAGCGCCTAATGCATTGGTACAGAGAGCATGCATGTATACAAAAAAACAGAACAACCGATCAGTGTACGACAGTGTTTTTCACTTATCGTATGTGAGTGTGTCTTTGGGAGGTTTATTTGCACTGTTCGTTACATTTTTAATAACTTCTATATTTGTCGTCTGCTCACCCCTTCTAGCTGCTACAGTCGTAATTAACTCCCAGATACGGACATGTGTGACTTTATAGTATTTGCTCTTCATTGTTATTCTCTAACAGGTTAACCCTTCGAATGTTGGGTAATTTTCTAATAAAATGTTTTTGTGTCGTCTGCTTTCCAAAAACTTAAATATCTGCTTAATTTTGATGAGGAATGATACTCAGAGCACCTAAACGGTAAGATCCCAGGTCAGCCACAAACTTACCCGGCGGCTGGAGTGGTTCTAACCTGTTTGTATAAGCATGAAGTCGGTTCCAGCACAATAAGGGTTAAATATTCTAAGTACATTTTATCATTTCTCTTTTAGGGCGATGATTTCGATATTTATACTTGTCGCGGCATGTCTTCAACAGATGCATCGGTATGAAATGACACCACAGTCGGATACCATCGAAACTTCCGCACTTGAATTTGAACACACGGCGGATGAATACTCACAACACGATGTCCAACCTTATAACGCCAAACCCGACATCGACGGCTTCACGTATATTTCAGAGACATGTAAACCGTTTTACCGCTGCAAGAGAGAGATAGAACCGTCCGGGAAACAATTCGCTTTTCTTACATTTGGTCGGTGTAATTCCACTGGGAAGAATCGGTACAATCCGCGATTCCCAGAGACGCTTGATCAATGTCACGCATTAACCAAGCTTCCACATCACAACTACGCCTTCGCTGTGCCCAGTACCAAGGAGGGATGGCGAGTAAGCGCTGTCGATCAGATAGTATCACATCTGCCGGAGATGAAACAATGGGTGTCGATGAGAATTATCCCTGAACCACTCGACGTGTATGTGTTTGCGTATCTGTCGCCATGTCGGGAGTGTACTAGGAAAATCTCCGACATTGAAGATTCAACAGTTCACGTAACCTGGATTGACCAATACCAAGGGGAGAGCGCGAGCACATTCTTTAAAAATCTAGAGACCATGTTTGAGAAGCCCAACATAAACGTGTTGTGGAAGGTAGACAACCCTTGCTTAAGACCCACATCCTATCAGTACGAACTGTATAAATGTCTAATCGAAAAGACTTCGAAAGTTGCTGACTGTTCCAATATCAACCAGGACGTCGCTAAGTTCATAAACAAGCTGATATACGCATGCGTGGACCACTTCCCTTCCAACAATATGACGGCCTGTAAAGACCACTTTGTATCGAAATTTGCGCCAAAGGCGGACGGTTCGTTCAAATATCACTTGATGTCCTGCATGCAGAATTTGTTAATCCATACTTTAGGACCGCCCCTCTCTCCCGAGGATCCAACGTGGGGCAGTCAAAATGTAACGGACTTAAAGGGAGAATACCCAGACTTCTGTTTTCAAAAGTAATCTCTAAAACATATATATGTATCATGTTATGAATATGGTGTTCTATGAGTGGTAGAAAGTGAATGCAATAGCCGATGACGGACATGCAATTTAAACAAACCCATTGTACTGTAACGGGCCGAGCAACGAGACTCCTTGTCAAACTAATATGACGCGATCTGGAAATCTTGAGATATTTCTGAATTGGGTAATATCTCCAAGATTGTTCATTCAGAATATAAAAGTTAACCTTCACGTCGAAATACCTTAACTAGTAGACCCCAACCTTCTTCAACCGTTTCAATAACGTTTAATTCTCTGTAAAAATCATTTTCAAATAGGAAATATTGCTTGTCACATAAAATCTTTCCTGGTTCAAAAACGTTTCTCACCATTCATCTTCGTTGAGATAAAAGAAGGTTAGAACTATATGTAGAAATAAGTTGATTGCACGTGGATTCTCTTCTTTTATCTTGGTTGGGGTCGACGAATACAACATAATTTTGTTGAAACTATCTGTTTATAATGTCTTTGTACAAATCTTCAACAAAAGAAATATGTGTTCACCTTATTTTTAAACAACAAACATCATTCATAGACACAATGATATTTCTTTAAAAGGTTTGCCATGAATCATTGTATGTTCAATTTAATTTATCATACAGTTGTAGTGGGTAAATTTAGCAAATCAATTATATTTTTTCGAATTGTCTTCCGTGGGAACATTGCTCACTTTATTTTTTCTAAATTGTCTTCCTTGGAAGCATTAAATATGTTCATAATTGTGGAAAGGATCAGCTTTTTCTGAATTCATCACGAATTTTCCCATCGCCTTTTCTTCTTATTAATGCCCAGCGCTCACTGCATTATAGTACATTATACGTTCCCTGTCTAGTCCAATCAATCTGTAAGTCAACCCTCAACTAATTGCAACAGAAACGAATTTGTGATTTTATTATAGTTGCACACTTCCTTTATAACATATAAAAAGGCCTCAGAAATGCCTACAGGGCAAACTACTGAAAAATGCATTTAAGATTTTTGAAAAGTGCGAGTTTTTGCATATTTTATTTATTTATTTGTTTGAGTCTCATTCATGTACAAGTCATAATGAACATAATTCATAAAACAAATATTTCAATAAAAGTACATGACCATTCATTTATAGAATTATAAGAGACCATCATATTTCACTTAAAAGCAACATGTATATACATGTATCATGTTTAAAACTAAAAGAATGCATATACATATACAAACAATAAAATACCAAATAATGTCTGCAGATACTAATCTAATTGTTGCTACATTGAATATTGCCTCAACATAACAACTGGTATGGAGTAAGTTTAAAATCAATGCAATTGAATTGCTTTTAAAAAACGTATATGATTTGCATTTAATATAAAATTATTGAATATAAAGATGTTACAGTTAAGTAAAATCAATAAAAGCAGACACTCTTCGGAATTTTAGAAGAACATGTCGTCTGGTCAGGTCAAAACTAGTTCAAGTGCTGTTAAATCTAACAACATCTAAACCAGTTTTGCGCCGACCCATTGATGTTACATAGTTACAACCAGAGCAATAGAAAACTAGCTTATTAGGACAAATCAGAAGATAGACTGGAAAGAAATTAGCAATTTCTCACAATGAGCAATTCTCCTTCCCTTACAATATCCTCTCTTATGATGAATCCAGAGAACATTAATTAAAGGATAACCCAATTTTATTGATTATTGAAGTCTTGAAATAATCAAAGGAAAGGAAAAACCACCCATTATGAGCAATCTCCCAATCTCCCACAATAATTTATACCAAAAAAGGATAATATCTTTTAATTATTTAACACTTAAAGTTGCTGTCTAGAAACTCATTGAATGAACCAATCAAATTGTGTTGTTTATTAAAGATTTAACTTAATCAGCAAAGCCGCCAAGTAATCGAATGCTCTGTAGTTAGTAAAAGTACGATGCAAACTGGCTCAGTGTAGTGTTCATATTTTATGAACACCACAATGAGCCAATCACAACACGTTCACTGCATCTCTACTATATAACATGTTATTCCTACATCTTAAAATATCAAAGCAGGTTTTTGCTATATTTCTTATCAAATCTGGGTGGGTAAAAAGCTCTTTAAACTGTCTTTCTTTGCTAAAGTTTTCAAAGTTATTTACTCTAGACTTTGCCTTTTCAAATAATGAATATCTTTCATAATTGTACAATGGACAATCAACTATGACATGCATTTCTGATTCTATTGATTCACAACCAAAGGGGCACAGTCGCTCATTCTCAGGTAGTCCAGTGTATCGACCGGTTTCTAGCCTTAAAGGCGCAACACCACACCTAAATTTTGCCAGTGCAGACCTGTGACCTTGCGACATATGCATTTTACAATACAACTCTGTATAATACTCTTCCTTAAACAATCTGTATGTTCTTAGTTTGTTTCTTCCAGAGCCATTCATCGCAGAAATTCGATCAATATCAATTGTCCATTGCGCAATATGTTCATTAAGCAGTATTGAGGATATGTTGTCAGTTAGTTTCTTCTTTGAAAAGGGCAATTGCAAAAAAGAAGATAATCCTATTAATCTGAATTTTTCTTTGACAATGTATTGCCAATTTTTACAGTTTGCACTACCTTTAGATTGAGACCATCTAAATATCCGGCAATTGAAACGTGCATCATCATACTTTAAACATCTATACCAAAGCTGGCATACTGAGAGCCATTGATCAACTATTATAGGTCTCCAACCCATTTCACCATAAATAGCTGCATTTGGTGTGTATTTACCAGTACCCAGGAAAAATCTCATTGCTCTATGATGGACTGCATTAATACAGGAGAAAGATTTTGTCCCCCATATTGATGCCCCATAAGTAATTACAGGTACAACACATGAATAATATAGCTTTGTGTATACATCATATGGAAAGCCACCATTGTTTTTAAATTTAGCAATGAGAAGCCCAAGGGCACGTCCTGCACTTTTAGAAACAAATCTAGCAGTAACATTGTAATCGAGATGTTCTGACAGTAAAACACCAAGATAAAGGTATTGACTAGCATATTCTATAATAGATTCTCCACAATTAAAGACAAAATTAGATCTTTGTACCGAATTCTTTCTAAAGTGGACAACATTGCTTTTTTCAGCATTAACAGTCATTAAGTTTGAGTTACACCATTGGTAAAGCAGGGTTAACATAAACTGCAAATCCTCCTTATTTTCAGCAACCAACACAATGTCATCTGCATACAAAAGGATAGACACCTGTTCATTACCAATGTCTATACCCCTGTTTGCACCTTTTAACATTAAAGCAAGGTCGTTTATATAGACATTGAATAATATTGTAGAAAGAGAACAACCCTGTCGCAAACCTGTATTAACTGAGAACCATTCAGTACAATAACCATTTATGCGGACACATGATGAGATGTCATTGTAGAGCGACTTGATAGCAGAGAGCATTTTGCTAGAGATTCCAACCTGTGCCAATTTCTGCCATAGAATATTTCGATTAATGGAATCAAATGCCTTTCTAAAATCAATGAAGGCGCAAAAAGTGGATTTACCATTCTTCTTGCGTGTATCATGGTTCAAAGGTACCACCATAGAAAAGTACATAGCGTGAACTGTCATCGGTAAATTTCGAGGTCAACTTTACTTAGGGTTTACTTAGGGTTGGTTCCCAGCACAGGTCCTCTAGGGTCCTCTTCGCCAGGCTCGTTATTTTCATTAATTGTGTTTATCCTACATGTATTATGTTCTCTGGTTCCGTTAATTTTTATTTCTGCCTTATGATTATCATACAGGACCTCCTGTTTATGCCAGTGTTTATCTAGTCTGTTCTTGAATGAATTAATTGATGGCGCTGAAACAACCTCTTCGGGAAGGCTGTTCCAGACTCTCGAAATTCTTATTGTAAAGGAGTTCTTTCTTACATTAGATGCACAATGTTGTGGAAAAATTTGAAGACCATTTCTTCTTTGACTGTGTCTGAGTGATCCCAAAGTTTTAATCCCCAGTATCATATAATTTATGTATAAATTAACTTGCTGTTGAAAGTCGCATGAAAGGGTAAGTTGAGCTTATTATCATTCATATATGTCCTTATCTGATAAAAAAACATAATTTTATGTTCATTATTAAATTTTAAATAAAAAAATATATTTGAAATAGCTTGCAATGCTTTGTAATGGGTTTGGGTTTCTAAAAGGCGTTTGTTTTGTTTTATATCGCCCAAAACATCGATTTAATGACCATTCACACTCAAATATATACTTAAACATGAATAAATGCACCAAACAATGACAAATAAATAAAATAAATATAAAATATTAACCTAGGAATAGCTGTCCTTTTTTTAAAACTACGGTGGGCAATTAGTGCCACTGTAGATAATGATTTGACGAAAACACAAGTTTCTCTTACTCAAGCAATTAAATTGATCATGTTCATACGTTGAAATTATTTAATTCTTATATTATTTTTTGCAAATCATGAAATAAATCTGTTTATGATTTGTTTAATTGATTTTTACATTTGCTTAGTTTCTTAATCTTTGGCAAAATAGAATGAATTGGAGGTTAAAGATGAAGAGTAAATGTGGATGAGATAAAAATCGTCGACAAATATCATCTGGTGGCGATTGTAATTTACTCTGAAGGTGCTTTTATTACTATAACCTATTGTATGATAAAATTATCATTATAGTCACATTTTTTATTCTTATAACTTTTTTATTGTTATTTATCATTAATGCATATGTTGTATGAACTATGAAAACTAAGGTGAAATAGCTTAAGTACAACCTTCTATCAAAAGTAAGATAAAGCAAGTGTGGTTGTGTTTAATTTGATCATTTCATTTGCAGTGATGTTAACAGAATAATACCACTATCAAAAATGCTGCAAGCAAAATCAACGCACAAGTGATGATAAATGCCTTTTTATCTATTTTCCATTTGCAGGTAAAAATGGATAGTACGGTCAAGAGTGCAAGAAGGTCACATTAACATTGTGGATTCCATACCATTTGGGCTTCTTCCGTTGTATTAGATAATAAATAAAAGAATCAGGACTATCAGAATTTCTCAAAATGCGGTGATTCACATGTTCAATGACATGGTTATTTCCAGAGCAAGTTGAGGCCATTTCCTACTGAATAAATTTTTAAATGTAATACTTAGGGGAATCTCTTTTAATACTGCATTGCCTTGAGAGGAAGTCACATACATGAAGTTGAAAGCATGACCTGGACATCCAAACCAAAGACAAATACTGAAACCTTTAGCGAGGTTGAACCAAATGAAATGATAAAACGTTAGTTAACTTGTATGAAGCCCTTATGTAAGAAGAAAAAACAGTTGAAGAAGTTTGTGGTGAAGTAGTTTTCAAAGGTGTAGGACAAGCTTGAAAAGAAGCTCCTTGTTTGTCAAATCATATTTCCAAGATGTGTTTCATATATAAACAATGGCTGACCTACTATACACGTTTATTAAAGCCAAATGATCGTATTGCTGAGACCTGGATATTCATGTCATCAGAAAAATGTAGCCCCAGTCTAGAGCTCTGTTATCTTCCTATGTTATCTTCAAACTAAAGCCAAACATTACCCACAGAGTCCAGATTTCTTCACTTATATGAAGGAAATCATATAGTTTGTCAAAGCGATCTCGCATCGGAAATAGTTTCAACGGATCAAGTTTTTGAGCAGGTCCTTATTAGAAGTTCTAAGACAATAGGTAGAATAAAATGTGGTTATGGTTTGAAAGAATCACAGAGAAACCAATGGTTTCGTCAATTCCTGTGTACATACTACAATAATGCAATGCAGAAATATACAAGTTATCAGCATGTAGAAACCAGTCATTCGAGGGTGGAAAGAGATCAAACGGACAACCTTAACATAGACATCCACGTTGCGGACTGTACACTTGATAACATTGTGTCAGGTCGACGAGTATATATTGTGTAATTGTCACTATGCAAAGTAAGAAGGCCAATTGAATATTACCATCATGGTTTATAAATACGATTCGGAATACAGTTAAATGTTAAAGTCAGTCCGTAACCCCAAACTCTCAATTAGCTTTAAGAAAAATTGGAGAAGCAGCTCAAACTGGTCCGCATTTGTGTTTAACAGCTCCTGTTGATATATTACATGACAATGAAGGAGATGTATTCAAGAAAGGGCTGTGTAGTTTCCCGCCATCACATTATGGGTCTTCTGCGTTATTGAAACTAGCTGACAAACCTTCCTCTATAAATGAAATATAAGCGCAGGTCGACAGTAGTGTCAATGAATAGCTAGACGAGTCAGTTCAATATGTACACGATGATAGGGCTTTGTTCTTACGTTTGCCTTCGAAATATGGAGGAGCATTTTTTGGATATACGTGGAACATATTCTAATGATGTCATTAGCAAGCCTGCAATATTTGTATTTGATGGATGTTCAAATTGTCCGACTCGAAATGATTGTGTACAAAAGGAATGCAGTGAAGGGGTAGGTACCAAAAAGGTGGTTTTACTCGAGGAAGTTTGTTCACTTCCAAAAACAGCAGTTCTTATCAAATACTGTGAATTACCTTTTATTAAAACGCTCATGTAAAACAAAGTGTGACCGAGAACCTTGTTCTTGTAAAGATACCTTCTTGACCGTTCCTGAGGGTGTGGGGAATGTCGGGGAGCAATCTTCGCTAATGCAGAAACTGTTCAAGAACGAGACAAAATGGAAAAGGGGCGTCCGTTAATATATTGAGATGCAAAAATAAGGGAACCCTATTACTGGTAACTATTTTCTAAATAGGATAGGGAGAATTTGCCTCTTCATAATCCGTAATCCCAAACTCATGACACCGTATAATCGAACATATTCGATAAAGTGTTGTAACATGTATTCATTACATATATTGCCTGTGCAGTCACGTGATTTCTTGGATACGATGAAAGTGAAACACAATCAAGTCTCATATCAATGCAATATGTCATCATGGCAGTATCTCAGAAGCTCAGAAATGGCAATGCATAGGCATGTTGCAAGCTGGTGAATCCTAGAACCATGTTGCCACGTTTTATTGGGAAGTCAGAAAACGTTATTGCACGACTTGCAGCTTTAAACCACCAGACTGGTGATATTCAAATTAGGAGGGGCGTGGACACAATAGGAAAACAACATTCCAGCAAGATCGCCTTTTATGGATTATTGCTTTGCGCAACCGTTTCGTAACCGCACCATTACCAAAGCAGAAGATCCATACCGTGACAGGACTTCGAGTTTCTAGCAGTACAGTAAATCTGGGACAAGTCCTCCTTTTCATGGTGTCATCATGTCAAGGCTAAACAGATATAATCGTTTACGGTTGTACTAGCAACATAAGGGTTGGCTAATACGTTGGTGGCGTCATGTGGTCTTTTCGGATGAATCGAGGTTCTGTCTGCGATTCACAAATGGGCGTAGACGTATATGGCGTCGGCATGGGGAGAGATACAAATACACCACTATCTTGAAGCATGTTTTTTTGGGCGGGGGAGCATCATCGTCTGGGGCGGTGTTTCTTACGGTAGGAGAACATAACTTGTTCTTGTTCTTTGAAACCTGAATGGACAATTTTGTGCCCTGTTGTTGTCCCATTAGCACATAGAATTGGTCAAAACTTTTTCTTCAAAGATGATTATGTCTGACCGCACAGAGCTTGTGTTGCGTTTTGACTTCCTCAGAAAACAGGTCATTGTGACAATCCAGTGAGCTGCGAAATAATCAGACCTCTCTCCAATTGAGCATGTATAGGATGTTGTTGGTAGGAGAGTCCATGCACGTCGCCCCATACCAGCCAATCTTCAGGAATTTGGTGCAGCAGTTCAGGAGGAATGGCAACACATTTCAAGAGCAGCAATTCCCCCCCTCGATGTTATGCATGTATTGCTGCATGTGGAGGTCATACCCGATATTGATATTGATTTATTGATTTTGATTGAATATCTGGTCTGTGTTTTAAACGAAATTAAAGATACCTCAATATTGAATTTAGGCGTGCCCTTAATTTTTTATTTTTTTAGTATATTCCATGTGTAACTCAATGAGTGTATACTTAATTTGAAAAGCTGGCACATAGTGAGAAAGGGGCAATAAAATAGTACTAATTTTGCTGCTTTTCCCACTATGTTTCTTCTTTTACTTCATTCATTGTTTTTTAAGTTCACAAAACAAATGCAAAACGTCAAAAAATACCACATAAATGTTCTATTGTTTGTGTCATATATTTCGTTTTTTCTTATATAGGCGTATATGGATTTCGGTACCTTATTTAAGTGATTGTCTTAATATATAAGTTATCTAATACAAAAAGGTGTGTTTTGTCTTTGATTTAAGTTTTAGAGAATAAGCTTTGCCAGATAATATCGAGTTCTAGCTTATAGGAATGCATTGACATGAAAAAAATTCTTTGGTTTTTATGGGGGCTGGGGTAAGTTGACCCCCTTCAATTTAAAATTTATAGGAATAAATCAATTTTAGAAGGCAAACTGATGTGAATGATAAATAAACATGTAGAAAGAGTATACCGCTAATCAAAACATCATTTTTGTGTGAATTGTTAGGGTTTTGTTCCATTTTGGTAGGTATATACAAATATGCGACTTATTCCAAAGGGCATGAAAGTAGCAATAATAAATCGAGTTTTTAACCAATTTCCCCTGAAGGGATTTTGGAGGACTTTTTTTCTGTCATCTCTTATACATTCGTGATAACTTTAAAAGAGATTTCGTTTCTGTTGCAATTAGTTGACGGTTGAGTTCATTTTTTTCATAGGATGACTGGACTAGTATGCAATCTCTACCCGAGTAAATCAGTTCCCTCTACGCTCCCACATCTATATGTGAGGAACGAACCATAATCCTGTCAAGGAGATTGACCTACCCGTACTAGGCTAGGAAAAGTGTCTTGCCAAAGGTCACTTAAATACACCAAATTGCAGTTTTATTTAGCAAACTTTAACAATATTGATTTGGTATTACTTATCTTTGTGTCAACGATATTGTTTGCGAATTTAACACACATTATGCTTAAGTTTTAAAATCATTTACCTGAACTGTCATTGCTACGCAGAAAGGGTCGATGGCTGCTTGTGTTGCATTTATGTTTAGATTCCACAGCTTGGTTTTTTTTTCATGCAGTACGTTTTACTGCAGGGCAATATTTCTCATTTGAATACTGGTAGGCTACCAGTACATTCAAACACGACGACTATCGCCTTGATACGAAATGACCGAGTTGTAAAGAGTTCGACACATGGTCCAGGCTTCCCGTGGGTTCGATACCGGGGCTCGCCTCACCCAACTTGCTAGTCCTTCTGACGAGACTTTACACCGAGATCCCGTCCGATCAGTAGCCTAAATTGGTTAATACAAATTGGACGTAAAACCACCGATATTATTATAATACAACAGGAGAATGGTTCAAAACGATATTTAACTTCAAACATTTATATATCGAGCGTTCAGGAAAAGTAACTCGTAATTCTACTTCATGTCAATACTCAAGTGGATTATCTCCCTTAAATTTGTTGTTAATATTCACATACATACTGAGGGATTTCTCGTTAACAAGCAAACCATTATCCTTTTTCGTGTCGACAATTATCCCTTTCCCAAACAATAACGACATTTGACCACTTTGTTGCAGAAGACTCTAGAAAACAATGTTGGAAAAGGAGAAATTGCTCGTAACGAGCAATTTTTCCCTTTCCCACAATGTGTTATGCCCTATCAGAAGATTATTTTCTCTATTTCATCTCATTTTGAAATGTCGTCTGCAAACTCTTTCAATTTGGG
This sequence comes from Cerastoderma edule, assembly GCA_947846245.1. Taxonomy (NCBI): domain Eukaryota; kingdom Metazoa; phylum Mollusca; class Bivalvia; order Cardiida; family Cardiidae; genus Cerastoderma; species Cerastoderma edule. Next base: position 537,028 of record OX401417.1, on the reverse strand, counting down.
ACAGTCGAAGATTTGTTGCTTGGGAAAGGGTTATTCACTTCGCATTCACATTCGATCTATCTGACTTGCTTGCTTTTGTTGTCAATTAGAAGATTAATCATAAACATCCGCCGGACATTGCTTATAAAATAACTCATCGCAGAGAACACCATATTAACTACTTTCTGGACACACTAGTTCTTTGCTTTATAGACAATTTAGCAACATGCTTACGAATCGATAGTAAAACGAAACAAAAACATGGAAATCGTTTTTTTAACCAAACTTTCGGCTTTGCGCACTGATGTTATACATATATCGTTCAAATTGTGTAACTTTATAAGACTTTGACTTTTCACGTAAAGCTCTATCCCACGCACCGTTTTAGGATGAGGTGAACAAAACTCTAATATCGAACATGCAAATTCCGTCTTATCAGATACGCGTGTATAAGTGCAATATGGTAAGTTCAATCAACAGTATATGTTTGTACAAGGTGAATAGAAATGCTCCAGGCCAAATTAGAAAACCCTAGACTGTACAGTCTCAATCAAGAAGAGTTTTGCTTGAAATTTCTTTTTCTAAAAGTCAAATGGAAATGTCAATGAAACATTATAATTAGTTATATTATTGTTTGATACTCAATTGAAAGTAGTTATTGAATGCATAATATAATCAGGAAGCGTCAATATATATACTGTCTAAAACACAAGTTAAGTATGTAGCTCTAAAAATCATTGCAACGCTTTTACTTATCAATTCAATGTATTAATCTGAGGACTTCAAGCTCGAAGTACCTGGGTTCGATTCCGGCAGGAGACAATGCTCTTGAAAATTCAGAACGAACTACCTCTTCTTTAAATGGCTATTTACCAGTACATCCCATACACCAGCGAAGCTGTTGTAGATTAATTTTTTTTAAAGAAAAAGAGTTTTGAACTTACAAATATCCTCACAGATTTGGAACAAGTAGTTTTCAATGGTTTCCCCTATATACGTTTATATTTACCTTGTTATCCCTATGATGAAGCCGATTTATCAACACGTGAAAAAAGAGGGCCTCTAGGTGGTGGTTAAATGTGTATAAGGGGTCTCGATGTACAAGGAAGAGTGAAATAGTAAAATGGGTAAGCGGACGGGACGGCTCAGTCGATAGAGCATGTACATAGTTCACGTTGGCCCCGGGTTCGAGTCCTGGTCGGGCCTGCTTGTTGACATGTGCATACCTAATATGATAGCATTAGGGCATTTATCTTTAGGCAGGAAAACCAATTTTGAACCATGTTATATAATTAATCACAAGACTGGGTCCAGTTAACCCTTTCCCAAAAAACAAATTTTCGACTGTCCCAAATTGAAATAGTTTGCAGACGACATTTCAAAATGTGATGAAATTGGAAAATAATCTTCTGATAAGCCAAAAAACATTGTGGGAAAAGGAGAAATTGCTCGTCACGAGCAATTTCTCCTTTTCCCTCAAAGTTTTCTAAAATCGTCTGCAACAAAGTGGTCAAATGGCGTTATTGTTTGGGAAAGGGTTAAACAAGTCTAAGAAGGAATCACCTCAAAACGATTCTTGTGAAGCTTGAATAGAATCAAATGGGTAGTTAATATTAAAAAATCTTTAAATAAAGAATTGACGAGGGACGGACAGAATGAAGGTGGGTGCCGGATAAAGAGGCACAGAAAAAAAGCCTCCATTAACCCTTTACCAAACAGCAAATTTTCGACTGTCCCAAATTGAAAAAGTTTGTAGACGACATTTCAAAATGTGATGAAATTAAAAATTAATCTTCCGATAGGGCAGAAAATGTTTTGGGAAAAGGAGTGATTGCTCGTTATGAGCAATTCCTCCTTTTCCCACAATGTTTTCTAGAGTCGTCTCCAAAAAAAGTGGTCAAATGTCGTTATTGTTTGGTAATGGGTTAAGCACGTTGCTACAATTAAGTCGCAATTATAGTTTGGTACTTTTTCGGAAATAACGTTATTGACAATCATCGCAGGGGTAGATACATTAACTAATCAGTGTAATAAAGCTGCAATAGGGTTAAAACAGCGCTTAACTTATACCCAATTAGACTAAGTTACACTCCACCGTTTACAAATAACAAAGACCCGTTTTAACCCAAGTACCTACATGTATATAAAAACCTATTTATGTTTATCAAAGCGATTGTATTCAGGTAACTAATAGCAGGTATACAACCTACCGAAATATTTTTAAAATCAATATTGAAACATAATGGTCGTATTATGATATACACTCACAGTAAAGCAAGGTGGAACAACGTCGGATCAAAGTAGGATATGTGTGAATATAAAAATTATTTACCAATTCTATTTTTCTTTGGATATGAATAAGAGTGAACTAAAAGTTGTTTATATTTGCTGCCAATGGGATATCCTTTATCCACAGTAGTGTGAATATAGGATTTATCGAATACGGATATATTTTCGGTGCGCATTACAATTTAATCCTTTGTTTTCCTTGTTCATAAAAACGTGAATAATCTTCTTTTTTTCTAATTTTGAAGGGAAGGACAGCGAAGCTGACTTATTTTGATGTTTTTTCATCAAAAAAGCAAATTGTTTTTTAGTTGAAATACTTCCTGCTCAAATTCATTACTTTGTAACAATCATTTTTAAAACTAAATAACATCTTACTTTCTTTCAGATATCTTTAAACAAGTCACAACAAATTTCACATTTTTATAGGCTTACATTTTCTCTGTAATGAAAAGTGTGATTATTTCAAATTCAAAGCAACAGTAGACGACAAAAATAGAAACAAGAAAAAAACGCGCTTTTTATGGTGTTCGAATGATATTGTTGTGACAAAAAGTATGGATCAATATCTCATAAGGAATAGTTTTTCCTTATCACATATTGGTTTTCATCTAAAGTATTCTCCAAACACTTGTGGTCAAGTGAGACTGTTAGGTTAAAGGTTAGATGTTGTTGAACGTGCATTAAATGTGGTATGCGGTTGTTTATCTATAACTATTATGATACTCACGTTCGAAAGGATTGGTTCTTTTCAACTTAGATAACATGTAACCGACATATTTAAACACAGAGGTGTCAAAGTCAATTGTCCGTATTGCCATATATGTCCCAAAGCCTTTACGGACAAGTGAACTTTATTGCCATATATGTCCCAAAGCCTTTACGGACAAGTGAACTTTATTGCCATATATGTCCCAAAGCCTTTACGGACAAGTGAACTTTATTGCCATATATGTCCCAAAGCCTTTACGGACAAGTGAACTTTATTGCCACATATGTCCCAAAGCCTTTACGGACAAGTGAACTTTATTGCCATATATGTCCCAAAGCCTTTACGGACAAGTGAACTTTATTGCCATATATGTCCCAAAGCCTTTACGGACAAGTGAACTTTATTGCCATATATGTCCCAAAGCCTTTACGGACAAGTGAACTTTATTGCCATATATGTCCCAAAGCCTTTACGGACAAGTGAACTTTATTGCCATATATGTCCCAAAGCCTTTACGGACAAGTGAACTTTATTGCCATATATGTCCCAAAGCCTTTACGGACAAGTGAACGTTGCTGAAATCAACTATATAACCATTAAACGGACAAGTGTAGAAAAATATTTGACATTTACGGACAAGTAAATAGGAATCAGAATTCGCCATCCCTGGGAAAGAAAACCATTTAGGGAATTAAAGAAATTGTTGATTATTAACTAAAATGTATATGTATCCGCATTCTCTTATAATGGTGTGAGTTTAATTAAAAAAAAAAGCCAAAAGGAACCTAACACTTCAAACATGTCATTCAAATATACGCTTTTAGTTCACTTGTAGAAGGCAATTCTATGAACAGTTTTGAAAAGGGATACATTTACTCGACACGAGCAATTTGTCCATTCCAAAAATCCGAAATAAGATTTTGCTTTTGCAAATCATTTTCGTCTGCTGCAGCTTTCCATTTACAATAGTCACAACAAAAGGATTTTGTTTGTTCGAAATAATTCTGAAATCGGTCAGGTCGCCTTTTGTAAACGGGTGGTTTGGTGGGATTGTTTTATCTGAAAAAGAAATGTTTGATCGTGCTAGCCTATTGTTACGATAAAAACGTCTTTAAACGGATTATTTACCGACAACTGTGTATTGGTATGATAAAGTTGTTAAACCTACCGATAAAACACTGATAGTTCAAATAGTTTGAATGTTCTCTTCTTCTTCTTCTTCTTCTTCTTCTTCTTCTTCTTCTTCTTCTTATTCTTCTTCCTCTTCTTCTTCTTCTTCTTCTTCCTCTTCTTCTTCTTCTTCTTCTTCTTCTTCTTCTTCTTCTTCTTCTTCTTCTCCTTCTTCTTCTTCTTCTTCCTCTTCTTCTTCTTCTTCTTCTTCTTCTTCTTCTTCTTCTTCTTCTTCTTCACCTTCTTCTTCTTCTTCTTTTTTTTTTTCTTCTTCTTCTTCTTCTTCTTCTTCTTCTTCTTCTTCTTCTTCTTCTTCTTCTCCTCCTCCTCCTCCTCCTCCTCCTCTCCTCCTCCTCCTCCTCCTTCTTCTTCTTCTTCTTCTTCTTCTTCTTCTTCTTCTTCTTCTTCTTCTTCCTCTTCTTCTTCTTCTTCTTCTTCTTCCTCTTCTTCTTCTTCTCCTTCTTCTTTTTCCTCTTCCTCTTCTTCTTCTTCTCCTTCTTCTTTTTCCTCTTCTTCTTCTTCTTCTTCTTCTTCTTCTTCTTCTTCTTCTTCTTCTTCTTCTTCTTCTTCTTCTTCTTCTTCTTCTTCTTCTTCTTCTTCTTCTTCTTCATTCTTGTCTCCCTCATTTTCCTCCTCCTTCTCTCCCCCTTTTCTTCTTCATACTCATCCTCCTTCTTCTTCAACCAACATAGGTTTAAAGTTACGTACAACTGGCGTTATACATTTGAAGGTTGTCGTACTAAATTAGACTAAGCGATGTGTCTGCGTTCTCACGCTGGTTTTCACATGTCGGGTCAAGTCAGCAACCCCATTATCTATTTATCACAGTACTAATCTATCAATACAATATCGAACGCTCTCTTTACTTCCTAGGATTTACAGTACTTTAATTATGATAAGAAAAAACATTTGAATCACAACGGTGTATTTTTTCATATATTGGATTTCACATCACGTCAAAGCGTGTTTCGGTTATTTAACGATGCCTGATTCATCAAAGATGGAGGAAGAATTCCTTATTTTACTTTCTAAGCATGTTTGATATAATTTCCTACAATGTCGATGTCGGTAGTGCTTAACGATGACATAATTCTAGATTTGTCGGCAATTTTCTGAGGTCGTTATCTTACGCATGTATGTCCAACCTTTACACGTTTTGTATATATTTTCGAAGCATTCAAGAGACGATAACTAACGAGTACTAACAAGACCGGAATGTATACATGTATCATATACTGTATCATTGTTAATTTAAATGTGGTTGACGCCGGTCAACAGTATGTTAGTTATTTTACAGCTTTCACGGGGTCATCAGTATTATATAGGAGTCTTCAGTGTCTTGCCCAAAGACAATTCCTTGAAAAGTCCCAGTGCCGCTGGTTAGAATTGAAACCTGGACCCAAGTCACAAGTTCTACATCTTAGCCACTGGTTCTCTGATCTAAACCTTTGGTTGAACATATAAGACCAATTCATGCGTATTTATTTGAATGAATACTTAAAGCAACGAAGTATGGACCATTAGTTTATAAGGGCAGAGTGTATGTTTATACAAAACGTAAGTAACGCTGCAAAAAGACCCGAAATGTTTCGATATTGTGGGTCACCTTTTTGGTTTGTTAATCCGTAGGTCAAGTACGTACGCCATTAGTGTCTCTCATTTAATTTATATACATATTTAATTTACCCCTTCATGATAATGAAACGGGGTATATATGCCATCTTGGTCTTACACTGTCGATATCTGAGATTATCACCAATATGTTGGGAGAAATCACCTTCAGTCAGAAATGGATCGATGCAACGTTAAAGTGATATGGATGGTAACAATGTAATGGATAGTTAAGTTTAATAATATATAGTACATGTTTATATTTACGAAGATGTATAGAAAATACACCTTTAACCCGATGTGAAAGCAGGCAGTCTGTTGACTTGTTAAATATAATACTCCGTGTTTAGTCTTTAAAAATTGACTGGTTCAAAATCAGATTATTAGTGAAGTCGGTTTTAAATGCTATGTGAAACAATTCATTCCTCTTTCAATTTGAGACAGTAGATAACTGTTGCAAATCAAAGCCGGATCCGTGTTGGGTAATATTTTCTCTTTACTACCGACTTTATTTTCTATAACACTGGGTCTAAGTAAAGCAGTTTGACAAAAGGAGAGGTTTGTTCACCTCAGGCAAATTACTTTTGAATCACATCTGTCTTTTAAGATAATTTGCTCAATATCTGATATTGTATTGTATTAATGTGTTGATTGTCGTCTGTCGTTATACAGTTTATCCTTAAAGTACTGGAACCTACTAAATGCTTATGCAAATATGTTAATTAGCGGCTGGCCTGTGATCCAACCTGTTTACTACTCTGAATATCATTTCTCATCAATTAAGCAGATATTAAAGGTTTTGAACAGCAGATAAAACAAAGATCTGTTTTTAGAAAATCCCCCAGCATTCCAAGGGTTAATATGGATAAGAGTTTACAAAGGTATCGTCATTACGGGTTAACGCGGTCGTCCGCTAATCCTATTATTTCGTGTCGTGATTTGACTGACTTCCAAACTTTACGTCAATAATTAATGTTTGAACACTACCCCCTCTTATTAAATGTTTAAGTTTGTTGAAGACGACTATGGAAAACATTGTGGGGAAAGAAGAAATTGCTCGTAACGATCAATTTTTCCTTTACCCACAATGTTTTCTGTCCCTTCAGGAGATTAGTTTTCAAGTTGATCACATTTTGAAATATTGACCGCTATGTGCAATCTTTATTTAACAGAAATATTTCCTTATCATCTCAATAAGAAGGGATTGTCTCATTATGGATCTCACTTTGATTACTTCAATAGTCTGCTCGAGATTTGTTAAAAGCAGTGTATATATAGTAATGGGTTAATTGGCGATCATACCATTGATTATTTCGGAAATACGTTTTCGTCGATGTATTAAGACCATATGTATGTACGTTGGATATTTCCGATTTATTCTACAGTTGATTATAATTATCATTTTGTAAAAGGAGGACATAAGTTTTTTTTAATTTATATTCTTTTAATCAATTCATCACGGAGCTTCTCATAGATTTCGTTGTGTGATTTTTTTTTATCAAATTGGAAAAAGCGTACGTTACATCTTACAATTGTGTATTTTTTAGCGTGTCAACTCGCTAATTTACTCGATAGACTAGTGTCTCGTATGCAGGGAAATGTGTAATTACTCTTTCAGCTATTCCTTCTTTTCAGCATTAATTCCGAAAGCCGTCCACAGAAGGAAAAACAAATAAATACATTGTCTTGAAAAAGGTAATGAGAGTCATACAATATTAATGCAAAATAAAGATTCCGTTTTCACAAGAACAACAGTAAAACTGCGATCAGTTCTTTTGTTCATTCACGCATATTTTCCTCAGAAGTAACTTTCAATATTTGTTCCTTGTCGCTATTGACCAGTTATATTTGTATGTATATGACAGCAGACGACAAAAAATAATAATGACGCAATGCATCTCTTTCCAATATCTTGTAGAAACCATTGTGGCACAAGAATAAATAGCGCCTTAGGAGCAATTTATCCTGTTGTCATAGTGCTTTCCAAATACTTCTGCGAAAAGTGCGTTTTGGCTAGGTATCACCGAATAAAGGATTATCCCTTTACTAAACCCAAAATTTTCGACTGTCCAAATTGAAAGAGTTTGAAGAAGACATTTCAGAATGTAATGAAAATGAACAATGACCTTCTTGTAGGGCAGACAATATTGTGGGAAAAGGAGAAATGTTTTCCTGAGTCGTCCGCAACAACCTGGTCAAATGCCGTTATTGTTTTGTAAAGGATAAAACAATACGTTGTTTCGTTACAGGGTAATGGAAGTCGAAACCCCCGTTCTCTGATAACAGTGTGATCCGACCTCTATGGATACAACAAAAACATGTGATATAACGTTATTAAGCTGGATAAAACGGGTGTAAAACATTGACTCGAAACCTGATTGGACTTATCGGAGATAAACATGCTTCAAATCTGACAAAACTAACGCGCATGAAGTGGAGATAAATGGGTATTCATAGGATATTGACAAAAACAGTTGCTCTCTAAGAGGAACTAAATTAGTTTATTGTGTATACAAAAGGGTGTTTATTTAGTATGAATAAATGAGCACATTAAGAATTGACAGAAATAAGCGTTCATTCAGTGGATATTAATTATTACGCAAAGGATATTTTTTACAAAACGTGTAAATTCATTCTCAATGTTCTGACCTGGACAAATGCACGGTTCATGGATATACATGTAGACGTGTTTCAAATTACCGAGAAAAACGTGTGTTCTCACTAAACTTTATTAACTTGGGAATTGTGTAGAGAAAAAAAATTAAGTACAACAAAAACTAACGCAAGTGAATTCTTTATAGTTAAGTGCAGTGGCTGTTGAAGTGTTTATTTATCGGATATAATAGTTTTAAAGAATTACCACCGTCTGTCTAAATGAAGTGAAGAAGACGTTTCATCTATACATAAACGTGCCCATATAAAGACATTTCCGACAATGGGAAGTGGAACATCTAAACCTCCCCCCTCGGTAAGTCTGCATATTATGTCTCTGTCTCTGTGTATGAATATTTTGTGCGTGCGTTTACCCATACTTTAAAATCAATCTTAACCCTAAGAATGCTGGGTAATTTAGAAAAAAAAGTTTTTGTGTCGTCTGCTTTCAAAAACCTTACATGTTTGCCTTATTTGGATGAAGAAAGATACACAGAATGGTAAACAGTCAGGTTAGATCACAGGCCAGCCGCAAATTTACTTTGCCGCTGGCCTGGACCTAACCTGTTTGCGTAAGCATGAAGTCGGTTCTAGCACTATAAGGGTTAGAAATGCTTTTTTACCGGTAAGAAAATTTGAAAGTATACAAATTAACGTCGTTGAAACAGTGCAGTTTGTTTTATTTTTGTACGCTTTATAATTAAATGTAGATATTGAATGCATGATCAAGTCCAGAAGCGTCCATGTATCTTGATATATACATTCGATATGTGCAGTGGATACCAAACCCGTTAAAAAGCTTTTTCATATAAACAGATATTGAATGCATGATCAAGTCCGGAAGCGTCCATATATCTTGATATATACATTCGTTATGTGCAGTGGATACCAAACCCGTTAAAAAGCTTTTTCATATAAACAGATATGTATATTCACTTGTTTTAAAGAACTCAAGATTTAACTTCCAAAATATCTCACATCTACGAAAAAGAAGATTAGAACAGCTTAAACCTTTTTAAAGGGTCAAGTGTAACCCTCAGTAAGTAAGAGATGGGACTCAGCCACTAGCCTATCTTATTTTGAATACAGTTAGTTCTTCGATTGTGTGTTCCATCTTAAGAATGCTCATTTACACCACGGCGTATTGAATTTAATGAATATCTTCAGTCAGTGTCTATCATGAGAATAACTAAAGTTAATATTACTCGGCACGCTACAGCAGTCTTGATTTCTAAAGATGATATCTCAGTCCATTGACGAAGGAGATCCTTTTATATAGAGGATTCAATAAATTACTATTTACATGTGTATTAAGTTCTTCACCTTTGTAAAGGACTTGCAGGAGTCTTGCTTTGAAACTTCACCATGCTCGACCATTTAAAGCAGAACAATGGTAGGGTGATTACATTGCCTTTTGAGTTAGCCTAGATCTATTTCTGCCTATCGAGGGTAAACTACAATGCTATACTAGTATAAGTGCGTCGTGTTTATTAACTTATTACCAAACAATAATGACATTTGACCAGTTTGCTGCAGATGACTCTGGAAAACATTGTGGGAAAAGGAGAAATTGCTCTTAACGAGTATTTTTTCCTTTTCCAACAATGTTTTCTGCCCTATCAAAGGGTAAGTTTTCAATTTTATCACATTTTGAAATGTCGTCTGCAAGCCCTTTCAATTTGGGGTCGAATATTTGGCGTTTGTTAAAGAATTAAAGAAATTTTTATTCAAAATTGCAATCAACCCTTAAAATGGGATCATTTTGAGAATGGCCAATATCTAAAACGACAAAAGGCGGCAATAATTCAGTATCAGATGTGTTGTTCATTTTATTTTTTGGCAAAATACGCTGTGACAAAGCGAGAAAACGCCACCATGATCAACTTCTCCTTTTGTTAAAAGATTTTCATAACTCTTCTGGAGCAGGAAGTTTTTAAGCAGAACACATATAGAGGAAAGCATTAGATGCAGTCAAGTCCATACACATAATTGGGCAACCCTTCAATTAGATATCGATACACTTAGCAGATGTGCAAGAATATAAATCCTCTTTGTTTAAAGTCAGAATGCATAGCGCTTTAACCCTTTCTCAAACAACAAATTTTCGACTATACCAAATTGAAAGAGTTTGCAGACGACATTTCAAAATGTGATGAAATTGTAAAACATTCTTCAGACAGGCCAGAAAACATTGTGGGAAAAGGAAAAATTGCTCGTCACGAGCAATTTCTCCTTTTGCCTCAATGTTTTCTGAAGTCGTTTGCAACAAAGTGGTCAAATGTCGTTATTGTTTGGGAAAGGGTTAATTTATCCGGCATGAAGCCAAAAAGGGATCTTCTTTAATTCGTCTTATACAAGGTAGTTCATGTACATGTAAGTACTCGCTCTTACTGTAAAGTTCGTTATTATCTAATTATTTACATCGCGTCAACAATAGTTGACTTATACAATATTGCAATTTCTGGCGCATTGAAGATCGGGAAAGGCCTCGAACTTTATCTGCCAACATGGCCTGGGAGGGGTAGCAATTCACTACCCGGGTACCTGAGGGGATATTAACCGCGGGTACCCGGGTACCCGAGCTGATATTGTTCTCCCATAGGTACATTAATTTTCCTTTAAAGATCACCGTTCTAATATATAATGGTAGTGAGTATTGGTTCCAGGCTCAAGTGTCTTACTGTGATGGTCGGAACATAAAAATGTTGATAGTTTCGATAGCTGATGAGCAGCCTTCAACTTGGAGAGAATAGTGTGTGTGACATATTTGAGCACATGTTCAGAAGTTGGTTGGGGATTAGAAACTTCTGATTCACTCGTAAACGAGTGCTTATTCTCTCATTAACATTTAACCCAGGTAAAACTAACATCGGGTAACAGGTAGTGATTTGCTACCGGGTAGTGGCCTGTATCCGGCCCGTACCCCCTGTCCCAGCCCTACTGCCAACAAGGGCTGGTTAAGATGGACAGTACTAATAAAATACCATTACGCAGCATGCAGACTGCATATCATTCAATTCAATTCTACTGATACCATTATTCGAACACTCACAGGAAGGGGCCATGTGATTTAAAGTTGTATACATTAACTACTAGGCCACACTGGCACCAGCGTGATGTTAAGCGAAAATTGTGTTTTACCCAAAAGACACATAATCAACCAATGTAGACCCTGCATATCCTATTTGTAAATGTGGTTGACTTGTAATCAGCTTTGATCCCAAAATGTTTCAATGACAAGTGGATGATATAAGATAATTAAGGCCTCTGACCAATAAAACACAAATTCGCAATTTATTTGGTACATAACATACATACATATAATCATAAAGGTCTACAAGTGATGTTCTCTCCAATACAAGGAATAATGACATAACATATTCGTAAATCTAGATAGTTTTTTTAATGATCAAGGACTAATCGATTATGTCAATTCTAGGATTTTCAGACGGTCGTTCCTTAACTTTGTTTCAAAATAAATCAATTATACTAGTTGTGTACAATTAACACGCTCTCTATTTAAAATATTGTAAAACGATTTTATTGGTTTATTTGTGCATAGATGTTTATAAATAGAAACATAAAGTATTCAATATCCTTTGGAAATACACTATACAACCCTAGCACCGTACTGGTGAACCCCAACAAGCTGACACATAACTGAGAAAGTGTTGAAACGGTGTTAAAGTCCATAAAACACAATTAATAAGAAACATCATATACGCGAACTTTATCTTTCCGGATCAGAGTAGGAAGTGTCTACAGAATGTGGAGGTAGAGATCGGCCATTGCATACAAATATCACAAATATCAATGGCTGACCTCTACTCAAACCCTGTATAACCGAGTGCCTGTGCAAACAGTGAACTATACCAGAAACCATCTTGAGGAAATGAGAATTTGCACGTTACGAGCACAATATTCATTCTTTACACCACGTTTGTCCCAATACATGAATTGATATATCATTTTTCATCATTTATTATTTGTCTTTTGTTTCGGCTTTAAGTAAGACCCGTAAAACAATGTCTCGGGTTTGATTTTGTGTTAACACTGTTTAGTTATATTACGGCTTTTCTGGGTTCAACCATTGCAAACTTGCTTTCAAACAACGTCTTTGAAGCAACGTTTAGGTTAACACGACTTATTTAATTCGCTGCACTTGGTAAACATTGTCACACAAGACATGTATTGATCCTGAACACTCGATCTTTATATGTCTGTATTTCTTTTGTATGTACATTGATCTCCACATTGATTAGGAAAAGAAAGAGAAGCGAATGGGTCGACACGTTTTAGTTTATACATATATACCAACATTTTCCCATTGAAAACTCATTTGAAGAAAAATACTTGAACGACTTCATGTCGTTACGTAACGATTTTTCAAACAATGTGTATTTAATTTGATATGACATATGAATTCCGAAAGTTATTTTTCTTTTCCATTATTCATTTTAAATATCTTTAGAACATCTTAACAAAGAACAAAATATAAAAGGTTCTACGAGATTAACCATAAAGATACACAAACGTCAATCAACATTTAGTCTATATAAATTATTTTGCATGCAAACAGATCCAAATTCCGAAAGGATTTGAAATTCTTGTATGTTTATATTTTCAATTCGGCAGGTAGGTTCAATAAGGGTTTAATAACACTTTAACAGTATTTCAGTTAAGCCGCAGAATACTTTTCAACTACATCTATTACTCAGTAGTGTACTTGCAAAGTGGTTATCAAATAATTTCTCACACAAAAGACCTTTACAAACGATAACATAGTTGTTTGTAAGTTTCTTTTATCACATTAACATTATGTTAGTTGAATTGCGATGCCTGCTTTTTAACAGAGGAAAACCTTAACCTTAAATGCAAACTAGGACTGGTCCAAACGGGTAGAATCATTAACATTCTGTTAAATTGTTAACCAGCCTGGAAATTGCCTCTCAAGAAATCCATATATACTGTCACCATCATTTTAACCACCACAGATAGGAGCTGTGTGATTGCAGGTTCTGTACTTTAGCTACTAGATCGCAGAAGCCCAACAAATGATAAAGAACTTTGTCATATGTCTAAACCAATATAATCTATATCTTCCTTGTCTTTTCTAGGAATTTAACAAATTTGCCCATGTCATCGAAAACGGAATAGGGAAAGGCTCAAATGGTGAATAAACTACCAATCACCAATTTACCTGATAAAGATAAGCTTGTTGATCACGATCCCTTGGACGCATTGAATCCAATATCTTATGACTAAACTATCCAGTTCCACTGGGAATGTGGCTAGTAGTCCGACTTTTAGGAAACTACATACAACAAGTACATAATATGAGAAGAAAAAGTCATTTCACTATGATATTTGGATGGACTATTTTGTGGCAAAAAAAAAACAAACCCGATAGTTATCCGTCTGTAAAATTGATGAGTTGAATATGTTTCTAATGTTATGTTTAAACTAGTTAAAATATCTTTACTAATAGGCTTAGAAAAGAATTACACGTAGACGGTAGGCTAGTATTTTCCCGGAAAGTAAAGTGTTGTCAATATAGATTTACCTATACATGTACGTCACTTATTGAACGAAAGATTTCGTAATAAACAAAACTCCAGTTGTTTAAAAAACACAATCTTATTATACAGGCGTCTCATATTTCCGCTAATGATTTTCCAATAACCAAAATACATATTTATGACATTGTTTTCCTAAACCACACACAATCATATATAGATCGGTACCGAAACAGGAAGAATACTTGCTGAACCACCAAATACTACAATAGGAATTTCTCTTTCTTTTTAATTTTTTAACCCATTACCAAACAATAACGACATTTAACCACTTTGTTTCAAACGACTCTGGAAAACATTGTGGGAAAATGATAAATTGCTCGTGACGAGCAATTTATCCTTTTCCAACAATGTTTTTCACCCTAACAGAAGATTTATTTCCAATTTCATTACATTTTGAAATTTCGTCTGCAACTCTTTGAATTTCGGCGGTCGAAAATTTGGCGTATGGTAAAGGGTTAAATAATGATCGGACGAGTTATCATTACTTCTTCCTGGATCCAATGTAATCTTGGGCACATGCGACAGGACAACAAGCAAATGCATGCCCCCTTTCTCAACAATACAGAGTTGTATAGGGTTTAAAAATAGGGTTTAAAAACGTGATTATAAACCGTAACAATCGATTTACAAGCGATTGTGTTTCTAATTTGTTTGGTTTAGGGTGATTATTCTCTCTCTTTACTGGGGGAGTGGATGCAAAAGGAAGTTCAGTATAAACCCATATTGTTGTCAGTTCAATCATATACTAGTAAGGACATTGGCTTATCAGTACCATGGGTAGCAATTCAGAGATGGTTGTCGTCCCAGTCAATTATGATACATGTATATCATTTCACTGAAAAGCAGTGGGAAACCCTTGTTTGCGGTGCTTCACCAAGATTTGTAATATGATCATCTATCCAGGAAGCATAGTAGAGATTGAAACGCCTAGTAAACCGAACCAATGACAGTATTAGATTTTTGAAATCTCATTTTTTAAGTAGAATGAGTCCCGGCTGACTAACGGAATGCCGTTGATTCAACATGCCTCGACCAGTCCTTGTGGAGAATTAACCCATTACCAAGCAATAACGATATTTGACCAATTTGCTGCAGACGACTCTTGAAAATATAGTGGGGAAAGGATAAATTGCTATTAATGAGCAATTTTTTTTCCTTTTCCAATAATGTTTCCTCCACTATCAGAAGATTTATTTTCAAAATTCATCACATTTTGAGAAATATTGTCTGCAAACTCTTTCAATTTGGGACAGTCGAAAAATTGTCGTTTAGGAAAGGGTTTATCCTATATTGTTTGTATGATGAGACAATTTTAATGAGAGACAACAACATAATATCTTTAAATGAATTTCAAAACACTTCAAACAAACCTAAAATCTCTAGACATCTAAAATCTTTTCCTGACATAGGCCCGGTCTGTAAGAACAATACCAAGAACACAAAACTCTACGGTTCTTCGTGAAACCAAGTCGGCCACAGGCGTCAGGACTCCTAGTTCAAAAACAAACCCGCCACAGACCATCGTAACAGATACGTTAACAGTTCCCGGGCACGACGCGGGTCTTGTACCAGGACCTAACGGGGCTGATGTTGGTCCAGACTCGAACCCGAGTCGACCTGGTACGGGTGTCTCCAGTCGCCCCGACACCAGTACGTCAATACAGAGTACATCACAGAAGGCTAAAAAGAAAAAGAAGAAGAAGAGTAGATGGGTATTGATACACCGCCATGTTGTGATGCTATGGTGTGCAATGGGATTGGTAGTTTTATGAAACTGCACGATAGTTTGGTTTGAAAGAAATATTAAGTGATTATGTAAATCAATACGATGCTCTCTTTGTATGAAAGAGGATTTGGCGATTCTGCGAAATAGCTCTATAGTTGGAATAGGAATGGGAATAAGGCAATGTAATAAAACATTACGATGCATTGTTATGGAGGGGGATTTGGTGGTTCTATAAAAACCACACGATTGTTTGGTTTGAAAGAAACATGTAATGATTCTGTGAACCAACGCATTGTTTGGAATCGAAATTGGAATAAGCCGTTGCAATAAAACAGCATAATGTTTTTGGTCGAAATAATGTTCGGCTTACTTTGAGTAAAGAACTATATTTTGGTTCGAAAGGAGATTTTATAACCATATGACACTGCACCACGTTTAAGCTTGAATGCATGATTTGTAGATTTGTGGAAAGAATTATTTATTGATTCTATTGAACTGCATGATATTTTGATATAACACATTATTTGGTGATGGTGTGATTCTGCACATGTTTTGACGCAAACAGAATTTGGTGATGCTATAACCTAAGATAGTTTTAGTTTAAACCGAAATTATGTAATGCTATGTTGATATACGATGTTGGTAATTGCGTGTTTTTATAGAAAAAAAGGTTTTTGTGTGTGCTAAAGGAAGTCATTTGCTGATGATACTGAATGTTTTGGAACTTGTTGGAACAATCTTCACATAGCTCCTTGTCAGGTGTCTATGTAAAGCTCAATCTGTCTCTGTATGTCACCAGGGAAAGAGCGCCGGCCTCCAGGCATGAGTGTCATGGGTTCGAACTTCTGCAAGGAGCGTATTCTACCATGCGACTTTTCAAAAATACACATTCGGCGCGAGTACTGGGTATGAATCCAGGAAGCAGAATCGATAATGTTTAATCAAAGTTGTGAGAACTTGTTTCACAATCAAGGTAAAATAAACTAGCATAAACTAAATATTCCAGACGGTTGTCTAAACGCATGTTGTTTGCAATGGATGCAACTGTTTGATCTTGTAGCGACTATAGGCTTTGTTTTTGAATTTGTGTGTGGAAAAAGTGGCAATTGGAGTTTGCACCGGAGGTCAATTGGTGTCGAACGACGACTTTTATCTGATTAAAAGTATTTGATGCCCAACTTTTTCGCATCTGGTTCAAAAGTCTTCAGAACCACAGTGACAAACGAATGAATTGCTGTTGATGAGCAAACTATCTAATTGTCCCACTACCATATAGAGAACATGCCTTTTTTCTTCTTACTTTTTCTATGTCAGCTGCTGTCTGTGTTAAGGCTTTCTATTGGTGGTGGTCCTTATTTCTTATTCAACAACACTTCTATATGTTTAGCCGATGTTTTTAAGTGTCAATCAATTAACAATCGAAATGAATTAGTATTTATTTATAAACTTCCAAACTCTTTAATTCAATTGATTTCTTACTTTATGATACCTCATTTACACGCATATGCTACTCTTGGTATCTTTCCTCAATAAAATCAAGCAAATATTTAAGGTTTTGGAAAGCAGGAGACACATTTTTGTATTAACCAGCATTCTTATGGTTCAAGGACATACTTGTTCATTTCCATGGGTCTTTTCCGTCTGATTTGCCTACAATTTTGAGAAGTTGCAATCCCATAAGGTGAAAATAAGTGATTGTTATCCTTTTTGTGTTATCCTTGATATTGATGAAATTGAAATTCTGGTATGGTTCATAACACAGTCATCTAAAGTTCATTATTTTATTCAATGTATTGCTTACCTTTATTTCATTTTTATCTACAGGAGATTCCGGAGACCTGGGAGTTGTTGACCTACCTGCCCCCTTACGGTCAGGATTTCGAGTTCTCACACACCCACTTCCTCTACACAAATGATCTCAATCGTCTGGAAGATCTCCCGCCACCTCACACGGCGCCCACGAGAAAACACGAGATTTTCGACCCAGACGCTTACACCACCGTCGATGAACGCACAGATGCTGTATGTCTATTTTTTCTTGCACCGTCTTCGACATATTCAGTTATGATTGATAACAATGATACAGGAACTTTTATTTTCAATAATTGTATGACCATATCTCAACTGTTGCTTCGATTCAGCAAAAAAAATCGATGTGTTTGGCAAAGACGAGACATTTCCATCTGATAAGGTTATATTTGTCTGATCTATTTTGAGCAAATACTCTTGCATATTTCATTGAAAGTCTAAGTTTTACATCGACATATGGCATAGTCTTCTTTGTTGTTTCGCTTAATTCATAATTTAGAAGTCATACTTAAGGATTACAGTACTGAAAGTTAACGGGAAGATTTTCTTTCAACTACATTACTTACTGCATAATTTGTAAATGGTCCAAAGTGAAAGCATGAGATGACAATATAGGCATGAACATAGAATACTCGATTCCTTTATGATGATGGTTCGAAACCATTTCAACAAATAAAAAACACATTTCTTATATGAGCATGTAAACCATTCCTTAAAAAGTAAGAGTTTTTCGAAACAGAAAACATTATCAACACGCAAATTGTCTCTTGCTTGTGTTTTCAATTGCATAAAACAAGCGTTATTCACAAATTAAGACATCGGAACTCCATTTCAGCTCAAAGACGCAGATTTGGAGAAGGCGTGCGCAGATCTAGTTCGCATGCTCACGGCTGACTATGATGACGGTGTATCGAAGGTGCGAGCCCTCTATCGATGGTTTACGTCACAGCCATTGGAACGAACCGACTACAAGAAAAACGCAAAACCAGATTCCACCATGTTTCAATTGTGGCATCTCAAAAACAAACGGAACACATATGCTGGACTGTTTAACATTCTTTGTTCGTAAGTTATCTAAATGTTCACTCCTCATCCCCTTGTCTTTGAGTCTTAGTTCCAAAATGAAATGTATTCGTATTTGAAAATAGATATACAGTACAATGTACATTATATATATAATTTCATGAAATAACTAAATAAATACTTGCTACACTGGTCCTACATTTTGAAATAGTAAACCTGCTTAAATATCTGCTTAATACTTAAAAGAATACGCTTATACTCATGGCATATCGTGGACTCAAATGAACAAACAAATGCTTGTTTCGTGCTTTGTATTTACAATACAGTGAAGCCTCGTTTATCCGGACCCCGATTATCCGAATGTCTCGCAATCAGAACGAAATTGTAAGGGAACGGAATTATTTGACCAATTTGTTGTAGACGACTTTTAAAAGCATTCTGGGTAAAGGAGAAATTGCTCGTAACGAGCAATTTCTTCTTTTCCCACAATGTTTTCTGCCATATCAGATGATAATTTTTGAATTTCATCACGTTTTGAAATGTCGTCTGCAAACTCTTTTAATTTGGGACGGTCGACAATTTGGCGCTTGCTAAAGTGTTATAAGTATACACGTGCATACAGACCGTTTATCTCTTAAACTATATAAGAACATGCTCTATTTCATTAGTCCGGATGATTTGGTAATCCGGACATTTTGTTGGGAACGGACGTGTTCGGATTAACAAGACATCACTGTAAATGTATATGATTCTAAAAGGCAATGTTTCTGAAATGCTTTTTTGTATCATCTTCGAATAAAAGACATACATCATCGCTTCTAAAGTTTACAACTTGATTCTGGATTTTTTTGATTGACACACAAATTTGGTTTTGTTTAAATTAGAATTGTGAAAAACAGAATGTCTTTATGTTTTAGATTCAACAACCGAATGTCATTTCTGTTTTCATTTTCGCATGTTTATTTACTTGGTCTTAAAGAGGCAGACTTAAAGGTTATATGACAAAGAAATGGTGTGTCGTTTTTTGTATATTTGAAGTGGAATCGTGGTCCAGTGGTAGGGCCTCGGCGTCGGGATCACTGGCTCCCGGGATCGAATCGCGGCCTGATCAACGGAATTCCTATGAGCAAAAAAATGCGTCCCACGTTTCTCCTTTCCACCCATGTGTATAAATGGGTACCTGTTATATGCCTTGTGTAGAAGAAGGCTATAAACCATACCTTTACCTTTTTTAAGACACGCAAACATCCCTTGCTGTATCATACGGGGTTACCTTAAAGGCTCTACGTACGAGGTTGGCCAGCAGATCAACAAGGACCTTCATAGAGGCGAGTGGAACGCCGTCCTTATCGACGGAAACTGGCGATTCATCAACTCCTTCTGGGGCGCATGCGTACTCTCCGGCGAGGAGGAGGACGAATCGGAACAAGGTATGTATCACGTGATGATCATTTGATTAGATGCTACACACATGTGTACTCTAAAAACACAAATTGTTATTACAAGTATATTAACGATTATCACCGAAAACAGAAATCAGTTGCAGTAAACTGAGATCGACATTTACAGATGATGTTTTGTTCCGATTTATTTAATACCAGAAAGGGATGACTTGTTTATGAGATAGTCTTCAAAGTCTTCTTCCGCCTATTACGAGGCAATTTTATTTGAATGTGTGTTAATTGAAAAATAGATATATATTGCATACTTAAGATCAATGTTAATGATGAATTACTTCCTCCATGACACCACCGGTCATAGGACTGTCATACAAATTAGAAAGCGAGGTCATGGTCATGATTTGGGGTACCAATGGTTAGATTTCAACGAACCTGGATATGTGTGAACTGCCGTCGCGATAAAACAATCTAAAAAAATGTTGAAATAGATGACGCCCGATCTTACAAGTCGAACATACAGATCTCATGTCGATTGTTAATGTAGGGGATCTGAGACCTTTCGTATCTTCTTTGAGTAGTCTTCGATTTGGGATTAGTGGCCCGTTGGTTTAGCAAAGATCTGTGACATGAAAGTCGTAGGTTGGATTCCCGTAAGCTCCTTCTTTCGATTTGACATTCATCCAGTTTCAGCGCAAATACTGGTTATACAAACAGGGAACAGAATCGAGAGATTTTGATATCACTTGACGACAGTGTTTCAATATCGGTGCTGAATCGAGAGATTTTGATATCACTTGACGACAGTGTTTCAATATCGGTGCTGAATCGAGATATTTTGATATCACGTGACGACAGTGTTTCAATATCGGTGCTAAATGGATATTCTTTAGATCATTTTCGCAACCGCATTTTCTTTTCGTGGTAGATTGTCTACCAGTTTATTGCCTATTAACGAGGAATATATTTTAAATGTACTGTGTATAGATAAATTGCCTCTTTTATGATACTGAATTAGTGTCAACATTCCGAAAAAAAACTTCTTTTGATTATAATTATTATCATTAAACAAATAGACAAATGTATAATACTGTTTTAGGACGTCGGACTAAACCTCAACGTAAGCATTGAATATATTTGTTGATTCCATGTAGAAATCTCGTCTGTTAAGTTGTATGAAGTTTATAAATTTCACATCAGGCTCGAGGTTTTACAACTTTTTCAAGCTCACTCCACCCCAGTCAAAACAAAACTCAGTTATTCTGGCTTATGATTGATCAATGCTTGGCTTTGTCAAGTATTGATTAACCTTTTACCAAACGCTAAATTTCGACTGTCCCAAATTGAAACAGTTTGCAGACGACATTTCAAAATGTAATGAAATTGAAAAAAAAAATACTTTCTGATAAGTCAGGAAACATTGTGGGAAAATTATGAATTGCTCGTTAAGAACAATTTCTTCTTTACCCACAATGTTTCAAATAGTCGTCTGCAACACTCTGGTCAAATGGCGTTATTGTCTAGTATTTTCTCCAATAATATGCCACACATCAGTATCAGACTTTTGTTTAAGATGATGTTCATTAAAGGTAGAATATCCCTCATCCGCCATTTTGAAACTCTTTCCTTCGTCGGTTTACTTCGGTCGTTCACGGTATATAGCGGTCGGGGCCGGAACATTTCGCTTATCACCGTTCCTGACCAAACCGCTGTATACCGAGAACGAACGAAGTCATCCGACGAAAGAATGGGGTTCAAGATGGCGGATTATGGGTATTCTACCCTAACGTACCAAAATATATCGACTGATATTTGATTATTAACATCTATGTAATAGTGCCTGTCAATAACTGTTCAGTACCGTTTTTTTATATTAATTAACATATTTCACAAGGTAAGGTGACCTATAAGCGAACACTTGGGAAGTTTTGAAGATATACAATGTACTGTTGTCTTGTATAGTAATTCTGATTAACTAATTCAACTTTCATTATCGTTAATAACACAAGTCGACAATACCCCGTACTAATCTGGTTTCTACTATAAAGTCAATAAGCCTGGTTCAAACTGTTGCCTCGCTTTTGAATCTGCATACATATTTATTCATTGTATACAATTATTAGTCAAATTCCCCAAAACGAACTAAGATAACTTCCTATGGCTCTAGTCCAATACGTCTCACACAACAGTACATCTGCTATACAGTTTTGACCCTTTCCCAAACAACACATTTTCGACTGTCCCAAATTGAAAGAGTTTGCAGACGACATTCTAAAATGTGATGAAATTGGAAAGTAATCTTCTGATAGGGCAGAAAACATTGTGGGAAAAGGAAAAAATGCTCGTCACGAGCAATTTCTTCTTTTCCCACAATGTTTTCTAACGTCGTCTGCTAGAAGTGGTCGAATGTCGTTATTGTTTGGGAAAGGGTTAAAGAAATTTGAACATCCAGGTTCCCACAAATCTGTGAACAAACAGCTATAAGATGACATTTAACTGTCACGAAAACGTGATGGTTTTATGAAATGTTTGGTGACTCAGTAGGGAATTCGGAGTGACGCTTTGCCTATTAAGAAATTCCATCAGAGTTTCAGAATAAGGATTGAGTGGAAAGTATATTGACAAAGTCGTCACAAAACTTAAATTGCTTCTATCGCAAGTTTATTTTTTTTACCACACGAATTGCTCTTTTTTTCCTCTGCATTTTATGTACTTTTAAGAAATGGCCAAAAATAAAATCTCCCGTTGCCATGGCAACTGTCACAGAAATTAAGAAGTATTCAGAAGCTTTAACATGGATGCTGCTATTAAAGTCGCGTGTATAAGAATATAAATGTACAAAGTCAGGTTATGGTGTTAGTTGTTTTAAAATAAAGGTTGATTTTAACGTTATAGGTAAATTATAAAATACACAGAATAGATCTTTTGACCTAACCACGTATACAGACAACTTTCAATAGTGGTTAATCATAAAAATGTTATCACTGGGTTCATACTGATGCCTAGTAATGATAAAGGAATCTTGAGAAGAAGAGAAAGGAGGTAAGCCCTGCGAAAATGCCCCATACTTCAAGCTCTAATTTCTTCTATTGAGTTGTTCTTCAAATCAAATAGCTTCATTCTATTTAGTGTGTATTTCCTTTTATCAACATATACAAAAGGATCACAGTTGTTTTCTATCTAATACTAGTGGCTTATTTACGGATAAAAATCATTTGAAAATCCTTAAGTCGTGACCTTATCAAAGACGTCGAAATTGTCTAACTCTTAGACACCTAATGACAAACATGTTTGTCTAAATCTATGACAAAATTAAATATGTTTCGGTAAATCAGGTTGACAACTAAATCGCGATGTTTTTATTAACAATAATAGCCTACATTGATATTTAGTTTATCTCTAGGATATTTTTTTAGCATTAATTATTTCTCTTCTTAGTACGAGGTTTCCAAAGCTCAAATACAATTGAGAAAGAGGAAGAAACATTTTTTATTTATTTCGGTTAACCGCTTCAAATCACCACTCTGTTTATTGGTGAATGTCTGCACAACATGTGACAACACTTTCAGCTAGCGTTATTATTAATTGATTGAACGTATTTTAAACCCACAAAGACCAATATAAAATACTTCTTTTTCCTTACTCAAAGATTAAGGGCTGAAGCATGAGACTCATCACGAGGAAGAATACGGAGATGTTCTACCATGGATTTTATGTGTGAAATAATTTGGCATTTTTTGGGCAAACATTTGTAACTCAGTGAGTAGAAGTCAAACACTCAATAGTAATTCAGAAGCAAATGTGCTGCTCAGGTTTGAAAATGAAAATACACATGCTCATTAGTGACGATTAACTCAATATGCTTACTTTAAAAATATCTGTGATATACATGTATAAAGCCATCTGGCAGTCCTCCCCGTACTATGTTGGTCAATTTTAGCAAATGCAATTCTTTTCTTATACTTGTATGTCGAATTACTTCGATGAAGATAGCTCATTGGATAACCCTTTACCAAAACGCCAAATTGAAAGAGTTTGCAGAAGACATTTCAAAATTGGACGAAATTGTAAAATGATCTGCTGATTAGACAGAAAATATTGTGGGAAAAGGAGTAATTGATCGTTAAGAGCAATTTCTCCTTTTCTCACAATGTTTTCCAGAGTCGTCTGCTATAAACTGGTCAAATTTATATTTATATCGTAATTGTTTGGTAATGGGCTAACATAACGTATGTTTCCAGACTACTTCTACACCTGTGACGAGAACTTCTTCCTGACCGACCCCCAGCAGCTCATCTACACCCACTTCCCGGAGGAAGAGGCGTGGCAGCTGCTGGACACCAAGAAGTCCTTGCGCGAGTTCGAGACCACTGTCTTCCTCAAGGATCGGTTCTTCAACCTCGAAATGCGCGTCCTGTCCCATCCCTTCTGCAACGCCGAGGCGAAGGATGGTGAAATAGACATCCTATTCGGCCTTCACCCTGAGAGATCTGTCAATCACACGTTTCTATGCATTCCCACGGAGTTCGTAGAGAATAAGAAGCAGACCAAGCTACGGCCGGTGGAATTACCACAGAAAAACGTACAGTTGGACTTTATACACCGCCCTAACGAGAATGTACTATCTATCAAGGTGAGGTTCCCGAAGGTCGGCATCTACAAACTGGAAATCGTCGGTAAGGACGTGACGATCAACAAACCAGACTACGACTACGACTGGGTCGCCATTTACAAGGTCAAGGTCGACAACATTCCCGAGAAACAAACCTTCTTCCCGGTCCTCGACCAGGCCGGCTGGGGACCAGGTAAGATTCTAGAAGAATACGGACTGGCTCCCCTCAGTCACCAACAGGCGGTTATCAAGATGACCAAGCCGGGCCCACTTGCCGTGAAGTTTAAGATCGTGGACCCGGCTAAATTCAAAAAGGCGAACATACTGCATAAGATGATTCGTATCGGTGACGACGAGGGTCAGCAGGAACCAGGCACCTTCAACGTGAATGGCAATGTACTGGAGACGGTCGTGAACGTGGAACCAGGGGAGTTCAAGTTCAAAGTTAGTGACATGACAGGCAACCAAGGTCAGTGAAGATTTTAAATGCTTGTTTCCAACTCTTATTTCCATACACAGTTTGAAGGAGCCGAGCAGTCCCCAGGCGCCGATTCCATAAGTCCATGTTTTTCCTGTGATAACGATCAAATTGCTCTACCGACATTATATACAGTAGATCCAGTATATCAAATTTCTCTTTTCAAAATTGTGACATCAAAATGTGTTATTTTTCTTATTTTTCTTGCACTAAAAACGGAGTACTAAATCAAATCATTTTCAAGAAATGTGCATCGCTTTTTGCGTTCGTACCTTATAAAAACATGTAAGTTTTTTTGTACTATTTTGAAAGTATTAGTAATCGACGCATTTAGTTCATTTTGATTTAGCATTCGTAACTGTATACTGCTTACAGCGGATTTTTAAATACATGTATCTTCATTATGGGTCGATGGCCTAATTACCTATATGTAATAATGTTTCTCTTGGGATCAATTTTGATACAATGTAATGAAAACCAAATCAACCTTTAAACTTCTTTTTCCTTTTATAGCGAACGAACGAAACATCTGTAATTATCACGTGATATGCAACCCACAGCCCACAGAAGAAAGGGAGAGAACCCCGACCCCCATTGATGACACAGAGGACTTAAGGGAGAGTAAGTGTGTTTGTAATAGGAAGGAACTTTGTTTCGAACTTACGCAATTTTCTGCTACTTACCAATATTGTGTACCGTGTATTATTGGCAATAAAGTATGTTGAAACTAGTTTGGAGGAGTAAAAAAACTACTCGCATTAAGGAGTAGGCTAACGTGTTTATCTACATATATATCATTTATTCAGAACTGAAGGAAGCCGTCGAATCACAGGATTTAGAACTGTTAGAGCGAGCCGTGGATCTGGTAGAGAGTAAAGGATATGCACAGAAACTAGCTCCCGAACTGCGAGAGGCAAGGGACCTCATCGCTAGACTGAAGAGACTGCAAAAACTTATCCATGAGGTACGCTTAATGCATAACTCATTCATGCGTTTGTTTATAAAAAGCAGATGTGTTTGAATATATGTCCGAAATGACGTTGATCGATTGTCAAATGATAAATATCTAAAAGTGTTCACTGCTATACATGTATATGTTCCAAAATAGTCCCCTTTTTAGGTTGAATAAACGTCACCAATCCCAATAGACATTATCAATTAACATGTAATTAGCGCATACTTAAGACATTCATAGATATAACTCGGTTTTTTTCTTGATCGAGAAAAACTGTCCTAGTTTTAAAACATACTTGCTTACCATACAAAAGACATAAAACAGTTCGAGCCAGACGCATTCTAAATAATTGAACCCATAACTATCAATCAACTAATAAATCAACTTAGTATTTCGTGAAGTTACCAATCATTCAATCACTGAACCAATTTTTTAGTCATTCGATACTTATAATGTTGGTTTAGTTGTGCAACCAGTCTACCGCTCAAATGATAATTTTCAATCAATCAATCAATCAATCAATCAATCAATCAATCAATCAATCAATCAATCAATCAATCAATCAATCAATCAATCAATCAATCAATCAATCAATCAATCAATCAATCAATCAATCAATCAATCAATCAATCAATCAATCAATCAATCAATCAATCAATCAATCAATCAATCAATCAATCAATCAATCAATCAATCAATCAATCAATCAATCAATCAATCAATCAATCAATCAATCAATCTAATCAATCAATCAATCAATCAATCAATCAATCAATCAATCAATCAATCAATCAATCAATCAATCAATCAATCAATCAATCAATCAATCAATCAATCAATCAATCAATCAATCACTTGTCTCCAGGTGATGACGTTGAACCAGAGAACTATAGCGGAGATCAAGTCGTACTCCCAGCCTAAAGTCGAGGTATATACGGTCATGCGAGGGACACTCATCTTACTCGGCCATTCGGAGGAAGAAACAAAGGTATCCAGCACGCCATTGAAAGACGTGTTTTGTAATGAATACAAACTCCTCGTGTTCAACTCTTTTACTGCTGGGGAAATTTCTATAATAAATAGATTATTGTGTTGTCTGCTTTCCAAAACCTTAAATATCTGCTTAATACTGATGAGAAAAGATACTTAGCGGCTGGCCTGTGATCGAACCTGTTTGAATAGGCATGAAGTCAGTTCCAGCACCATAAGGGTTTATCTCTGTTGTACGTTTGTTGAATGTGTATGCAAATTTTAAAACCTAACGCCATTGTTATAGAGAACATGCAGTTAAACAAATAGACAGCACATCCGACGACGACAGTGTTGTCACTTATCAGATATTGCCGTGTCTCTAAAATGTTTATTTGTTGTGTTTGTTACATGGGACGAATTATATTCCTTTTATCGGATTGGCCTTTCCCATGTATTTCTCAAGGGACAAGACTCGGGAAAAGTTTTCTTGGTGTGGGAGTTATGTAACAGTCATTGAAAGATTGTCTCGAAACATGTAACTTTAACAGACAATTGCTTCGACCTGAATGTTACAAAGAAAAGGAAAAATTTGCGGAAACCCGTTTTGACTTAAACTTACGGAATTGGTTATGTACTAAATACTTCTTTTCTCAAAATTACCGAAACTTACAGAAAAAATGTGAAGGAATATTATGGGATTTTTGTTTGTAAGAGTTATGTGAAACCCCTTTTCAGGCTAAAATGAAGTAATTATCATTTAAGGAATGGAAGAACGTCCAAGCTTTGATCGGTAAGACAGGCAAGATGTCGTTAAAACGGCGTATACAGGAGTTAAAAGTGAACAAACTAAAGGAGGAGGTCGTTCTGCGGTCCAAGTCCATGTTGAAGGGAATTCATCTGGACGACATCATTATCATCAGTGCAGGAGCAGCGACATTCTTCTCATGGGTAAGTGTTATATATGGTGGTATACCAGTAACGTATGGTCCTCTCGTATTCTATAAAAGCAGCCGTTTGGGCCCCTTCATAGTACCTTTCATGACAAAAGTTAGAGTTAAATCTTGTTGTTTCACTTTTCCACACTCCGTACCCTACCAGATTTTCACGAACAAACATGGCGATCATCAGCTACTTTTCTCGCTGTCTGCCATCTCTCTCTGCCACCCCCTAGGATCGTATCCAAATGTACTGGGGTCGGCGAATAATCCCTTTACCTTCCGCAAAAAGTTGTTCTGGAAAAGGCAACTAACAAAACGTTTACAACATGGAAAACACCTAAAAAAGAACAACAATATTCATCAATGCCTTCTAATGTATCCTAAATGCACATGATTAACACAAAGTAACATTTTAAATGTATCCTAAATGCACATGATTAACACAAAGTATCATTTTAAATGTATCCTAAATGCACATGATTAACACAAAGTAACATTTTAAATGTATCCTAAATGCACATGAATAACAAAAAGTAACATTTTAAATGTATCCTAAATGCACATGATTAACACAAAGTAACATTTTAAATGTATCCTAAATGCACATGATTAACACAAAGTATCATTTTAAATGTATCCTAAATGCACATGATTAACACAAAGTAACATTTTAAATGTATCCTTAATGCACATGATTAACATAAAGTAACATTTTAAATGTATCCTAAATGCACATGATTAACACAAAGTAACACTTTAAATGTATCCTAAATGCACATGATTAACATAAAGTAACATTTTAAATGTATCCTAAATGCACATGATTAACACAAAGTAAAACTTTAAATGTATCCTAAATGCACATGATTAACACAAAGTAACATTTTAAATTTTCATGAACTACTTTTTACCTGTACCACGACTTCCGGAAGTAACTCCTGACTGGTCTCGCACCTTATACAGTCGAACCCCGTTTATCCCAAGTCGTCTTCAATGTGCAAGATTCTCGAATAATGCATAGTTTCGAATGAACGGATTCAAAGACCCAATAGTTGCGCAGTTTAGTATGTTGGTTACTTAGTATATATTTTATATGTTTGAGTTGTCTTTAATCGAGAGTCGCAGAAAAATGGTTTTGGAAATTTTAAATTTTGCGCTGGTAGAATAGGAATTTTGTTTAACCCATTTCCAAACAATAACGACATTTTACTACTTTCTTGAAGACGACTCAGGAAAACACTGTGGGAAAAGAAGAAATTGCTCGTTACGAGCAATTTCTCTTTTTCCCACAGTGTTTTCTACTATATCGGGAGTTACTTCCCACTTCCATCACATTCTGAAATGTCGTCTGCAACTCTTTCAATTTGGTACAGTCGAAAACTTGGCGTTTGGTAAATGGTTAACGTAGAAGGCAAACCCGTGTAATTGTCCCATAGCATTGGACAACTTCGCTAGCATCATGAGTGATGATAAACATAATCACCACACAGACTTCACACACAGGTCACGTTAAGACGTATTTTACCCATTCCTTCACTCCTGACTTCCAAATATTACAACTATTTTCCAGCTTAGTCAACGAAAGTTGGCAATCTTGAAAAGTTTGGAATTGAAACAGAATAAGAATCGATCATGTGTTCAAATGATCATTCGATATACTGTGTATTGATTCATTTTTCATTCATTAATTTCAGTGCAATGGCGTGATTGAAGAATTCGATCAAAGAAACAAGGAGAATTAATCTTGTAAACGATCACCAAGTGCTAAACAGGGTAAACTTCAAGAACCACATGGAAAAACACACAAAGCTATGGAGCGTTTGAATGTATATAATTTTACATGTTTAAAATCGTCAATGAAATTCACCCATGCCATGACTCACGTAAAAGGAAAGTCATGGACAAATCATAATTTATTCAAGGAAGGCTTATGTTATATTAACATTGGTATAGTTCACTCTTCAGTTAAGGTAAGTGAAGAACGGATAGGTCAACTCTTTGTAACTCAAAGACGACTTATTTCGTCTGGTTGACGCTTTTTGAACCATAGCAGGACTATGTTTATAAATGAACATGCTCTGCGAAAAATTGAAATGCTTCGGCTGGATGAAAATTTGGCCGCAACGTTTTCTAAACCATTGTTGTGTCCTGTGGTTGATTAGTTTGGGGTTTAACACCATTTTCATCAGTAATTCGACCAGCGTGCCTTTACATGCTGCTTGGAAACCCTCCCCAATACAACACAATCCCTTTCAAAAACACCGGCTGCTTTTCCACATGAACATGAATGATCGACCTATTGTGTGTAAACGACGTATTTCTATATAATTGAAATTAAGTGTTTCTTAGGTATTGATCTAATTGTTAAGACTTCCATTACCTTTACTCCATAACTTCTCGTGTGACGCATCTGCAACCACAGGGGTAAACAGTTATCCTGGGGTCAGTACTATGTAATATAGTATATATTTATCCTGGGGTCAGTACTATGTATATCTCATAGTACTGACCCCAGGATAACTGTTTACCCCTGTGGTTGCAGATGCGTCACACGAGAAGTTATGGAGTAAAGGGTTTAGATGATGAAAGTCTTAACAATTAGATTAATTAGTTTGTGGTCGGTTCTATGTATATCTCATAGTACTGAACCACGAAATTTTAGACTGTGTCTGCAATAAGAAAACAAAGAGACCGATGTGACAAACGGCTAAAGTTACCCATCTAGAGCAATTTCACCTTTTGTCACACTATAATTTACCAAAAATCATATCGAAATAAGTCTTGTTTTGTGTCCTCGGCTATTTTCTCAATTAGGGGTAGGCATCAAATCAGAAATGAGGGGTTTTGTATACGAGGAAGACGATGTAAACTTTTTGTCGAATAGAGATTGTTTTAGTTGTGATAGTGCCATACTTGCTTGTTTAACTCACCATTTATGTATAATATATGAAATTAATTTGATGTTCATTTGAAGATGACTCCACTTATGCTTTGATTCAATTAAATGTTTGTGTTTACTATTTTGCTTTATATTAAAAACTGTTAATCTATTTTTCAGTTTTTAAAACTGAAATTTAGAAATATAACCTTTCAATTAAACAAGCAATCAAAGTGTCGTTTTGAAAAAGATAAATACAGACATTTTTAATTAAATTGTTTTTGTTAATAAATATGATGTAGAAGTTCTGCATGGCCCAATGGCTAAGGTGGGGGACTTAGATCTTGTGGGTCCCGGGTTTGAGTCCTGGTGATCCGTCTTGTTCCGTAGGATTGTCCTTTCGCAACACTTCAGACCTTAGCCCAGTACTGGTGATCCGTCTTGTTTCGTAGGATTGTCCTTTCGCAACACTTCAGACCTTAGTACTGGTGAATCCAGGAAAACAGTAACATAACTGCACAATTGCCGACACTGTGTTTAATCCGTTAAATCATAAAGAATGTATTATGAAAAGAATCATGTGTTTAAACTCCTATGCTTGCATGAATAAAAAAATAAAAATGAATAAATTGCTCTTTGTCTACAAGTGAGTTATAAGCTCTTCCTAATTCACGCAGTTAACTAACTCAATGGCAAACTTAAAAATCTTATTCATTTTGTAACAAAACTACGTTTTGATAAGATACTGATTTATTGAATGTATATATTTGGTTGTTTCTATAATTTAGGAATAAATTCACTTCAAACCAACCTTTAATAAAGGACTCATCTTTTGACCTCCATTTTGAACCATTGATAATTGATGCATACCTGCAACAATCGATTTGTTTATCCAATTTTAACTTAATTATCGATTGTGAGAAAACCTTAAAGCTTATCAAGTCAACCCTCAACGACTTCATCCTGTGTACATGAACTGTACTGGTACATATTTTGTTGGTCCCGACACATTCAACTCGCCACTAACAGGGTTCGAACCCTC
Source organism: Cerastoderma edule (assembly GCA_947846245.1). Classification (NCBI taxonomy): domain Eukaryota; kingdom Metazoa; phylum Mollusca; class Bivalvia; order Cardiida; family Cardiidae; genus Cerastoderma; species Cerastoderma edule. Next base: position 505,209 of record OX401417.1, on the reverse strand, counting down.
AGTGCCAAAGGTCAGCGCTCTGCCAATGCCACCAACTTGTTTGTATTGCATGCATGTATTGTTTACTCATGATTTGCATCATATCAGAGACATAGACATAACTGCAATACCCATGTTACTTTCTCAAGTCGGAACCTTCTGTAGCAGAAAGCATCCACCGCTTCCTCTATAAACGTGGGACACAGTGGTGTAACGAACCGAGCAAGTGAACCTCTCAAAGACACAAACACATCCGATCAGTGAAAAACACTGTCGTACACTGAACGGTTGTGTTGTCTATATATATACCAGCATGTTCTCTCAAACAATGCATTAAGTTCCTAATTTGCATAAACATTCAACGAACGTCACATAACTACCACTTCCGAGAAGACTCGTCCCAAGTCTTGGCCCTTGGGAGACACGTGGGGAAGGCAACTCCGATAGGAGAGGTCTTAATCCCACCGCTGCCACTGAGCGGTTGTGTTGTCTATATATATACCAGCATGTTCTCTCAAACAATGCATTAGGTTCCTAATTTGCATAAACGTTCAACGAACGGTACAGCATAGCACTTGCCTATGACAATGAGGGTCTCATGTTTAATCCCCATTAGCAGAAATGTGAACATGCAGGAACTAACACACGAATTATAATGTTATGGTATGCTCCAGGGGTACGGGTCAATATGTGTGAGACATTAATAAGACTAGTCCAGAGATGTGATAATGTTTGGTACGGGTACATATGTGTGAGACATTGATTAGACTAGTCCAGAGATGTGATAATGTTTGGTACAGGTACATATGTGTGAGACATTGATTAGACTAGTCCAGAGATGTGATAATGTTTGGTACAGGTACATATGTGTGAGACATTGATAAGACTAGTCCAGAGATGTGATTATGTTTGGTACGGGTACATATGTGTGAGACATTGATTAGACTAGTCCAGAGATGTGATAATGTTTGGTACGGGTACATATGTGTGAGACATTGATTAGACTAGTCCTGAGATGTGATAATGTTTGGTACGGGTACATATGTGTGAGACATTGATTAGACTAGTCCAGAGATGTGATAATGTTTGGTACAGGTACATATGTGTGAGACATTGATTAGACTAGTCCAGAGATGTGATAATGTTTGGTACAGGTACATATGTGTGAGACATTGATTAGACTAGTCCTGAGATGTGATAATGTTTGGTACGGGTACATATGTGTGAGACATTGATTAGACTATTCCAGAGATGTGATAATGTTTGGTACAGGTACATATGTGTGAGACATTGATTAGACTAGTCCAGAGATGTGATAATGTTTGGTACAGGTACATATGTGTGAGACATTGATTAGACTAGTCCAGAGATGTGATAATGTTTGGTACGGTACATATGTGTGAGACATTGATTAGACTAGTCCTGAGATGTGATAATGTTTGGTACGGGTACATATGTGTGAGACATTGATTAGACTAGTCCAGAGATGTGATAATGTTTGGTACAGGGTACATATGTGTGAGACATTGATTAGACTAGTCCAGAGATGTGATAATGTTTGGTACAGGTACATATGTGTGAGACATTGATTAGACTAGTCCAGAGATGTGATAATGTTTGGTACGGGTACATGTGTGTGAGACATTGATTCGACTAGTCCAGAGACGTGATAATGTTTGGTACGGGTACATGTGTGAGATTAGACTAGTCCAGAGATGTGATAATGTTTGGTACGGGTACATATGTGTGAGACATTGATTAGACTAGTCCAGAGATGTGATAATGTTTGGTACAGGTACATATGTGTGAGACATTGATTAGACTAGTCCAGAGATGTGATAATGTTTGGCACGGGTACATATGTGTGAAACATTGATTAGACTAGTCCAGAGATGTGATAATGTTTGGTACAGGTACATATGTGTGAGACATTGATTAGACTAGTCCAGAGATGTGATAATGTTTGGTACGGGTACATATGTGTGAGACATTGATTAGACTTGACCTGAGATGTGATAATGTTTGGTACGGGTACACATGTGTGAGACATTGATTAGACTAGCCCAGAGATGTGATAATGTTTGGTACGGGTACATATGTGTGAGACATTAATAAGACTAGTCCAGAGATGTGATAATGTTTGGTACGGGTACATATGTGTGAGACATTAATAAGACTAGTCCAGAGATGTGATAATGTTTGGTACGGGTACATATGTGTGAGACATTGATTAGACTAGTCCAGAGATGTGATAATGTTTGGTACGGGTACACATGTGTGAGACATTGATTAGACTAGTCCAGAGATGTGATAATGTTTGGTACAGGTACATATGTGTGAGACATCGATTAGACTAGTCCAGAGATGTGATAATATTTGGTACGGGTACATATGTGCGAGACATTGATTAGACTAGTCCAGAGATGTGATGTTTGGTACGGGTACATATGTGTGAGACATTGATTAGACTATTCCAGAGATGTGATAATGTTTGGTACCGGTACATATGTGTGAGACATTGATTAGACTAGACCTGAGATGTGATAATGTTTGGTACGGGTACATATGTGTGAGACATTGATTAGACTAGTCCAGATATGTGATATTGTTTGGAAGTTTCTATTTCTGAGAGGGATACTTACTTAACCAGCTTCTCTCCACTTAACCCTTTCCCAAACAACCAATTTTCGACTGTCCCAAATTGAAAGAGATTGGAGACGATATTTCAAAATGTGATGAAATTGCGAAAATAATCTTCTGAAAGGCCAGAAAACATTGTGGGAAAAGGAAAAATTGCTCGCCAATGTTTTCTAAAGTCGTCTGCAACAAAGTGATCAAATGTCGTTATTGTTTGGGAAAGGGTTAAGACATTACCACCTTAAGCCACATGCTTGCGTCTTTGGGCAGACGACTTTTAAAAAGGAAATTTGCGAAGAGAAATTGCTTGTCAAATGCAATTTCTCCTTCTGCCACAATGCCTTTTCAATCTATTCACACATCAGAACAGCAGAACTTAAAGGCTTTTCAAATGTTAAGAAAGCTTTTCTAAACCCATCTAAACCCAAATTAACTTCCGGGAAACGACTCTTCGAGGAAACGACTGTTAATCTCTGCTTCAAGTAAAAAGATGTTGTCTGCAGGTGGCAAAGAGTTAAACATGCTCTTTTTTAGTCTGGTGTGAAAGGACATGTCTGATCAGTTTAGTTCTTATGTCAGAACTATTCAGAGCAGCGATTCATAGTTTGATGGTATGCAGAGGTTTGCATGGAGTGGAAACAGAATACATTTAATTATACATTATCATTATTATTACCAGAAAACTTCATTTGTTGACATCTTATAAACTTAAGGGTACCATTTTACTAAACGCTTTATGCTAAAGTTTGGGCAAGTTCAAAACAACATCCCCTCCTTTTTCAATATTGGGATCGGCAATATTCCAAAATAACAAATCAATTGGAATCGTCCCAGGCTTCCCATGATGTGCCACGTTGTAATATTGTACTTGCATTTATGATATTACCAATGTTTTTAAGTTTTGACTTCTGCAAATATTTTCCTTAATTTGTTCAGTAAAGCGGTACCAGGAAGTACAGAGATGTATATCAAATGTTTTTTGCATTAAGCGTCTTTTACAAGTTCAATAAACCTTATTGCGTTAGTACTAATAGAATCTTCTTGATGGGACAATTCTATTAAACACCAACAAAATAGAGATTTGAACATTGATAAAGAAGTAAGAATATCAAATACTCTTTTCAACTAGCCTCTAGTAAACCTCAATGAATCTAGGAAGTTGAACTACAAAAAAAACCTTTCAGTGAATTAAATGATTTATTTGCTAATTGATCGACTCATGTTTCATCATTGATTTAACACCATTTCAAGTAACAGAACTGTCTGAACAACTTACTATAAATCACTATCCAATAAATGGATGTTTAACAAACCTGAAATAGAAAATCTTAAAAACAAAAAGGCAAATAAAGAAACTGCTTTTATCGAGGAATGTCTTATTTCAGCTCAGTTATTAATCATTTTAAAAGGAAATGATACTTAAATTTAAATGCTTAACCTGCTGACGTTTGCAAATTCTGCATTAAATATGTTGGACATTGCGAAACACAGACATCTGTATCTCTTTTATGAGGATTATTCTATCTACACTTTTACAACAAATATCAACGTAACATTTCTTGCATGGAAATCATGTCAATATTTATTTCAGTTATGCTGTGATGCCCATAAAGGCTGATGATCAAGCGGGTAGAACCATCGGCATCCTGTAAGTCATCCTGGACTACCTGTCATGAAAATTACAATGCTGTCTACCCGATTTGAACCCATGCAGAGAGGGGCCATGTGGTTTCAAGTTCAGCACTCTTACAACCAAGCCAACAAGGCCTACAATCTGTTGTAATCTTCAAGGAATTTATGTTGGATTTCAGATATTTTGTAATGCTCAAATATGATTCACAGAGAAAGACTCCAGACATGCAATAATACAAGATTGGAATTCACCATTAAAGTAGAAATGTGCACCTTTCCAAACTTATTCTGAGATGGAAATCAGAATCAAACAGATCCCATATTATGGGAAAAATAGGTCTGTTTTCCCCTAATATTCAGAAGATAGCATTCCCATATGTTTTCAGAAAAATTATTACATACATAATAGGAAAATTGAATGGTAATGACTATCTACTCCCTTTTCTGGAGGATTCCTATAAAATATCATGAAAGACCCCCCAAAAAAGGCACCAAAATCGATCCAGCATTCTAACTACTAAATGCAGCTGATCAACTTTATTTACCATGGATGTTATATCACATTGTTATAGTATGTAGTCCTTCAGTTAAGCTGTGATGCCAAGACCCTTTGTTTGTCCATAGAGCAAGTCAAGCTGGGTAGAATCATTGCCAATCAGTAATAACTACAGTAAAAGGAATTTAAATGGAGCAAAGGGCGACATGTGGTTTAAAGTTCTGGGTACCGTTTTACTAAACAGTTTACGCTTAAGATTTGCGTAAGTCTAAAACAACAATTCCTCTTATTTCAATATTGGACGAAGGAATATTGCAAAGTGACACATCATTGGAATCGTCTCTCCGAGACGCTTCCAATGAAGTGCCACATTGCAACATTGTACTTTCATTGAAGATACTATCCATGTTTATCAATTATGACTTACGCAAACATTTTCCGTAAGTTGTTTAGTAAAACGGTACCCTGTACTCTAACCACTTGGCCACTGAGACCCCTGGGCCAATTTTTAAATGTCTGTAAATGCTTATTTCCATTTTAAAAGGAAATGATTATTTTTGACATTTCGAAATGACTAATTCCTCTGTTTCCAATGATAACATCCAATTCATCGCTTCCCAGGAATCATGGGTAAAGGGTAGATAAGTTTTTCTTAATATCCATACACCCGTCTTTCTTTAAAGTCTTGATCGTTAAGCTCTGCAGACATCTTCAAGAAGAGCTTTAATTTCCTGTCATTCGGCTTAATATGTGCAACATCCTCCGGCTTTAAATGGGGGAACTTCTGCATCAATTTCCGTTGTTTCTCTAGACATTTCGCTTGATTATACCTATACTTCTTTCGTAGTTTTTGTTCGTACTTGGCCACATGTTTCACCATCCAGGGTTTTAACTCCGGAAACAACACCTGATTTAAGCTGTTGTGTTCCCGAGGCACATAGTTCTCCTTTTCCGTTCTCATGACTGGTACCCCTGCAAAGTTTCGTGTGACACGCCTCCTTGGCTGTCCTGTGGAGTGGAAGTTGAGAAGGTTGTATGCCACGTCTCTCTCTTTCACTACACTCATGAGGTTTTCCATACTTTCTTCTACCTGTTAAAATGGAGGGTATGAGATTAGACATTCAGCCATTGTTAAAGGACCTGGGTAATGGAAAACTGGCATTTGCTTTGATTAAAGAATAAGTTGAAATGTAATTCATGAAACTTTTATCATTTCAAAGGCATTCACAGCCCAAATTTTCAAAATTTGCCTTATTTTGGATTTATTTTTTCAAAATGAAATTCAACGATTTTGTTAATTATTTCATACTACCCTTTATTTTTTAATTTTTACATAACAATTAAGATTACATGAATGAAGTTGGCAAATGTACCTGTACGGACTCTTACTGGGTTGTAGATATAAAACAAACACGTAGGCTCCAATTATGTCTTTTAACTCGATGATTATTTACACATGCGATGTCATATTTACAAAGGTCATCTACCTCTCCCGCATTGTAGGCTATAGCGGCAATTTATAAAATTGCTCGCTCCCACCAACTCACACATTCTCGTCTACACGTGGTGCTGGCAGTGCCTTTACTAATTTTCTGGTGTTCACTGTTCAAAGTCTGTGTTCTAAATGAATTGACTATAATCTGACCAAACTGGTTTGAGTACAATAAAAACATTGACTGGCATACAAACTATCTAAAAAAACTTATAATTATCGACAAGGAATTTAATGGACGAAACTGAAAGATTTAAAAAAACATGACCTGGCTACACAAATACAAACTCCAATCCAGGAAATATTCTTATATGAAACTTGACTTTATAATGGCATTTGTACTGTTTAATCTTTAATTTTGTTATTCTGACCTTTCTCCATTAACCAAGGCTTACATTAATAGGGAACAATTGCTAAATCTTAAATAGGTGACAAAACAAGAAGAATTTACTCACTAATTCATTTGACTCTCGATATGAATCAGCGATTTTTTTCCTTATATGTTTGGTACCGTAAAACAGACCCATTCCCAATCAAATTAAGTGACCATTTTCCCGATTTCAGATAGAAAATTCCCAAAGTGATTGAAATGTTTGATGATAGAAAATTTTGAGTATAAATAACATTTTGGTTGGCTCAAATTGAAACAAAAAAAAGCAACTAGCAGTCCATTTTTACCAAAGTACACATGTGGTAATAATTCACAAACACCAAACTAGTATAGTGTATACATCTTCACGGGAAATGTGTGCGAATATCAATTTTTCTCCTACATATACCTGCTGCTTGCCCCTTTTTATCGGCCCAAAATGAAAGATGAAAGAAAACAGTTCCCGCTTTCATTCTCCTAGCAATTTCTTCATCAAAGGAATTTGACCAACTTGGGAGAAGAAAACAAACATCACAGGGCTCAAATTTCTCCTGTATTCTTTTGCTGTTACACAACTGACTTTACAACTTTATATTTGACTAGATTTATCATTTATAAGACAACAAAACAATTAAGATTTGACATGCAGAAACAGCAGACATTTTGTTTATGACCCATTTTTACAAGTTTATTCTGCTGCTCTTTTAGATGATTGTCCCCAATTATTTTTCAGTTTTGCAACCCAATGTGAAGTTTTCTCAATTATTCAAGGTGACACAGTCATGATGGTATAAGTGTAATACAGATTTTTTGCTGATGTGTATATGAACTTATTCAACAGAATAAACTCCTTTTCATACCCTTTGCATTTAAATCTCTGAAACAAACAAAGAATAAGGGTTGTTTGGTTTGAATCAAGTAAATTTCTGAAAAATTCCCAATTTCGAGAAAATGTCGTGATTTTTCCCAATTCGTTTGGTACCAGACCCATTCCCAACGTCTGGAAAAAAAATAGCTGTGTATTGAAAACACTTTTAGAAAAATGAAATTATAAGCAGAAAGCGAAACTTGGGACGAACTATACAATTGTTTCAAGATAACCTTTAGAATACCCTTATAAGGGTTAACTTGGTCAAACCACAAAATAAAAAAATAACAAGGATAGATCTTCATCAAAATATGTCTAATATATGTAATAAATTAAAGATTTTTGTTAAAGAGTGTAGATAATTGACTTAAAAGTCTCTTACACAAAGCATTTCAAAATCCATTAAACACATCTATTTTGTGGGTACGTATAAAAATTATTTTGAATAGAAAACAAAAGTTTGATATATATGATTCTAAGGCGTATCCGCAGTGTGATTAAGAGAATCAAAGGTAAAGTTATCTTCGCCAATATTCCTATCATATACTCTACAAGTAATTTAACCCATTAAATTACCAAACAATAACGTCATTCCACCAGTTTGTTGCAGACAACTAAAGAAAACATTGTTGGACAAGGAGAAATTGCTCATGACGAGCAATTTCTCCTTTTCTTACAATGTTTTTTACCTATCAGAAGTCTATTTTCCAATTTAATTCACATTTACAAATGTCGTCTGCAACCTCTTTCAATTTGGGACAATCGAAAATTTGGCGTTTGGTAAAGGGTAAAAGATAGAATCGAGAAGTAGGCTAGGAAAATACGCCTCTTATAAGACCTCTGTGTAAAAAATAAGTTTACCTTAAAGATCCGTTCTGGACCCGCAAGTGGGACAGTCTGATCATACGCAAGCTGCTCCATCGTCATCAACATGTTTCTCTCCTTTAGTAATACATACCTACAAAAGTTAACAATAATATACAATCAATACACAGAGGTCTTATTAAAAGCCAGTGTTTTCCCTTGCTACTTTGACAGAAACCCCGGCTACCTTGCTCAGTATTATGATAAATCTACTGATTAAGTCCCCCAAAACCCTGCCTACCTTTGCAAATCACTCTCCGACAACAAATATTAATGAAACTACTGAATACATACATTCATTTATGTTTAAGCTCTCCAGAAGTATTTTTCCGAAGTAACTTTTTTCATCACTTATTCTATATAACATGTACCTTGTGTGTATGCATCAGTTACAAAGCCCGTAAAACAACTGTAACATAAGGATAAATTGCATAGTGTCACAATCGTGTATATAAAAAGAATGCTTTTGTCATACAATATCTTTAAACCATCTGATGTTGCTTTTATTTGGACAAGTCATAAATTAAGCTTCAAGAATTAAGCACAGGGTTCTTTAGTTACCCTGGGACCAAGCCTAGGTAACATACTATTAGTATATTACGTAGTCTTGACCTTGATAACTATAGACCCCTGTGGGATTAAGCTTCAAGGCAGCAGTTGTCATTTAATCATCTTTTTTAATAGATTTGAGACTACATCAACTTTTTTCAGTTGTATTAGAGCTTTCCCGTGATTAACTAATATGAATAGTCTGGCCGAAGGTGTTCAAACAAGGCCAGTGGTGCAGTTAAAGCTGTAGGCCAGAATTGCTGAGATACAAGTAAACAACCTTGACCAATTATTGGTCTTGCAGCAAATGTCATCTGAAAATGTTTCATACACAGCCCTGTAAAATGTTTTCAAAAAGATGTTATTTGAAAAGTTTACATACAGTGCACAGTAAAAATAATTAAAAAAAGGTGTACCAAATGTTTTTAAATACAGTGTTGTAAAATATTTTCATAAAAGGTGTACAGGTAATTTGAAAACATTTTACAGCACTGTATTATAAAAACTTAAGTATACAATCAGGGTTTTTATTCTTCAAATTGTGTTGAGGCCCAGGCCTGCTAATTTTGGGAAATTGTATCGATGAACTTGCTGAATTGGGAAACCAAAAAGCTGGTGTGACTTTTTGGGAAAACTGCATGATTTTAAATAAATTTTCAATTGGGAAAGTGCCTTTCTTGGGCCCCTGTTAGATGTGAAAAAGTCTTGAGTAGTATGTTTCTTCATGAATAGGACTGTACTATAAAAACAAAAATAAACAAGAGTATGTGTCTTCATGAATGTTAGCTATTACCAAAGTTTGTGGAGATCATCATTGCTCTTTAACCTCAGCTCATCTTTTCTCCAGGGCCTCCCTAAAAGTAAGAGAAAATCAGGAAAATGACATTACCAGTATATCACAATATGAGTAAATTAAGTCATTGTAGGATTATAACTTTAAAAGTTACAAATCTACATTGGAAATGCCTCTCACTAATGAATAACAGTACTTATGTAAGACAACATCATATGGCTTCAGGGTTCTACAACACTAACACAATTATTATCCTCTTTTGTTTGAATGGTGTTAAACACCATATCAACTATTCTTTAAGTTATGTTACCAATTTCTTGGATCCATAAGTACTAAGCTAGGGCTCTGAAGTGACATGCCAAATGTCACTCCCACGAAATGAGAGGTTGGTGAGGCTCGAACCCGGCATGAGTTCTAAGTCTGCCACCTTAACCGCAAAGAACCCTTATAATTCAGTTCTGCTCAAGTTAGCGAGTGCCCTTTGTCATGGTATTACACTAATCAATGGCCTAACCATTTCCCAAACAACAAATTTTCGACTGTCCCAAATTGAAATAGTTTGCAGATGACATTTCAAAATGTGATGAGATTGGAAAATAATCTTCTGATAGGCCAGAAAACATTGTGGGAAAAGGAGAAATTGCTCGTCCCGAGCAATTTCTCCTTTTCCCTCAATGTTTTCTAAAGTCGTCTGCAACAAAGTGGTCAAATGTCATTATTGTTTGGGAAAGGGTTAATGCACTTCAAAGCTAAGTCCTTCATAAATATGAAAGGGCTTAGTTTAGTGTTGGACTAGTCAATCAATTTGAAAACTCTGTAAAAAAACAATTGGAATGCATCCAGACAAATCAACTTCTAATTGAAAACAAAGTACACTTTTAACACCGAAAGGAGAAAAGGTCCACAGCAGATAACTATGGTTTAAAATAGAAGTAGTATTAAAGTGATATTTCTCAAGAAGGAACCATTCTTGATCAAAGGAGAACGCTCAAATGAGCAATTTATAATTTTCTACAAAGATTTTCAAAGTTTGTGTATCGCAGAAAAAATTGTCAATTTAGTCTTATAAGTGTAAATATCAGGTTCTGATTGAAAGTATTGATACATGACAACCATCATGTACAAAAAACAGCTTCTTCGTTGAGATATTTAGCATAATTGATTATTCAAAAAAAGAGTGATGAAATGATAAATTGTTCTTCAGATTGGTTGTCTTAATATTTCTTATAAGCATGATCAATGTTGTAATTAATAATAATTTATTGCTAATTCATGGATAACGTTGTTAAAAGAAAATTGGGATACAGAACTGAGAGTAGGCCAGAAAAGTTTGATACTTTTCAGGACAAATCATTGTTTGGTTTAGTAATGATATCCATGCGCTCTGTTTCCTTTCTTACTTACCAAAATAAATGTGCTCCAGGACAAAGCATTGTTTGGTTAAGTAATGATATCCATGCGCTCTGTTTCCTTTCTTACTTACCAACATAAATATTTTCCAGGACAAATCATTGTTTGGTTTAGTAATGATATCCATGCGCTCTGTTTCCTTTCTTACTTACCAACATAAATGTTTTCCAGGGCAAAATTATCAGGGTCATCTAGAAACTCATTAAGTGGTCTTTTCACCACTGGGCTTGAGTGAATGCATCTTGACAAAGACAACCTAAAAGTCATATAAAAAAAGTTTGTAAACAGTCAAATATACCATTACCATGCAGTAACATACAAATTTGTGAGTTCTATAACCAAAATATTGTCATTTGATAATAAAAAAAAATATATTCAACCTTTGGTTTTGAGCCCTAACAATGTAGTTTTGCTGAACTGATATTCTACATACAGACGAAAAATCTTGAAATCCTGATAATCAGAAATAAACCTGAAAACGATTTACACATCATGTCATGACATAAAAATTGGAATAAAGGGCTAAAGAATTGAATGCATGGCAATATTCCAACTAAGAACAAGCTTGTGAAACAAGTAACTTTAAATCAGTCCAAGGAACATTTTTTTCACATATCAGTGAATAGAATTTTAGTTAGTTTTAGCCTTACAGCACCTTGGCTCAGTTACCTTCAACATATTCACTAAATACCCTTGTATTGAAGAATGTGGAGGTTTTAAGAATAACAAATAAACTAAGTTGATGAAGTTAAAAAGAGTAAACATATTCTTTTTTCTATGGTCTTAGCTGGAGACATAGAATCAATATTTTTTATGTTTATGAAACCCATCATGAATTTAGTGTCCTTTTGACTGATGCATACCTCTTGATCATGTATACTGTTAACTAGAGACCTTAGATTATCCTGTCATAAATTGAAAGGGTCCAAATCAAGCACCATTAACCATTTACATTTAAGGGTGACCCTGAAACGGTCGGGTCTGTAACGTTAAAGCTTGTTCTTGACAGATTCAAGGAAAAGTTGGGCATTGAACATTTAATTTTTGAAAATGTATGACATCCGTAATCCGTATTTCCACTATTTCTTTGTTAGAATTATACTTCAAAACAAACAGTATCATTTTTAACTACATTTTGCTTTGAGTGCATATTGTCTCATGTGTGAATAAGCACCTTAAAACAAGTCTAGCCAGCTTGTCACAATTTGAGCAATCATGGAGTTTCTGTATCAATTGGTTGCAGGGCCATAACAAACAGCAGCAACACAATGGAAATGTGATTACAATAAACCGAAATCCTACAAATAAGCTTTTGGACTTGTCATTTCGGATATGGAGAGGTTTTCAAAAGGGCCTGAACTCACCCAGTCTCCCTAATTAGCGTCTAGCATTGTCTACAAGTATTTAGAGCATATTTTAGTGTATTATATAGCGTTAATATATCATAATCTTATATAGAATTATTCATCTAAAAACCACAACATTTTATCCTTAGTGGCTCTAAAATATGCGAAAATTAGATGATGACAGACCCTAGGAAATGCGTATGATTTACTAAGTTGTGAAAAATGGTAGTTATGAAGCATCTAGAAGTATCAAGAAGTGTCTTGAGCATTTTGAGGCATCAAATCATGTTCAAATACATTAATTGTATTCTTATAGACAATAATGTGTCTAAACCTACTAAACCTATAATACTTTACACTTCAAATCCCTGAAATATCGTATAATTACATGCTGATTGAACGGGTATAACGCATATGTTTCATCAAGTTGTGAAATATGGTAGTCATGAATCTTAAATTAAAAAAATGCTGCAGACGCCTCTTGATACTTCAAGATGCTTTATGACTACCATTTTTCATAACTTAGTGAATCATACGCATTTCAGAGGGTCTGTCATCATCAAAAATGTTAAAATGTTGTGGTTTTTAGATGAACAATTCAATAAAAGATTATAATATTCATATTCAAACAATATAATACACTTAAATATGCTCTAGATACTTCTAGACATTGCTAGACGCTTCAAGACATTGCTAGACGCTGTTTAGTGTGACCCGAATTCACCAGCTATTTCAGACTTTCCAATACTCAGAGAGCCCCAGAAGGACCGAACTTTAAACTTTCTTCTTTGTCTATGTTAAAATCTGTCAGACCAAAAAGGGCCTCTGTCAGACCTCAGGGATTTCAGTCAGTCAAGGGCCTAGGTCCTATGAAGTTTCACGAAGTCTGCTAATTTTAGGTCAGGTTTGTCAGGTTATTGAAAAGTAACGTCACATGCAAGATGACACTTTATGCATATTAAGAAGATGTTTTTTTAGCAGTATAGAGAAAAGTTTTGATAATGAAATGTTATAAAATATTTCAACTCAAATTTCTTACATAACAAAGTTCGAACATTAATGATGACGAACCAACCATAACTATAACTTTTGGCTTATTTGAGGGTTTTACCGTGTCAGTTGTTGCTCTACAAATCTACAGTTTTTAATCAAAGGGTTACTGAGAAGGCATGCAGACGAACGAAGGACTGTCACAGTTGACTTTAGAAAATTCATAGCTGATCCCGATCCATTAGTTTTCATTTAAGATCAAGGTCACTGACAATGTCAACCAGACGCTTTACTTTGTTCATGGATTTCAATAAGCGTCTCAAAAATTTGATGAGATCAAAGCGAGAATAAGCGAGATTTCCCCCACACGTGTGTCGCCATCTAACTAACCGGTCTATTGCAACAGAAACAATTCTTACATAAACATGGATCCGAAAAAGGCTCAAGACATGGCTAGTAGAGTCATGAAAGGTGGCAAAAATGCTGGTGTTGGTTTGACAGCATTGGGGCTCGGTGCCGCAGCCCTGTATGGAATGTCTAAAGCCTTGTATACTGGTAAGTAGAACTGTCAGATTTGGAAGGGCTCCATGTAAAGGTCAAATATCATAACTGTTTGTATCCGTCTTTTTCTTGCTTTATAAGCATTGAGCTATGCAGGCATTTTAATGCATGGAAACACTTTTACATGGTCATTTCAAACTGCCAAATAATTCTGACATTGTTTGAATGACCTACATAATGATAAATCATAACAATCCTGTAACAAAATGATCCCTTGTCACATTTGTAGCATTTGTAACTCAACCATTGAGTTGGTTGTCAGCATGAGCCCAACCATGGGCAGTTTAAATAGGTGTCAAGTTTACTTCTGGATCTGGATAGGAATGTTGAAGGGCCTTTAGGCACATTCATCAAATCGAGAAGGAAATTTGAAGCTTCCATGCTTGCTTCCTGGATACATTATCAGAGCTCGCACATTATTGTGGGCTCAACGTCGGCAATTTTCACCTTGTCAAACGGGAACAGCACTCTAGTCAAAATAATTCAAGGTACAGTCAACTCGACAGTTTCAGATCATCGACAGTTCCGGACCATCTTATGTTTGTTCTCAAATTTCTATGAATGCAAAGAAACTCTGGCCTTAAAATCTTTAGTGTCATTTAGCATATTCATTAAGCTGTTGATAAAACAAAGATGACATATTCACTACTGTTCAAGCGATCACAATCAATTTGGAACGGTTAATTAAGAACAAGACAAGTCACCGGAAGTTGACCTAATTTCATCAATATTTTGTTCTCAGCGATTTTGTCGCTCATTTTAGATAAAATTACACTTATGATTGACATCATTCGTAAGAAAAATTATAATAGAATGAATTCATGTGAAAATTTCACGCTAAAACGGGTCTGAGATTAAATAATTGTATGTTGAATGAAGGCAGGGGAACTCGACAGTTTCGGATCACCTCTTTGGTACTATAGACACTATAGGGGTTTTCTCAACATTACTTCCGGTCGTTCTCATACAATTTTAAAAGGAAAAAGTAAAATAATTCATTAAGGAGAAATTGTACCAGGCAAGTCTTTGATGAAAACAAAGTCTTAATTGATGATATTTGTTCTGTTTTTATTGTCTCTTTGCTAAGTTTACTCTTTTTAGAATAAATGATATGACAATTAGCGTGATTCGGAACTGTCACATTTGATCCGAAACTGTCGCGATGACCCCGTTATTGTTTTCTTCAAAACCTGGAAAATGGTAAATAAAAGCAGCAAACCATTGGTATAAATGGACAGAGGATGTTTTACCCGTTTAATTCATATGTTGATTTCTACAGGAAATGGGTTAGTGCAAGAAAAAAAATTTTTTTTTCTATTAGTGATCCGGAACTGTCGAGTCGACTGTAGTGTTGGAATTTTCGAAATCTGTGACTCTTGGATTTAAAGCGCAAAATGGCCATCCAAAGTCAATTCATGAGACAAGATATGTAAAATAAAATTCTATACGACCAAATAATGTCATCAATTGCCATTAAATAATGAAAAAAACGCTTAAAAGGATTTTCACATTCCAGTGCTCATGCACAGAGTGTCAATTAAACCGTTCTTACAAAGTTAATATGTGGAATACAGACACATTAAGTGCATGGATTGATTAAAAAGGGATTTATTAACAACCTTGAGTAAAATAATTTGTTAATTCACAATAGAAACTGAAATGTTAGGCTTCAAACGTTGCGACAAAATTTTTGTTACACCATTCTCCATTAAATGAATTGTTGGAAAGTTTGATTCAAAGGGAGAAATTGCTTGATGCAAAAATTTCTCAATATTTTCCCATTTTGACAAAATAAGTTTGACTAACCAAACCCGATACCCTTGGTACAATGACAAGAGGCTACCACTGAACCAATGTTGCCCATTGGCCAGTTTCAAACTAGCTGTATGGGTTCAGTCAGGTCAACTCATCTTGATATTATAGAATAATCAAAGCTAACAAAATCAAAATATGTCTCACAGATTATGTTTAGATTTTTAATCTTTTTAAAATAAAATGTCTCCTACAAATGAAATGACATTACAGATCAAGTTACAGAGAACAAGATTATTGAAAGGTTTCTTTTATACTGTGATCAATGCAAAGTGAGATTGCATAGGCTTAAAAGTGCCCGAGATTAGTAATGATATGTTTTCAGTTTAGGTTGTATGCCGTTCAAGCCCCACTCTTGGTGCCCTTATCCTATCATGTTTACTTGAGTAATTTTCTTTTTATGATCTCCATGGTTTCTATTCATAAAGAAAATACATCTTTTTATTGATATTTTCATTACCTGTTGTTGTTTACAATTTGAACAAGTCACACATTCTGATTTTTAGTACATGTGTAATGAAGTTAGATTCTTTGTTAGATATTAAACAACTATAAATAAAAACGATCATGTTTCTTAAATGATTCTTTTTCAGTTGAAGGTGGTCACCGTTCCATTATATTTAGCAGAATTGGTGGAGTACAACCTGATATTTACAGGGAAGGTCTTCATTTTAGGTGAGCTGGAATGATAAACTGTCAATCTTGTTTAAAGTTATTATAGTTAATTATAAAGGAGTCATACTTGTTGAGAGTAAAACAACCATTGTTGAGGCAAACACATCTTCTAACCCTTAAAGTGCTGGAACTGACTTCATGCTGATGCAAACAGGTTAGATCTAGGCCAGCTGCCAAGTAAATTGGCGCCTGGCCTGCGATCGCACCTGTTTGCTACTCTGAGTATATTTCCTCAACGAAATTAAGCAATTGTTTAAAGTTTTGGAAAGCAGGCAACACAAAAATATATTTTTAGAAAATTACCTAGTATTCTACGGGCTACTTTCTCAGCAAACTCATCTGTTCATAGATTGCCACAAGTCAATCAATTCCATTAACCCTTTAAGGTATAGAGATAAGGCTTATCAAAGACACCATAGGTATGAACCATCCGATTATCGGAGACCATAAACGCATACATATTCTGTCACCCTAGGTACCTATTTGCACATGATTATCTCCGATAATTGTCACTGATTGGGGTACTGTTAATTAAACCAAGATTAATGCAATTTTCGTTAATCCTATAGATTTTCACAGAGAATAAAGGACGACGAGAACAAAATTTCCTTTAAATTGATGTTATTTTCTATTTTTTTGTGATAAATACATATTAAGATTAAGGTGAAGGAAATCAGACAATCAATGAAACTGTTTATTGTGGTGTGCATTATACAAAATCGAAAGTAATAAATGACGTATGTGGTCCCCCTGAGAGATCCCTAATTTGTTTTTCTGTTTTGTCATCAATTGCAAGGAAGTTTGTTGACGAAACATGCCATTCATGACGGAGAAACATGTGTTGTCTTAGTATATTTCTCAACAGAACTGAATCGTTTTATTTCTTATTCCATTAAAACCGTTTCCAAATAAAAAAGTTTTTAAAGGCAATATAGCTTCATAGAGTAGTCAAACCTGGTTCTCTAATACATGTAAAACTGTATAAATCAATTCATTATGGCAACGAATCATGCTTATATTTCCGTAAAATATGTGTCCATGGGTGATGAATCTACCAAAAATTCGTTGTTGTAGTAAAAGTCGGAGGAATAATCTAATTTGCTTGTCCGTGAATTGGTAAGATTTATCAGCATTTCATCATCTTTATGCTCAAAAGACCGATCAAATGACTGCTCTGAATCTACATTGATGTCTTACCTGCGATCGGAAGCATCAAAGTTGACATAATACTTTAAGTAGCCGTCTTTATAACGTCCTTTATTCGACGACTTTATTTTCATTCGCCATTCATATTTGAACTACAGCTCCGTGTCATAAACATCATTTACGGGTCGCGTGCCGTATGCTCGCTCTCATCTTAATTGGATAGTATTTTTAGAAATGTGTCAATTTTCTAAAGAATTGCATATAATCCTTATCGAGGCTTTACAAATCGGCATTGTTTTGATCTTTTAAGACCTGATATTGAAGGCCTCTCATATTAATGGGGTTGGTAATTTGAATTCCCTTCATCTCAATTTGATAGCGTCTTTTTCAGAAGGGTGTCGTGGGACCATTATCAAGAGATTCTCTCTAGAGCAAAAGTTTAAACTTTGACCCTATGATTTTATCATCGGAAATGAAAGAAAACATATTTATTTAAGAGGAAAATGATATTTGGAGAAAGTGACGTGTGTGTTTATGTGTGTAATTAAGGGTTAAAGTTAAATCAATATTTCAGCTGTCAAAAAGCGTTCTATGCGGTCATCAATAGAACGTCAAAATAGGTTTTATACGGTAATAGGTATAACGGCGAAAAGCGTTTTATGCGGTAATCGATAAGGCGGCGAACGGCGCTATATACTGTAAAGGGTTAAAGAAAGATACCAATAGAATTTATAAATTAATTGTCTTGAAATGGGAGATGAATGACGTCGTACAAATGTGGCCATCAGAAATTAACTTACATATATTCATGCACTAATTGTTTACTTTTGAAAAAAACATGTTCTTCAAAATACTGAGCAGGGATGTAAAAATCCACTCGTCCGCTCGCATTGGCGAGTTATGTTTGGCTTGGGGCGAGTAACAAAAAGTAAACGCTCGTCCGATCGGGCGAGTACATTTTCCGAGTAGAAAATGTCATTTTTGTGTTCATCTTAATATAAGAAAATCATATTAATGTAAGAAAAACGCTAAACGAATGTAAAATGATCTGTCTGTCGGACCAACAGGATGTTTTCAATTATTGGTGCATCTACGCATGCGCAAAGTAAATGGAAATTATTCCAAATGAATGCGTGGTGCGTACGAGAACACCGCTATACGATATCGATTGTTTATATCAACACCGGTTGTAACTATCGGCGACTTGCATCGTCTGCATTCAGCAGTATAAAAATACATTTGTTTGTCATTTTCTTGTTTAAATAAGAACTAATTTATCAATGACATGTCCTCATCTTCATATGTTCTATACTAGAAAGCATTGTGGGAAAATGAGACCTTTCTCAAAATGATTAACTTTTTTCTTTTTCAGCAATGATTTCTATCCTTCCAAAAAAATGTCTTCATGTTCTATTACAGTTATTATTGTCGTCTGCAACTTCTTCGGATTTGGGAAAGCCCAAATTTACTTACTTTGTTTGTTAAAGAGTTAACTTACTATTTACGAAACAATAACGAGATTTCACATGTGCGTTGCAGACAACTCTATAAATAATTGTAATAAAAGGAGAAATTGCTCAAAATTAGCAATTTCTCCTTTTATCACAAGGACTCATCACCTTCCAAATCAATGTCCTAATATACTTTTACAATTTTATTTTTCGTCTGCAACTTCTTTCAATTTAAGACAGTGATTTGGTAATGATTTAAACACAAGATTTTTTTTTAACTACTAGGGTAGTAAAATGTTCACTTATTTGACAACAAGGCTGCTTTTTTGTAATCCTTTATAATAAAGCATAATAAAAAAGTAAAATAGACTAGTCATTCCTTACAAGGGCATTAAGTAATTGATATTTTTATTTATAAGTTTATAAGTGTACTAGCATACATTTACAGTTCCATATTTTAGTTTGTTTTCCTATATGGATATTAAAATTAATAAATATAAAAAACAAAAACAATACAATATCCTTGTTTTTTAATACCTTATTCGTCAATGTGTACATAACTTTTATACAGCAGGTGGACGTTCATAAATGCCAAAATTACAGGGCGAGTTAAAATGAAGACAGGGCGAGTAACTTTTTCACCTACTAGTCCTACAGGACTAGTCAGCAAAATAATATTTTTACATCCCTGCTGAGAAAGACGAAATTCATGATGAATTTCTTTTGATCTCTGAGTCAAGAAAAGGGGTGTTTGGGAGGCTATTTATTGCATTGAATATTTTTGAAACTGTACATAAGACTTTTATCTGAATAGTTATAAATTTTGGCTTGATTTGTATTAAATAAAAGAATATGCTGGATATCCTTATCTCATTCTAGAATTCCTTGGTTACAATGGCCAATCATTTATGACATCAGATCCAGACCCAGAAAACTCACATCGTTGACTGGAAGTAAAGGTTAGTAGTAATAATTTTGTCTTGAAACTGGTTAGATTGCCCTTCATAAGTTGGTATTTAAATAAGTTAGTTTGCTTCTATTCATTGAAACAAATCCATCAAATTGAAAACTGTCTGGAAAAGACTATCTTGCTGTTTTGATATATTTTAAATGGCTTTTGTAGTAATTTACATTTGTTTTGATTTTACGACCTCATGCCATATGTCTTTCATATATTTTTTAGTTAATGAAACTACCCTGTATTACCAGTTACTGTTAAAACAGTTCAGTTATTGACCATTTTTTCTCCAAATGTGACTGACCATTTAAGGTCAAGTTGCAAACTAATCCATGTCTTTCTGATTGACTTAGAGTCAAACAATAAATAGGTTTACATTAGTTGTTATGGGCTTCAAGTCTGATTGTTGCATGATAGTGACATCCTCCAATCTATTCTTAAAAAAGTGTGAGTAAAACAAAAAGTGAATGAATAAAGCAAGTTGGTTATATGATTTCTCTTTCGGTGAAGCATGATCCTTGAAAAGAAAAATTAATTACATGTGTTAGATTGCTCTTTTTTTCTGCCCTGATAACGATCCCATTTAAGCAAATATTTTGGTATTCTATATTTCCTAGATTTACAGATGGTCAATATCTCCCTCAGAGTTTTAGCTCGTCCAGACCAAGCTCATCTTCCAGAAATGTACAGACAGCTAGGAACAGACTTCGATGAGAGGGTTTTACCATCTATATGTAATGAGGTATGAACATAGTACATCCAGAAACCATATGACATATCAAAATGGTACATTGCATTATATCATGATTTCCCCTCTATGTGGGTTCAAAGCCCGATGACAGCATTTGAATATTCATGAGAGGTAGTTTCCTGAGCGACTTAGGGAATGTGGATGGTTTGACATGGCTTGTACAGCCCTTATTGGCATTTAAGTATGGGGTCTTCCTCCCTCCATCATGTGTCAGATATTGCAACATACCTGAAATAATTACAGAGATTTAAAACGCCCCATATAAACAAAATATCATAATCTTTTCAGTCATCATGTTTTGTTTGGATCTGGTCATGATTTATATGTAGGGCTGAAATGATACTTCTGAGTGTCCACATTAAACATATTAAAAAAGGAAATGAAATAGTTGGCACATGGTATATTTAGCAATTCTGAACCTCTCTGCATGTATTTGTAATGTTTATATACAAATACAATGTCAAATAGATTTCTTTTCACTGCTATTGAATTTGTGTCCATTTGATTTTCCTAAGTGAAGCATAAAAGAAATAATTGTCTCGAGCAGCTTCTTTCTCACATGCTTTGCAATATTGTGCTCTTTAACACACATTTGCGCTTTAAAAAGTCAAATTATTGTTAAATACATAAGATTTCAAATAAAATTTGTACAGTGTGGAAAATAATGAAAGATGACCAAGAAAGAATCAGTTGTTGAGGTAAGCAGGGTTTTCCCTTGACCTTTGCTAATTTGGGGGAATTTTGACCCTTATTTATGGAATTTTGAATTGGGGGTGAGATCCAGGAGTGGGGGAACAGCATTTGGATTTTTATGAGAGGTACTAGTCTTCATACTGACTTACAGAATGCTGATGGTTCTATCAGGCTTTACCTGTCCTTGTGGGCAGTCACGTTTGGGATCATTAAGAATCAATGCAGCATGACTGATATAATGTTGATGCAATATAATAACCAAAATAAACAAAGTAAACATTTTTTGCTGAAGAATAAATTAATGAATATAAAAAGACTAAATAAAATGTTTATTGTTACTAGGTGTTGAAGAGCGTTGTTGCCAAGTTCAATGCGTCCCAGTTGATCACCCAGAGACAGCAAGTGAGTATGATGATCCGTAACGACCTCGTGGACCGAGCGAAGGACTTCTTCATCATCCTCGATGATGTTTCCATTACAGATCTAACATTCGGCAAAGAGTATGCTGCGGCTGTAGAATCAAAACAGGTGAGTTGGGCTTTATTAAAGCAGGTATAAAGATGGTTTTATCAAAGTGTCTTGCATACATTAGATGAAACTGAAAGAAAAAATAGAAAGCAGCTCTTCATTTGTGATATTTGAATGAAATCATTGAGACAGAGGCTATCCAGGGGGTTGATATTTGTTGTTGGAGGGTGATATGCAAAAGTGGCGGGGTTTTGGGGGAAGTCATCAGTAAATTTATTATAAAACTGAGAAAAGTAGCCAATGTTTCTTGGCAAAGAAGCCGAGGGGAAATGCTTGTAGCTGAGTGATTGTTCATATCTATTATTTTTGTTTAATTTAGGTTGCACAACAAGAAGCACAAAGAGCAGCCTTCTATGTTGAGAGAGCAGTGCAGGAAAAACAGCAGAAAATTGTACAGGCTCAGGGAGAAGCTGAAGCTGCCAAATTGATATCCTTTGTTGTTGATTAACAATTTATCTGTTTCTTTAGCAATAGATCAATTATTCATGCTTCTTTGCCTCAATGGCTTAATGGTTAGTGTGCAGCACTTGAAATCACACATCCTTTCTTAGCAAAGGTTCAAGTCTTGATGACTTAACTTGAATTATCATGAGAAGCTAGTCTCCTAATTGACTTAAGGAAAGCTGATGGTTCTACAGTAAGTGTGAAGCTCTGGTTGAGTAACATTTTCTAAACTGGTCCAGAATAGTCAATCTACAACCATAATTGATTTATCACCTACAAGGTAAACCCCAGGGTTTAAAGTAAGCTGATTTCTGATGTTTAATCAAGTCAATGCAAAATGATAAATGATCTCTCATCATTGATCAGTTTTATTTATTTCAAAAAGTAATCAGTGCAGTGGAGTGGAAAGGATAGTGTGCAGTCATTGTAATGGCATTATATTAGAATGGATAAGTGTGCTGGTAGGTCCCCTCTTAATAAAATAGCATAAACTGAATATTCTGAACTTTTCTCTTCAAAAGACGGTGATTAAATGTTTAACTTTTTTCCTTTAACCTTTGGTTTAACACAGTTTTCAACAAATTATTGATTATTTTATGGCAATAGTTCTGCCTTTCAGTTGAGCTGTTACCAGAATATTAATAACATTTTAAGGGCTGGGTTGAACATAATATTATGTTTTGAAAAGAAAAGAAAAAAAGGTTGGATACACCATTGCATATGATACGTCTTTGCTGCTAATCTGCTATTTGAAACCTGCAAGTCTGTAATGATGAATAAAGCTGATACTGCCCTGTATTCATTTGGTATAATGATTAATGATGAATAAAACTTGATATGTTTCCTTAACTCTTATTACATTGGTCATGCCATAAGCTTAAATCCAGGATACCTTAAACTGAGGAAAATTAGAGCTTCACAAAATATCGCTAGAACAGTAAGTAAAATGCTGATTTTTGTGTTTTCTATTAGATGTAGAAACTTTCTTAACAAGACATTTCCAGCAGACAACATGTAAAGAATTAACCCTTTACCAAACGCCAAATTTTCAACTTTCCCAAATTGAAAGAGTTTGCAGACGTCATTTCAAAATATGTTGAAATTGAAAAATAATCTTCTGATAGAGCAGAAAGCATTGTAGGAAAAGGAGAAATTGCTCACTAAAAGCAATTTCTCCTTTTCCCACGATGTTTTCTAAAGTCATCTGCAACAAACTGGTCAAAAGTCGTTATTGTTTGGTAATGGGTTAAGGCAAAAACATGAGTGTCCAAACAAGCCCACTGATAATATACTCCATCTATCAATAAAGTGGTTATTTAAGTTTTTGGTTATGTATGGACATTTAGTCTTGGAATGATTCAGTTAATTTATGTGATAAGAAAGGTTTCCTAGATATAATGCTTATTGTAAAATACTCAGATATATTCACATTGGTTTATACTCAATTTACCTTGATTTGAGTATAATATTCAAATGCCATTTCACATTAGAACCAATCCTTGAAAATGGTGCGGAATTGTTTTCAAAAAAGGTACATTGCTCATATGAGCAAATTCTCCTTTTTGAACATTGATCTTTGTTTTAGCAGAATAAACTAAAAGATGTTATAATTTATCGACTAATTTTAAAATATGGGTAAGAACAGTAACCCATGTGAGTAAATGGGAAGATGGTTTTAGAATTTAAACTAAGTTTTTCAAATGACAAACTTATTTTCTTCTTTTAAGGTTGCCAGTTCACAGAACCGTGTCTATTTGAATGCTGGATCTTTATTGTTGAACATTGCTGATGCTGATTTTGACAAATCAAGTAACCTTTTAGCGACAAACTACAAGCGACGATAAACGGAATAATTCGTTCAATTTGTAATGACATTGAAATCATGAAAGTTTTGTGTTGCAATGAATGTCATGTAAACATTTCACTAGAACAACGTGTGTGCACCTTTGTACACAATGGAAATGTCAAAGAAAACTGACTTCCCCCGTGTATAGCTATGAATGTTTTAGTTCATTAACATTTCAATAATGAGAGTGTTTAGCTATATGATGTTCCTGTCCTGATGACTGAAGATATATGTATTTCTATTAGTTTAGTGGTTTAGGAAGGAAGATATACAAACATACATGTATTCTGTACCTCCACGTATGGAACAAAGAGACACCTGTCTTAAGGAGTCAATAATCATGATGATAGAATTTTAAGTATGAAATAAATTTCAGTAATACCTTGTGTTATATGTCTTCATGTCTTTTGTCCTTTGTTGATTGGCTTGCCAATATATTCATCACCATTAAGGTCTCTTTAAGGTTGCTGAATATAAGTTAATTTAAAAAAACATGTACATGTATATACATGTACATATGTATACAAATAAAATAAGGTTTCCGACAAATGCCGGACCGGCAAAAGATTAAATAGAGCAAAAATAAAATCCTTTACATGCCTTCTAAGTTTGAAATGATTTAATTTGTTTATTTAAAGAAATAAAACGCCAAACATGTTTCACCTAACGGCTCCTGAGATAACAACGACGTTGTGCCACTGAGGAGCCGTTAGGAGAAACATATTTGGCGTTTAATTTCTTTAAATATACAAATTAAATCATTTTAAACATAGAAGTTGTGTAAAGGATTTTATTTTTGCTCTACATGTACGTATATATACATGTATTGTGCATATCATTTGACATCAAAACCCTCTGCTTTCTGCATATCTCTTCTTATATCTCGCCTTTGTTGAATTTGTACAGAGTTATAGGTGGCTGTATTCAAGTTAACTTAAAAAACCATGTACAATCATGTAATACACATGTATCATGCATTTCATTTGACATCAAAACCCTCTACTTTCTTGTATAAGTGTCTCTTAAAATGACACCAATCAAAGGTGCATAGCAAGGCTATAGTAAGGTCTTAAAAGACATTCTTGGTAGTTTTTTTCTGTGCATCTCTTCTTATATCTTGACTCTGTTGTATAGAGTTATATAAGGGAAGATTAGATTAAATACCATGCTTGTGTAAACTAGCAATACGTTGCATTGAAAGTTGGCAAATTTCATTGTTGAATGATCTCAAAGTTATGAGGCTTAAATTGAAGACTGGCAAGTAAACCATCTTTGTTAAGTAAAGTATATTTATAATAGAATCATCAAGACAAGGTTTTACTGTAACACCCCTGTAAAAGCCTATTTCTAACGTTACTGGGGAAATAAAAGATTGAATCAAGGTAATCTTTGTATCTGCCTATGATAAGTGTTAATTGGAATATGATCATCCTCCTGTGTCTTTCAGTCACTTCACCCATTTCCAAACAACATTTCACCACTTTGTTCCAAAAGACTTGAAATCATTGTGGGAAAAGGAGAAATTGCTCTTTACGAGTAATTTCTCCTTTTCCCACGATGTTTTTGCCCTATCGGGTTAGTTTCCAATTTCATCACATTTTGAAATGTCATCTGCAAACTCTCAATTTGGGACCGTCGAAACTTTGGTGTTTGGTAAAGGGTTAATGATACCTTGGAGTCGGATCTTCAGAGTTTTCCTTGACCCACAACATAATATAGTAAATCTCCCCTAATTCCTGAATATGACCCCTAAAGATCATTATTTTTCATTCACACAATTTCATAAATCTGACAAATTCCTTGTAACATGCAATTTCTGCCTTGTCACTACATCTTTTCTGGAAGAAAAGCTACTGACGGACTAGCAAAGCACAAATACTAAACCAGGTCATGGAAGTCGCCTGGTTTTGAATGTTGCCTCAACTATTAAGTGTTAAACATGGTTCTGCTTTGGCAATGCCATGACTTAAACCTTTTCCCAAACAACAAATTTTCCGACTGTCCTAAATTGAAAGAGTTTGCATACGACATTTCAAAATGTGATGATATTGGAACATAATCTTCTGATAGGGCAGAAAACGTGGGAAAAGGGAAAATTGCTCGTCACAAGCAATTTCTTTCAAAATGTGATGAAATTGGAACATTATTTTCTGAAAGGGCAGAAAACATTGTGGGAAAAATTGCTCGTCACGAGCAATTTCTCCTTTTCCCAAAATGTTTTCTAAAGTCGTCTGCAACAAAGTGGTCAAATGTCGTTATTGTTTGGTAATGGGTGAAAAAGAGACTCAAGGCTCCAAAGGTTAGGAAAAAAAACACATCTTGTTAGAACGAGTTTGAATGTGAATTATCAAGCCGGTACGTGCATGGAATGATTTACCGCAGATTGGTTCTGGTGATGGGCTCCATTTCATTCTTTGTTTCCGGATCTCACATCTACTTTGTGGCTCCTCCACACTTCAGTTAGCTATTATCTCATGATCAGAGAGAGAAGTTATCTCATGATTTGTGTTTCGTTTGTTTCACAATAGCACATATTCAGGTTTATTACATCCATGCTTAACCATATCGAAAGTTCAATGTAGTACTGTTTATGAAACAATTACTATTGCCTTGAATTGAACCCTGGTAGAGGAAAAGCTTGAGTAGAACCATCTGTATGAAAATCCAGTCAATTGTTAGTTTTGGTTTTTAAAACTAAAGGAAGGGGGTCTAATAATTCTATATTTTGCTATTGCTCGTTTCGCTTTACATGTAATTGTACTGCCATTCTATTTTTGGTTCATCATTGATCAAGGAGGGCCTTTATTCCATCTGCACAAAAGCAAAGGGGTCTATACTCATCCTAGAGTCAGTACTATGTTATATACTATAAATAGCATTAGTACTGTAACTGACCCCTATCAATCAAGTCGGGTGGAACGTTGCACATCACTTGCTCACCAGGGTCAATACCTCTCACTTAAGATCAAATCCACCATACCAGGATTTAAACCCAATCAGAGATTATCTAATACCTTTTGGTCATAAAGTCCCTCAAATTCTGTTTGATTTATGTTATAGCAAACAAATCAGTTTTCACTAAAATGTTAACTTGGTTCGTTTTTAGAAGCAAGTTGATCAATCCTCATCCCAGTATGCTTTTCTAACGTGGTAGCTGCCTTTTCATTGGAGGTTGCTTTCTAAGGTGGTGGCTGCCTTTTCATTGGAGGTTGCTATGTCTTTACATGCCCTCATCAGTATTTCAATTAGATATCAAGCTATATGGATTTTCATGAGAGGCAGTCTCCTGACTGACTTACGGAATGCCGATGGTTCTACCCGCCTTGACCAGCCCTTATGGGTAGTTTAGTATGGGGTCTTCCTCCATCATTAAGAGTCGGGCATCGCTACATAACTGAAATAATGTTGAAACCCATATAATAAAAAAAAGATATCAAGCTGATCCTAGGGTCGTGCATGGTCCAGTGGATAAGGTAGCAGACTTAGAAATCAGCTTGTCCCAATTTCTAGCCCCACAATAACCTATGGTTCCGTGAGAGTGTCCTTTGGCAAGTCTTTTCAGAGCCCTAGCCTAGTACTGGTAGACCCAGGAAAGCTGTGACATAACTGAAAAGTTGTTGATACAGCGTTAAACATCATATTAGCAAAATGCTCATATCATTGACAGAGGAGAACCACATGGTTTGCTTCCCATGAGGGCTTGTCAAGCTTGGAAAAACTATTGGTATTCACTGTCTAAATGGATTAAACAATGCATCAACATTATATCAGTTATGTTGCAATGCTTGAGTCATGATGGAAGTCCCCCAAACTAAACTGGTCAAGCCGGGTGAAGCTATCCACATCCTATGTTACGAGCTAGTAAGGAGACCATCTCTCATGAAACTCCAAAAGTGGTCACTGAATTAGAAGCAAAGCAGAGTGGGGCCATGTGGTTTCAAACTACTGGGTAAACTTTCGATTGCATATGAAAGATGCGCTGCTGGCAAGTTTTTTATATCAACCAAATGACTTCAAAGTTGTTCTTCATGGATATTTGTTACTTGAACCAATAATTCCATATTGGACTTTCAAACTGGTTGTTATTGGAAGCAACAGCAAACAACCATTTCGCAGTGTGAAAAGTAAAATGCTTTTCAAGAAACTTTTGTGACGGAAGTAGAAATTATTCACTTTGATTTAACTGGTCACAAATGTTACTTCTGTTTTCACCTACAGTTATGAAAACCTATTCATTTGCGAGCACAGGTTTTTTTTATAATTCATTTTGCCGACTTCCACTCTAAACTGAAATCAGTTATCAAAGTATCATGGGTCTCTGGTCATCTCAACGATGTAGTTAGCGTAAAAAAGGACAACAATATTTCCTGTAGAAAAAGATTTTAATTCTGAAACAATATAAATTAAAATATTCATAAAAGCAAACCACTTTAAACATTTTAGAGTCTTAACCTGGAAAGCTCATTTTTGTTCATTCAACAGCTACCAACAAACATAATTCTGAAACTAGAATTTACTTGACTATGATTTTCCTTCATGAATTAATAACTTTTTCTTCAACCTTTGAGGTGTCATTTAGTATCTGTTTTTTTTCTTCTTATTTTTTAATTGTTTAGAGCATTGTGATGTCCAGGGTTTTTTCTTATAATACCCAACTGTTTGCATATTGTTAAAACACTGAGGCAAAAAAGGTTATAACAGCTTTTTCTAGTTTGAACATGTACAATGTGTATTATATAAAGACTACAAATAAAATCAGTGAGACTTTAATATAAGACTAAAGCAAATCCTCTTTTACCCTTACTATTTGCTAGAGGATTCAACTCACCAAGGACTTGCATCAGTCTTACATTGAACCCTTCATAATTGATATCAATGTGATAAAGTTCAGTTTTACGAAAAAAAAAAAAAAGCATAAAAGATTTGCACCATTTCGCTCAAGTCTATACAACAGTCAATGACGCAAATACATGCAGAACTAGCTTTAAGCCTGTGCAGCCTTCTGTTTGGCAGCATTAGCATCGTAGAGGGCAAGCATCTTCTTCATCTCACCAATAGCTTTCCCAGGGTTCAGGCCCTACAAAGAACATACAACATTTACAAACTAACCCACTATACAGAGATGTCAATACACAGCGATGTCACTATACAGAGATGTCACTATGCAGAGATGTCACTATGCAGAGATGTCACTATGCAGAGATGTCACTATGCAGAGATGTCACTATGCAGAGATGTCACTATGCAGAGATGTCACTACGCAGAGATGTCACTATGCAGAGATGTCACTATGCAGAGATGTCACTATGCAGAGATGTCACTATGCAGAGATGTCACTATGCAGAGATGTCACTATGCAGAGATGTCACTATGCAGAGATGTCACTATGCAGAGATGTCACTATGAGATGTCACTATGCAGAGATGTCACTATGCAGAGATGTCACTATGCAGAGATGTCACTATGCAGAGATGTCACTATGCAGAGATGTCACTATACAGAGATGAAACTATACAGAGATGTCACTATGCAGAGATGTCACTTTACAGAGATGTCACTATACAGAGATGTCAATATGCAGAAATACTATTAGTGATTTTCATAACCATTGTTACTTAGAAAATAATTTGTTTAAATCATGTCAATGGAATTCTGATAACACGGTGATGCTCATCTCATGATTTATTGTCGAAAATCAACAGTAGACTGCTCATACGATCAAATGGTGAAGGCGGCTAGAACCATTGAAAAAGATATCAACACATATAACAAAACTACCAGCACTATCTCACTGAGAACCCACAATATTCAGAAACGTTGAGACAACAGAAAATGTGATCATGCTGCAATACAATCTGATAAAGTTGAATTACAGCTAGTCTTTGGTTCATACAGGAGACTGCCATTGTCCATTGTAGGTTGTAAGTTTTTCCACACTGCAATAGTTCCTAAACTATTCAGAAATATACGGGTATTAATTAATTTTGCAGGTGTTTGGAAGTCAATTGGACATTTTTGCCAATATTTCATTCAATCAGCATTCAGTTTAACATGAAAACTTTCTGATGTCAAAATTGTAATTGTTGAACATTTTGACTTCATCTGCATTTGCTTTCAATCAATTTGTCACCAAATCCCATTTGAGAGATAATCAATTACATGTACTATAATACTCAAACATGAGTGCTGTACAAGAGTAATAAGGAAAAAATAAACAATGAAGAGAAAGATCCTGTTAGAAGGTTGAAATCTTATATATTTTCAGTTGTTTAATTCTTCTATAAACTGTGTATTGTAGGGTCACAAGAAATGTTAAATCCATCTTATGGCTTCTACCAATGAATTTTAAATTGTAGAGCTAATTAATCCGGGTTACCCCACATGCAGAATATTCAACAGACACCTTAACTGGACATTTAACCCTTTAGAATACTGGGTAATTTCCTTAAAACAGATTTTTGTGTTGCCTGCTTTCCAAATCCTTAAATATCTGCTTAATTTTGAAGAGGAGAGATACTTAGAGCAGCAAACACGTTAGATCTTAGGTCAGCTAAAAATCTTACTTGGCATCTGGCTTGCTAAAAATCTTACTTGGCATCTGGCTTATATCTAACCTGCTTGAACAAGCATTCAGTTGGTTCCAGCACTATGAGGGTAAATTAGAATTAAGACTCACCTTCGGACAGGTCTTTGTGCAGTTCATGATGGTGTGGCATCGATACACAGAGTATTTATCTTCCATCATGGCCAGCCGTTCATCGGTGTAGTCATCACGGGAGTCAACCATCCACCTACATACAGGAGATTTGTAGATGTTAAAACATTTGCTATATTTTAAGCTTTATTGCTTTCTTTTTTGTACTTTTCATGTTATATAAAAGCACATAAAAAACTAAACTCCCTGAATGACTGGTGTTATAAGACACGTCAACAGCTAAGGTCATTTAGCATGCGGAACCTCCCTGGTTAACTATATGTTTGTAATCATATGGCTCCTAACCACTGCTTGTTGGTTTTTTTTTACTTATTGCTTAGTCATTGACTTCTTTTCACAAACCTTTATCTTAAACAGCTGCTTATAAGAATAGACTTAAAAAGCTCCTAAAAATCAAATGAAATTTATCATTTAAATGACTTTCTATGCCCTTGCATAAGAATCATGAATTACCTGTATGCCTGCATAAGAACGGCAGGGCCCAGATATTTGTCAGAGTTCCACCAATAACTTGGACAGGAGGTCGAACAGCAGGCGCACAAAATACACTCATATAGACCATCCTGAAATAGAGGGTACAACATTTCTATCAAATATGTACAAGCAATAGTCATTTCTTTTGTCCATGACTTGTGGATGGGGTTACACAAATTAACAGAACAACTATTGCATTCTTATTGTTTCTATTCAGTTATCAACATCATTCTCTTAATGAAAATCCCCACTTCGAAAGATATCCTTTTTTGTTTCATAAGAATTAATTGATTAATATCAGAAGTCAAGAGGTTGAGCCTTCTACCATTTTCTCTGGGACCAACACTTAAACCCACTATTATCAACCAAGAAGCATATGATATAGGTTCAAAACAAGAAATAAAAAGATATTTCTACATCAGTAATTCAAATTGTCATAAATATTTGTTAGATTCAACGTTAAAAGCAAAACATAAATAGTGCTGGAACCAACTTCATACTCATGCATACAGGTTAGATCTAGGCCAGCCTCAAAGTTGATTAGAGGCTGGCCTGTGATCTAACCTTTGGCTACTCTGAGTATCTTTCCTCATAAAAATTAAGCAAATATGTAAGTCTTTGAAAAGCAGACAACAGAAAAATCTATTTTAAGAAATTTATCCAGTATTCTAAGGGTTAAGTGTGCAGGATAAAGACAACCTACCAGCTTTGCCCTGTCTTCAACTGACTGGAGATAGGAAGCCTTCCCAATATCAGCCTCACCAACTCCCTTCTTCTTCAGAAATGGCTCAATGGACGCATATTGCAGATAGAAGTTTGTCATATCCTGGAATATAAGGGATATAATAAATTATGATGATGAAAATAGTCCTATGCAATATTGTATATCCTGGATCATCATTGACATTTTAAATCATGATCAGCACTTATAGTGCTGGAACTGACTTCATGCTCATGCAAACAGGTTAAATCCAGGCCAGTTGCCAAGCATTTTCAAAGTCATTTCTTAGAATCCACATAAATTGGCAATCATAGTCAATTATCAGGGTTTTTTCACATTATATAACATCAGTTCCCTAATTCAGCAATTCCATTGATACAATTTCTCAAATTTAGCAGGCATAGGCCTCTTCCCAATTTAAGGGAAAAAATCCCTGATTATAAGTACATTAATTGTTTCATGAAGGGAAAAATCATCACGAGGATACTACTTACTGGGACCAAGTCCTTGATCACGTACATGTGAGGTAGAGGGTAGATCTTCAGGGTCTGGCTGTTGTCATTGATTTTACTGTAATACAAAAATCAAGAACTGATAAGCACTGACAACAAATTTTCCATTCAACCATTGAAGCTTGATCTAAAGACATAGGGGTTCATGAAAAAAGAAAAAGAACTAATGTTGAGTTACTTGGTAATCTTTTACCTATGCAGTGGCACTGAATTCTGACAGCGGACACTATGTGATGCAGTTTACAAACTATAGCATCAATAATCCCTTGAATTATTTTTTTGTTTCTCAAGAAGGAAAAGTATACTTAAAGATTCAGTACAACATATCATAAACAGTAATGATTTAAAAAAAACTTTTTCAAATTTAAAGTTAAAACACAACTTTTAGAGTATTATGGACAATCTGTTGTGAAACTATTGACAGATATCTAAGTTTATTTTCCTTCAACAATTTTGTACTTCTTATAAATATATACCATATGAAATCTTACCATAAACAAGCCAGCGTGTTTTCCCCACCAATGTTCATAGAGCAGGATCCACAGATTCCTTCTCTACATGAACGTCGAAAGGTCAGGGTTGGATCCATGTTATCTTTAATCTTGATCAGTGCATCCAACACCATAGGGCCACACCTGTCAATAACACATCAACAAGTTATAAACATGTAATAATTGAAACCATTTAATTGATTTCTAGAAGAATGTCGAAAATTGCAATGGAAGATTACATTGGGGGAAAATACAAAAATATTTCAAGCACAGTAAACTGCAATTAATGCAAATTGTAGAGATCTTATTTGTTTAAGCATATAATCCACTGCATGTACATTAAATGCCTGGACAATTTGTTAAATTAGCATTCAATGAAAAATGCAATTAATTGAGCATTTCCTGACGATTATTTTTAAGAAATAAAATTGGACAGCATCATCTTCATGTTACCTCAATGACATTAATTTCAGGATAAAATTGCCTTTTGCAGATATGTTCTTCTATAAGGAACACATGATTCATAAGATTCCTTGTAAATGTACCGTAACCATGGTAACTTACGAGTTGAGGTCCACTTCATAGACCTGCTGGTGGGGTTTATCTCCAGGCTTTTCAGGGTCCTAAAACAGACAGTTTGAATATTGAAGCATATACCTTTTAAAATTGGGAACTGCATTAAAAAAAATTATTGTAATAATCATTCGATAGAACAATCATTTTGGAATGCAAGACACATGTAAAGGTACACAGACAAAATGACAAAATATTAATTAAAGCTCTTATACGAACTCTTATCCATCAATCCTTTCCACTCTTTTGTAGATTACATTTGCAAACATAGCAACAAAACTATTAAATATAAAAATGTTTGTTTTATAAACATTTTTTTTTTTTATCGAACTCACATATCTGTAGATGGAAAACTTCTTCATCCTCTTTGGTTTCTCTTGAGGTACGGCAGCTGTCTGTGCCAAACATCTTTTCTGGAAAGAGAGCAGGACAAAACATTGAAAATGTGTAATAAATCTCTTTTGTTAAACACCATTTTATGGCTATCAGCACAGACCATGAAGAATGGCAACATGAAAATACATTATCTGATGATATTGGGAAGAAACAACTGCTATATAGGAAAAATTACTGCTCAGGACTGGGAGTTATCTACTTATTTTGATCCTTATTTCTCCAGATAGATCCTTGATTGTGACCGGGGCTAGGACAGGTACTTGAGTAGCCAAGTACAAGGTATGACAACTGACCTGGGACCCTGTCTAAAATTGCGATCATATATGGGAAAAGATTTTCAAGCATCAACACAACTAGATATCCATAAAGTCTTAACTTAGAACAATCTTAATCCTTATAACTTTCAAGTATTCTTCAAAAATGACACAACCACAGCTTTTAACAATTTGGTGTAATTTCTTTGACATATCATAAAGTGATTTATGTTTGGTCATCTTGTGTGCTGCTAGCAAAGATGGTTAATCAGGTGCTTTGCTGTTTTTTTTACGACAAATCTAGTTTGATGACTTTCTCCTGTGTGTTTCAGTTTGCTTTCATTTCTTCTGTACTAGAATGAGATTTTAGGGGACAATTAGGGTCAACAACCGTATCTGCCTTAGCTTCAACTGCGAGAGGTAAAATCTGACGACAAGAACTGTGACAGCTATTGGTATTACACAAATACGTCTTTTTAATAATATTGGGTAGAATTGTGTGTGGCACCTGATTTATTAGTTATTGTGTGGTCATGAGAGTTGATGACCTAGTTTCATTCCCTATCATACCTGCATGGGTGAAAGTTGAAGAATTTCAGAAACCTGAAATCTGTTGTTCATTATCCTGAAAGGCATGTTTGCTATAGCATTATATAGGGACAAAAAGTCTCAAAAACCTGAAATTCAGGAATAATCCTGAACACTTTCACCCATGTACCTGGTCAAAATAATTGGACCTGAAGATTGCCTTTTATTTTCTGATGCCAAGCAATCATACATTTAAATTTTGAAGGATCAATTTTGTGGATTTTACCAATTCATATTTTCCGATTAAAAGCAGAAAAATGATTAATGAACGACTGTGAGTAATGATCATTGATATTTTACTGTAATAATGGAAATATGGGTGTTCAAACATTGAGACGAAAATCTCGTGGCATCTCTTCACAGCACATAGGGTCATATTGCCTAGATGGTCAAGAAAGCCAACCAGGTGCTTGGAATGGTCTGCAGAACATTTACATGTCTCGATACTGATGTGTTTCTGCCTCTCTACAAGAGTTTCTTTAGGCCTCATTTAGAGTAAGCCACTTCTGTCTGGAATCCCTTGCCAAAGAGAGATATTGTTAGCATTGAAAATGTGCAATGCCGTGCCACAAGAGCGGTGAAAGGGCTGAATAATTGTTCTTGAGAAGAAAGACTACGAATATTAGGGCTACCTACACTGTGCTACATAAGGGAGCACTCCCATATGCTTCAACTCTTTAAGATTCTTCAAAAGTATGAAATCGACAATTTGGACAACTTGAAATTTTCAACCTCTAATGTTACCAGAAGCCATGATTATAAATTAAGTAAAAACTTTTCCGGATCCAAAATAGATTCTCTAACAGAGTGGTGAACCCTTGGAATAGCCTTTCACAAGATACTGTGAATGCTCCATCTGTGAATTCTTTAAAGAGCCAGTTGAACATTGCCTGGAAGACTAAAGATAATAAATTCAGTTTTGTGTGAGTTCCCAGGGCTTTTTTGCGTAATATAACAGACTCCCATAAAAGGCACCTTCCCAATTGGAAATTTCTTTAAAATCATGCAGTTTTCACAAAAAATCAAAGTCATACCAGCTTTTAGGCTTCCCAATTCACTTATTCATCGATAAATTTTCCCAAGTTCAACAGGCCTGGGCATCTTCCCAATTGAAGAAAAAAAAAGCCCTGGTTCCCTACCAGCAGACAATTATAAACGCCATCTCCGCAATGCATGTAAATAATCTAAGAAGATACTAAACAGGCCAATACGAGCAAAATCTCATGAGGGCCATCACAGATGAAGGAAAGTAAATGATAAATGAATTGTTCGAAAGTTTGGCTTGATGGTAGTCAAAATAATTTGACGTGAAGATTGCTTTTTATTTTATGGTGGTGCAATCTAACGTCAAAATTTTGAACGATCCGAATAATGTTGGACTTTTTTTTATTCGTATTTTCAGATTTTAAGCACAAATGGCCATTCAAAGTCAATTGATATGACAAGATATTTTAAATAAATACAGTGATAATTTTACCTCTGTGTCCTGCGCCGTATACACAGAAAATTGCTGGGTAAACATCATTTCAAAAGATATGTGTCCAGCTGGAAGCATTCTCATCAGCGCAAGTAATGTTTACAATATAGTAAACATCATAACGCATGCTGTCTCATGCTTTCTTTCTATCAAATTTGCATTGTTTTGAGTCATTTAAGCTAAGATTATCATTAATAACAAGTGTTATACTATTTGACATGATCTTATAGCTTGGATCATTGGTACTCGGACGCACAGTTTTACCCTTGGACACATAATTCATAAAAAGTGTGTCCAAAAGGACATGATAACTTTCATTTCTTAAATTAACACTGCTAATATACCACCAAACAATGGCATCACTTACCGTTAAACAATTTAAAAAAAACGCTGAATAGGTTTTTCTCAATCCAATGCGCAGAAAAAATATTGGGAGCAAAAAATCGTCAACTAACGTTAACTCAACCGTTCTTCGAAGTTAATATGTGGAATACAGACATGTTGAGTGCATGGATTGATTAAAAAGGATTAATTCACAACTGTGAGTAAAATAATTCGATAATTTCTAATAACAATGACAAAATGGGTCTTCAAACCGTGCGACAAAATTTTTGTCATAAGTGGCCACCATAAAATGAATGGTTCGAAAGTTTGACGTGATTGGGAGATATTGCCCAATATAAAAATTTCTCAATATTATCCTATCGCGTCTAATAAGTTTGACTAGCTTGACGGGAGATATTGCCAGATGCATTATTTCTAATAATTCCCAATTTAGTCAAATAAGCTTAACTACATGACATCTGGTTATTGTGCTGTTAGCATCCTTAAGGAAGACACATTTCCTGTACAAGTTGGTTATCTGGGTAATATGTAAGATTTGCTCAAGAGTGAGCCCTGGCGACCTAACAAAATAGGAGAAAGAAAGTGACAAAATAAAAAGCATATGAGAAATATTTAGTCTTTTTTTTGTCATAATCCTCAATTACTAAGTTCCTTTTTTTTTAATAAGGGTTGATATAAGCTTTTAAGTGTTTGCTGGTCCAATGCCAATCCTTGTATAATCAGCTGGTTTCGTAATTATTTAGGTAATCCTATCAACAACCTTGTTGAGCTTGTGTAACAACAAAATGTTTTGATTATTGAGAACGAATTGTCTTAGAACTGAAACGAACACGAAGATTAATCAATGGTCCAAATTAATGATTATTGATGCAGCCGCGATTTGTTTCCTTCAAGTCAATGATAAATAGTGAAAGGAACCTTGACCTTAGTTTTTTCATTTACCTTCAAAACATCCCAAAGACAAACCATGTTTAACTATCTGATTTCATTTAGCAGTATTACCAACCAATTTATTTATGAACAATGATTCAAATAAAATCGCTAAAAAAATAAAGTATTACCTGAATCAGTTGCACTAAAGCCGAATTCGGCTTGATAAACTTAGCGAGTCCTCTCGCTGACATCTTTCAATTTTATGTAATGTTTGCCGTGGACAATATCAGAGTATTCCGTATAGGGTTTATAATGGACGGGTTGCTATATTTTCTACTTATATTTTCAACCCAATGACACTTAACTATAAAAATGAACAAATATGCTTATCCGTACAAAGAAAGTTGAATGGTGCAAAGTTATCAAATATTTCGTGTTTATTTGTCGAAAGGAAATAGTTTCCCCATCATTTTCAAAAATGAAATAATCTTTTTTTTCCAAAAAGGCGGTTTTTCTTGTCTTAAAAGTAACTTCTCTTTAAACTAACCAGTCTATCCTTTGGAGACGACAACATCCGGTGTTTGAAAATGGCGGCCTTTGCTTTTTCTTATTCACTTTAAATCGTTTTTTATGGTTTGTGAATCAAACAGGTGAGTGAAATCTGTGTCAACATATAGGTATGTACATTTGATGTCTATTTACACCATTCGTAGAGCTATGAAATGTTTGTGAGAAGAAGTCTTGGATCATCGTTTCACATTTACTCCAGCATGACCAGACTTGAAAAGTATTCTTATTTTCGGATAAGAACGTGTATTCGGATATTTATTTAAATAAAAATGATGACATACAACTAGAACGAAAAACAAGCATTAAGATCTTATGAATCAACCAATCATGATCATTGATGAAACATGACTCCATACCTGTTGCAGTTACATGTTCATTGTCTTAAATTGTGTGAAAAAAAGATAATCTCAAATTCTTAATGCAATTTGGATCCACTCAATCCCTTAACATTTTGTATATCATAATTGTAGGTTACACAGTCTGATGTTTCAAATCAAATCTGAACTCACTGGGTATTTCTCAGGTTACAGAAATGCACAAGTATAATCTTGGAGACGCAGTCTGTAAAATACATCAACATCAAATGTTTTCATTTAAATTTTGCTCCAGCTCTCATTAAAATGACAATGCTTGAAGGGCAAATATATTTTAAAACTTTTCTATATTTGGTTACTAATCAAACTGTAAAAGTGCAAGTTTCATATAAAGATGACCGATATTGATTAGAATTATAAATAAATATCAGAGGGTTTCAGCTATTTGGCGGAGTTACTCACGTTTTTTTAATGACATTCAAGTAAACGCAACCACTGTTTTGCTTGGCAAATGAATAGCTATGACCCTTTTTTGTTGAAAGCATGCTTTTTCTTTATGTTTGTCATTAATGTTCAAAATGGCAAACTCAAACAATAACAAAATGGCGGCATCTTGGAGTGGGACATTTTTTTATAAGGTTGTACTGTTTATGAATGCAATCTATATATGTAACCTTAAAACACATATTTTGATATTTATAATTGACCACTGTAATTTCTACTTTACATTAATTATCAGAAAATAAAAAAGCAATCTGGAAAGCAAAATATTTTGAATAGATAAATTACTGAATTTGCTATTTGATGATATGTTGATTGATTGATTGTTAATTTGGTTATATATTGCTTTCAGAAGACAGTTAAAATGGCCACTCATTTTGTCTGCCAAAGTACAGAGCCCTTAGCCCATGTTTATCCCTCTGGGTTGTCGAGTCTTTCTCATGGGGCAGTATCCCAGTATGAAATCTTAAATGACAGTAAGAAGGCCCACACACAGTTCCCACCGCCTGGCTGGGACTTTTCACAAACCTCAGAAGAAGATTCTTTGCCATTGGTTCAAAATGCCCCGCAGGCTGAGTGGAAAAATGCATCATTCCATCCCGATCCAGAGCTGTGTATAACACCACAAAAACCAAGGCAGCAGGTCATTCCTCACCCACATGATAAAAATCAGTCAGTTTTTGTGCATAGAAAGCCAGACATTGATCCTGATCCCTTATTGGCTGTCACTCCAGAAAGACCAACTCTGCAAAGTAATGTTTGTTGCGATAAAGACAATTTTCAAGGTAAAAAGCACAGAGTTAGATTTGATATCGAGGAAGATGCAGACAAATGGGAGGAAGAGGACAGTGTTACTAGACATAACCTCCAAAGCAGAATTCCTCCAAAATCCTCTCCTGATAAGATATATCAACCAGAGTTATATGGGGATGATGACGATAAAT
This sequence comes from Cerastoderma edule, assembly GCA_947846245.1. Classification (NCBI taxonomy): domain Eukaryota; kingdom Metazoa; phylum Mollusca; class Bivalvia; order Cardiida; family Cardiidae; genus Cerastoderma; species Cerastoderma edule. The sequence continues at coordinate 465,170 of OX401417.1, read as the reverse complement.
TTGAGTTTGAAAATACAGAGCATAGACATGACTCAATTAAGCCAAATCATACAAGTAAAACAGTGAAATATACAGTAGGTAAGGTCAACAGTCAAACAGTGTATGTACCAGTCACTGGAGCAGAGAAACAAGAAAGTGAAACAAAATCTAGCGTGAATCTAACGCAGGAGTCATTCCAAACTACACAAAATAGAATAGATAACTCAAAAAAGCCTGGGTTGGGTTTGATCAAAGTGACCAGAGAAGTACCAAAGACTGATGAAAAGCCAGAAAGAAAGGTTGATGGAGATCCTATTGCTTCAAGTGTGGTGCCCGAACAAAAGGGTAAAAAAAGGCGAGTGAAAGTTCTCCGTGAGAACCAATATACACCTTCAGAAACTGAATACACTTACCCATTTAACCAGGATCCATTAGTGAATAGTGGTGGAGAAGAGCACATGTTTGCAAGACCTGAATATAACAGTACCTTACGCATGAAAGTGGAGGCAGAGAAGCTAAAGAGCAGTTCAGTTGACATTGAGAAGGCCCTGCAGAAGAAACTGACCATGTCTGAGTCAGTAAAGACAAGTATTCATGAAAAGGTAACATGATAAACATGTCTTTTAAGTCTCATTTTTATAGCAGATCAAGATTTTTACCAGAGTCTGATGTGTACAGAATTTAAGAAAAATGTATGTAAAACTAGATTTTATTGGCAACCTTTCGAATTAAATTTCAAGAGAAGATGGTATGACCTAATGAGCCTTTCATATGAGGATGTGTTGGAAACACATCCATCTACTAAACCTCTGACAGATATCCAGATGAAGAGATGCATTGCACTTGACAATTTAATCACTTCATCTTTATACCCTTCATTGTGGGAATAAGTTGAATCACTTTGTTAACCCTTTACCAAACACCAAATTTTCGACTGTCCCCAAAAGAAATAGTTTGCAGACGTCATTTCAAAATGTGATGAAATTGAAAAAATATTTTTTGAATAGGGCAGAAAACATTGTGGGAAAAGAAGAAATTGCTCTATACAAACAATTTTTACTTTTCTCACATTTTCTAGATTCGTCTGCAATAAACTGGTCAAATGTCGTTATTGTTTGGTAATGATTTAAGATAAAATTTTCTATTGGGGAATCCAGTAGGCTTATCTAGTCACACTACTTTTCCATGTGAATATGATATATCAAAAGTATTAAACATCATTGGTAGTTTGCAATGTTCACCTTCAGTTGTGTTGATGTTTTTTATTTTCATTATTTCATTGTTACAACAATGTCATTTGTATTATTTGATATGCTACTAGCTTTTTAGGTCTACTATTCAAAGAATAAGGAGACCTATACTACTCACCCGGGCGTCGCTGTCGGGGTCACACCTTGGTTAAGTTTTTACGTGCAAGTTTGTATTTCATTAACTTCTGTATGGAATGGGTTGATACTTCACACATGTGTTCAGGGTCATACTTTAAGGTCCCTTGCCAAGTTTCATTTCTCCAATTTTGAATTTAAGCAAATTATGCAGCTTTTTGTACTTAGAAAATTTTGGTTAAGGTTTTTACATGCAAGTTTGTATCTCATGAACTACTGAATGGAATGGGTTGATACGTTTAATCAAGAACATGTGTTCAGGGTAATAATCTAAGGTCCAAAGGCCAAATCTTTTGTATTAAATTTAAGCAAATTATGCAGGCTTTTGTACATGTACTTAGAAAAATCTTGGTTAAGTTTTTGCGTGCAAGGTTGTATCTCATGAACTACTAAAGTGAATAGATTGATACATCACACATGTGTTCAGGGTCATAATTTAAGGTCCCTGACCAAGTTTCAAACCTCTTATTCTAAATTTAAGCAAATTTTGCGGCTTTTTGTACTTAAAAATTCTTGGTTAAAACTTTGCATACATGTTCGTTTCTCAACAGCTATTGTAGGGAATCATTGTTTGCACCCTCATATTTTAGAAACAATAATATTTTACTGACTTTTACCCCTCTTATTGCTGAATAGTTGAGCATGCTGTCTTATGGACAGCTCTTGTTTATTTTCTACTACACAGCACTGATCATTAATTTGTTCATGATGTCTTTACTTTTTTCTCTAGAATCATAATCATTGGTTGCCGTAGGTTGTTTTAATCAGCCTTTAAGATCTATTGGTATTTATTTTTGTAAACATGTTTTTTTTCTTCAGGCAGCATCACTTGTGAACACTGCAGGCGTTACATTTGCTGGCCTTGCAAATTTAGATGTACCTGTGGAAGAACTCTGTAAACAAGTGGTGGAACAGAAAACGACAAGGGCAAAACAAGTGAAACCTGCAAAGAAGAAATTGACTGTAAGACTTGATTGTAATTGACCCATCCCCCAATTAAATTGGATTTAAGTGCCATTTCAACAGATAGAGAATGAGCATTAGATTTTATGACAGAAGGTTTTTAACAAATTTGCTTCTGAGACTATCCTGTCAACTGTTAAAGTCTAGGATTTAAGCTTGTTGCCCAAAGTTCAATCTCTGATTCAGGCTGGTTATTCTATTGGTCAGCTTGTCTGAACATTGCACTATATTGAAGCCTTGTACTGGTCATTTATCCAGAAACCATTTGTTACTATGGGGCTTAAGGGCTGTGTTTAAAACAACTACCCTACATGTATTCAGTGATGTTATAGCTTTCCTTCCTGGATTCCTTTAAATGAGCTGGAGTAATGCTATAAATGAAAATTTGCTAAAAATGGTATTGAACACAAACTTTGAAAGGCAAACCCTAAAAAAGGAAATAATGGCATGTGAAAAAATACCCTTTACCCTCACAATAATTGTTTGAAACCATGATAGAAACAAAAGAAGTTATTTGAAACACATTTTGGTTATTGTGCTATCTACCTCTGCAGGTGTGTTGAAACAAGGCAGCATCAAGCATGTGCTGTAAAACCACACTAAACTCCAAAATTAGCACAGCCCCATCGCCTATATTTATCCCACTGTGCTCAAAGTTTGTTCAATACCCTTTAAATTGGTCCCAAAGCCAATTTACTTGCTTTTAACATTGTTTGATTCACTTGATTTGGTTTAAAAACAATATTTGTTGACTTAAAATTCAAAAATATACCTAACATATCATGATTTTGGGGATGCATGTTTTAAAAGAAATTGACAGAAAAAGGGAGTTTTGCCCCTGTGTCCCCAGCCTCGCATCAAGCATCTAAGCACCTGAAAAAAATCCTGAGGAAGGCCCTGTACATGAAACAAGGGCATCATCTTTTTGTATGGTGTTTTAACTCTATCAACAATTATTCAGTAATGTAACAGCTTTCCAGGACCCAACAGTTCTAAGCTAGGGCTCTAAAGTGACTCGCCAAAGGTCACTCCCAAGAAACCACAAGTGTCATAGGGGCTCAAACCGGGAACTGCTGAGTTCTTCGTCTGCTATCTTAACCATTGGGCCACACATGACCTGGGTAGCATCAAACATGGCTTTGTTGTTTCAAAATGTTGACTGTCACTGCAATAGTACAGTTTAGTAATGGTCAATCCTATATATTTTCAGGATGCAAAGGAACCAGATCTTTTAGACTTTTTCTCGGCGGATAGACAGAAAGAGAGCGTGACATTCACCATGCCAGGAATATCGGCTCCATCTGAAAAGTTATCGACTGTTGTACATCGACGAGCATTTGACTTGTACAAACATAACAGAGTATGGGAGCAAAGTGGATACAAAAAATGATGTTTGCAAAATGTTGTGTTTGTACTTGACCCATGACAGTGATGGTTGACTTTGGAACCAGCCTAGAGTTTTATATGCAGGGACTTGCTCAGTAATTGTAATAGGCAAGATTAGTGTTGGTTAACTCTTACAGTGCTGGAACTGACTTCATGCTTATGCAAACTGTTTGGATTCAGGCCAGCCGTCAAGTAAATCTTTAGCTAGCCTGTTATCTAATCTATTTGCTACTCTGGGTATCTTTCCCCAACAAAATTAAGCTGATATTTAAGGTTTTGGAAAGCAGTCGACACAAAAATCTATTTTTTGGAAAATTATCCAATATTCATAGGTTTAAACTGTTGGCGCTAGGGATTTGTAAACAAAATTTCTGGGTTTGATACTGCATTACTGCTATTTAGTGTATTGTACTTGGGTAAGACACCATATTCTTACCTTGTATTGGTGGATTACCAAGTAAAAATGATAAGTGAACTTTTGCTACTATGAAACTAAAATTGTGTTTAAAACATTTTAAAACGGCTGACATAAAAATACACCTTTCCAAAAGGTGTTTTACAGCTAGAAGGGTTTTTGTTAGGAACTCTTTGAAAACCATTCTTAGTATGGTATTGTAAAACATTTGTTAAATATTAGTTAATTGGTTTAATTGGTTTAACAATGAGTGAAATCATTTTGACAAGTATCTGATTCTGTTCAAAAGCAGAGAAAATCGTAAGTATTTCAAAAAAGTCATACCTATGATGAGATAGTTTTGTTTGCTACAACACATATCTTTTGGAGCTCAAAAGTCTCATTTAAGGTCATAAAGGTAACACAGCGTTTCTTTGTATATGGTTATAAAAAAGCGTATGTCAATACAATGAATTTAATGCCTCTCCAAATTACAGAAAAGAAAGCATTAATCAATACAGGCATCATTCAAACTTTAAAACAAAATTTAATATGACCCTTTTGTTTGTCTTCATTGGTTAAAAATTGCAATATATCAGCTTTGTTGACTTATAAAATCTGAACACTATTTATATTAAGAATAAGCTATTATTTCATAGTTTTGAACCCTAGACATCTTAGATTTTAGCCTAATTACTTGTTTGAAAACACATGCAGGAGACCACTTTAGAATCCAAAATGCCAATGTTTTTTCCCAGCAGACTACTGTATTAATTCTACCGTAAATTTCCACAATGCTTTTGTTTATCATCTTTCACAAAGGTATTGTGAATAACTACGAATTTTGAAAAATACTTCAGTGTACACTTAGTCTATGAAATCAATCAAGTAATTATTTAGATTTACCAATTTCTTTTCATTTTCTGGTACTACTTTCAAGTGCCAGAATAAAGTTCCCTCTTCATACTAGATTTAACCCACCCCACCTTTTTTTTCTTTTTTTACTTATCTAAATAATTCTCCTTCGTTCAGAGTAGATTAAATGATAGTTGCATCTAAATAATTCTCCCTCGTTCAGAGTAGATTAAATGATAGTTGCAACAAAAAGTGAAATATGATGTAAAGCAATGACAAATTGGAATTGAGAAATGGGGAGGAAATGACCATGCAAGGTCATGCTTAAGCCTGGTTGGAATGACCCAGATGTAGATAATTCATTCTACACACAGTTACAGCTTGGATCATTTGAGTTAGCTGTTTGAGTTCAGTCATAAATTAGTTTGAAAGTATATAATATCTTGCTTTTTATGCTGAGTAGAGATGATTTTATCTAAAGAAATATAATGTATTGAATTGCAGGTGTGAATAGTATGTATTTGGTAAAATATGTTAGCCATGCATTTCGATAGGTCTAGAAGAGAAACTCATTAAAACAATTATATAGTGTATGTTATTTATTAGAATGATCTGCATTTGTGCTACATGATATTTACATTAAAAATGAAATGAACAATTTTGTTTTTTCTTGATATGATTTTACTAGCAATTCTTTCTTATTACCTTTTTACAGAGAATTACCAACGAAACATTTAACCAATGGGAAAAGGCTCTGGCCACAAGTCCTCACAAGATTAGATTTGGTCATTCCCTTAAACAGAGTATCACAAATTACACTCTTGTATTTAAGTGATCCCATACAGTAGCCTGAAGGGTTTGGTGAAGCAGTAATATACATGTATACATAATAAAAGCGCAATTAAAAACTTAATAGATGCCGTCTATGACCTAGTGGTTAGTGTGTGCAGTACTTGAAATCGCATGACCAATCTCCGTGAGGGTTAAAATCACTGTGGCAGGAGGTTTGAACTTTCATTAGAGGTAGTCTCCTGATTGACAGTTGGAATGCCAATGGTTTTTTTCGGCTTAACCAGTCCTTATGGTTGTTAAGCAGTTGATCTTTCTTCATCAATTATGAGGTGGACAGCTCAGTTCTTGAGTTTCATCGGCGAGGGAGAATTACGAAACCTCAGCCTGGCCCCTCTCCGCGTGGGTTCAAATCCTGAGAGGGATATGGATTTTCATGAGAGGCAGTCTCCCGACTGACTTACGGAATGCCAATGGTTCTACCCGCCTTGATCAGCCCCTTTGGGCAGTTGAGTATGGGGTCTTCCTCCATCAGTAAGAGTCGGGCATCGCTAAATAACTGAAATAATGTTGATGTGATGTAAAACCCATAAAAAAAGAAACCTCAGCCAATTCCACGAGATCAAAACTGATCCTTTACTATAGACGGGTATAATTCAATAAGGGTTGAATCATGTTTTAGATTGTTGATTACTTGTTTGAAAATGCAAGAAAATAGGAATGGAAAGACATACCTATCTACCCTGAAAACACTATGGTTTGATGTGCCCGGAAGTTGCGCAAACGATTTCATCGTCAGCACCATGGTAGAGCGATCACCAGCTGTGTAGGAGCATGGCAGAGTTTGGGCTTTTATGTCTTCCTGCCTGTTCATATATGTGAAGAGCTTTGAAAGCTAAAACGTAATTCCTTTAAAACTGTACAACAGCTGTACTGTTGTATGATATACACTTGAGGATAGCCTTTTGAAGCAATACTAATTCGTACTTAAGTTCGTTTAGCCATTATGCATGGAAACAATGAGTATTTAGATCCAAAAACATTGAACAGTTCTGGTAATAGATAGTTGGGTACCTTCAAATACATTGTAAAAGAATAAAGTATGTGAAGCACATTTTCTCGTGTTCTTGAAAACGCCTGTGCCTAGTTAATATTTCATATTTGGACTAGCTTACCTTGGATAAATACACAGACTAACATTGAAGCAAACCTATGTACTGAAAAACAATCTCACATAAATTGTTTTCATTACACATTTGCATTTCTTTCTTAAGCAGAAACATCTTGGTTTTTGCGAATTTTGATCCTTATAGTTCAATTCTTCAATTCTTTGTTGGCAATCATCGACAAAATCTGTCTATGGCCATTTACAATAACATAGAATGTGGCTTAGACAAAAACAATGATAAACAAACATTGAGCACAATATACAAAAAAATGACATTTCAAGAATGGTGATACTATAAGAAATAAGAAAGTAGGTGGTTAAGGAACAGCAATAGGCTAGTATTTAAAGTTTCATCACGAATAGCAAAGCTCTCCGAAAGATATATACAAATGCTTCGTAAAGTCTTTCTTTTTGACGACGACCTTAACTGTATAAAACTATTGGAATTAGCCCGTAGTCCGCTACAAAGATGCTTTCTACGTATTTGAGTGTACTTGGAACATTCTAATAGAAAATGGTATTCATTTTCTACGTGCTGGAACCGACTTCATGCTTATGTAAACAGGTTGGATCCAGGCCAGTCGCCAAGTAAATTGGCGACTGGCCTGTTGTCTAACATGTTTGCTACTCTGAGTATCTTTCCTCATCGAAAATTGGCAGAAACTTAAGGTTTTGGAAAGCAGACTAATCTATTTTTAGAAAATTGTCCAGCATTCTAAGGGTTAAGATGGTACGCTTAGATATGCTAAGTTAAGAGCATGACCGTTGTCTTCATGTCAAGGTAAAGGTCAAGACGGAGACGAATCTAAGAGAAACTGTCGACATCAGTTACATGTACTTCTGGTACACAAAACAGAGATGCTTCGCTAATGACAAATCTTTAGTTTATGTAACATACCACCATCTGACTTTCAAGACCTGTGCATTTGATAGATTGCTTCGCTCTATAGATATGTTTATTTTGTTTTTGTTTTTTGCATTGTTCACCTACTTTTGCCATTGATAGCCACATTGTTTACCCTGCATGAGTTGACCATCAACTTTCCAGTTCTGGTGGTATATGATAACCAATGCTTTATAACGGCGTTAGGTGTAACACTCGGCAGCGAAGTTGCAGTCGACGGGCGCGCATGTCCAAAACAGTTGGTCTGTGTGGGATTTTCCGGGAAATAATCGTAATAGGACTCATCTCTCGTGAATACAGTTCGCGGATTCAAATCTGTGTTGTTTAAAAGCGGTGTATTGCCTTTTAAGTGAATGTACAACGGTCGGCTAAGTCGTCTTAAATTGCAACACACATCAGCCTCAAAGGCATCACTAAGACCACAAATGTCGTATAGGCTATGTCCTTTATCCAACCATCCCATATTTATCAGTTCTTTGGTGTATGACATTTCAGAACGACTTTCGTGACACAGACAATTAAGATATATTTGTTCAGAATAAATCTTACCATTGCAATCACTATCCGTTTTCAAGTTCGATAACTTCGCAAAACGGTCAAATTGAACCACTTTTTAGCAATTTACTATATTTGCTGGGCAATTTTGCAATATATTATCCAAACTATTCGAGTTGGGTTGAAAGGTGTATCAAAAGTCTTGGTTTGTGAAACTTTGTAGATATGTGTTGCCATATTATCTGTAGAAGGCATGCTATTTTTATTCTTATAGTGCTGGAACCGACTTCATGCTTATGCAAACAGGTTTGGACCCAGGCGAACCGCCGAGTAAATTGGCGGCTGGCCTGTGATCTAACCCGCTTGCTACTCTGAGTATCATTCCTTATCAAAGTCATGAAGATATATACGACACAAAAACTATTTTCCGAAAATTACCTAGCGCTCTAAGGGTTTAAAGTTCGACCTTTGAGAAATCCAATTTCAGGACAAGATCATAACATATTGGCTGAAATGTATCGTAAAGAAAGTAACGAACTGTGTTTCGTCTGTCTGTCTTGACCAAGGAATGATGAAATAATTTTTTTTATTAATTTTATAGTCAGTGCGTTTTTGTGCTGTACACATGTATGACAAAGTTCATTGGAAATCATCAATTCAAGAAGCTGTTGACCATTTGAGATCAACAGATATGTTGCGTCGTGTACATTAATTAATTAAACATATTTTATTGCCATATTAGTGAACAAATGATACACGATACACAACAGCGGTAAGTAGTAATATCATCAACTTTGGCAAAAGGGTCTGACCACAAGTTCTCACAACTTAGAAGAGACCATTCCCTTTTGGTAATTACATAATCATAAGAGTGTTATTAAGCTTTTGTTTCTTTAACATAGTTAAATGAATCCATGAACACTCATCCCAGTTATGAAACAAAAATGTTCTAAATTACAAATGACAATCAATGGTTTCTATGAAATGGAAAACTTATAAGATAGAGAAAGAGAAAGAAAGAAAAATAGGTTGTGTATTTGTACCGGTTTACACGTGCGTAAGCGCAGCTGCGTGCCTGAATGGTGAGGTCATTACAAATGAATGCTCGTGTAAGCACAGCTGCGTGCCTGAACGGTGAGGTCATTGCAAATGAATGCTCGTGTAAGCACAGCTGCGTGCCTGGACGGTGATGCAAAGGTCATTACAAATGAATGCTCGTCAATGATATCTACGATCCCATGTAGCTTAATCCTTTACCAGACGCCAAATATTCGACTGTCCAAAATTGAAAGTATTTGCAGACGGCATATAGAAGTATGATGAAATTGAAAAATAATCTTCTGATAGGGCAGAAAACATTGTAGAAAAAGGAGAAATTGCTCGTTTTGAGCAATCCTTATTCTACAATACTTTTTTTAATCTACTGCAACGTCTCATTCTGACAGTATAAGGTGTTTATTCTATGGCTGTATTCTGATCTTTTAAATTGTAACTATTGATGTTTACAAAATGTCCAAGACCTTCAAAGAATGCATTTTCAATAACACCCACCTATGGTAATACCCCAATTAGCAACTTGTGTTAACAGTTCAACAAAATGAAAATATTTATGAAATGAGAAATTCCGGTCACAAACAAAATATCAGCAGCCTTGGAAATGGAATCCATGCAGAAAAACATTACTCATTCCGAGCAGTACTCGTATCTCCTTGTCGAAATAATGTTACGCGATCGGAAAATGTCGAGAAAAGTATGCATCTTCGCGTCGAACTATTTTGACTAGGTCGTGTCTCCATACTCTAACAATACTTTTTCTTTTCAAATCTACTGCAAAGTCACAAAATGACAGTATAAGGTGTTGCAGAGGTTTTCATCTCTATAGATCTAGAGCTAACGACTTTTGAACCAAATTTAACACCGCTATTTTACGCGAGATTCGTACTGATAAGAGATTAATTAGCGGCCAATTAGTCCGAATGATCCAGACATAATTTCATTCTACACCGTTGCACAGGTTAGGTCAGACTCTGCCTTGTTTTGGCCCTTCTTTATTCTATACAAAAACAGTCATTTTGGCATGTTCACAGTACCTTCCATGAAAAGATTCAGAGTTAATCCTTGTTGTTTCACTATTCCACACTCTGTTGCCAATCAGAATTTAACGAGCAAATATATCGAATATCAGCTACTTTTTTCACTACCGGCCATTACTTTTTACCTACCTCTTAAATCGCATACAAAAATGGGTGGGTCAGCGAAGGACGTCTCCCTCAGCGCTTCGCCTTCCGCGAGAAGTAGTTCTAGAAAAAACAACAAACCAGGGGTTTAAAACATGGCCAACACCCACAAAATATCAAAAACAGTAAAAAAAACCACCCTCCCTTATGTCCTAAAAGCATAACAGTAACACTCAACGTAACATTCTAAATTTTCAGGAACTACTTTTTACTGTACAACGTCCTCCGGAAGTAATTCTTTAGTGTACTCTGACCACAGGTACAGCCTGGATCATCCGAGTTAGCAGCCAATGTTAACAGGTCTGAGTGATAGCTTTATTTGTTACGTAAGATCTCTATTTTCATCTCTATAGATCTAGTGCTTACGACTTTTGAACCAAATTTAACACCGCTATTTTACGCGAGATTCGTACTGATAAGAGATTAATTAGCAGCCAATTAGTCCGAATGAGCCAGACGTAATTTCATTCTGCAACGTTACACAGGTACAGCCTGGATCATTCGAGTTAGCAGCCAATGTTAACAGGTCTGCGTGCTAGCTTTATTTGTTACGTAAGATCTCTATTTTAGTTTGGAGATAACCGCTAGACTTTTCGGGGATCAGTCGGTTTTTCTAATAACTTTCACTTCGTTGTTACCGTTTTCGTGAAATAATTCAATATATTTTAAGATCGGAAAATACATTCGACTCTAGTTATTGTTTTTAGATGTGTAAAGAACACCGATAGCTATCACAAACGTATATCAAATTATATCAATGTGGCATTCTAAAATGACACCAAAATCTAAAGCATATCAAATATAATCGCCCACTACTGCGGGCGAGTAATAACATTTGTTTGGTCTGTTAAACATATTTAAAGATAGAGAATATTTGCAACAGAATAATTTATACCGTTAGCAATCGGTTGATATAGATACGAGGAGCGATAACTAATATAGTCCCAAAGGACAGCTCGGTCTTTGTGATTTCTTTCTAAAATGTATTCTGGTATCGCGAGTATAACAAATTACGTTGAACAAACACCATGGAAAGCGGTTTGAACTTACACAAATTATAAGCATAAAGTATTTAGTTAAACGGTACCCTGGCCTTGTAGTCGCAATTCCCCTATCCATGTGGGTCCGTATCACAAATTGCTTATTTTGATCAAAATCTCCATTACTTTAAATGTTTTCAACTCAATTCAACCAAACACAAGTTTTTTCATAGAGATGTTGTAATAAAATGGGCAGTAGATAGTGTGAACCAAATATCAGTCTGTATTTTATGTGCCTCTTGATCTAAAATGTTCATGTAAATATCCATTATGACCATTAGCCATTTTGATGGAATTCAAAGTTGATAAAAGAGAAGACTGTTATTCTGTGAGTGGTAGAGCTAATGAAAGCTATGTCATGTTTATAAGAATATTTTGGTTAATATTAGATATAAGGGTACTTCAGTCAGTCACACATAATTGGTCAGTTCTAAATAATTCTAATCAGTATTAATTCATTTCACTATCTAAAGGTAATTAATTATATTATCATGTTGATAAAGGTTTTGAACTTAATTTTAGACTTAAAGGTACTTAAGTCAGTCACATCTTACTATTAAGTATTAACTATTTAGTTCTTTAGAATGAAATATTTACTGCAATGTTTATGGCTGGTTGTCATGTGGTAATAAAGCATGGACAATATGATGTGGCTTTGGTATGGATCCTGACATACAACGAGATGTCAGGTCATTGTATTTGTCAATACTAATTGGAAGAAGATCTTTTTTAAACCGAACAAGTTGTATACCGTTTTGACATGGAATTGAGTTCGAAGATCTTCTACCACCAGTTTGGGGATTCACTTTGCTGGAGATATCATTGCAATGGTCATATTAAAAGCAGTGCTTATTTGGATTATGAGAAAGCTTTTTATTCCAGATATTATACTTCATTTCTATCACCATTAATGTCAACATTTTTCAAGTAATCAGACAGGTGTTTGAAATCAAAGAAATTGTCCTGTGACATTTCATCATATGGCTGTTTTTTCCTTGTTGCCCTGATGGATGCTGCCATTGTGAAGTTAAATAGATAAATAGGTGCCTTGATACAGTTTCAATAGCAGCATATGCACTATTAATCTCATTGAAAGTATGACCTTTTTCCAAATATTTGTTTTGTATTGCCACAAGGTTAAAATTTGACACACAATACCAAATCATACCACGATATAAAACCTGTTTTAATTTGACTTGAATAATTGTCAGAAAAAAGATGAACTTCTTGTGATCCTGTTCACTTTTCTGTTTCGGCCTCTTGTATTGTGGGTCCTGGGTTCGAATCCCCGTTAAGCGAGGTGAAAATTGCCAGGACTAATCAGCTAATAAGCGTAAATGTAGTAGCTAGAATTACCCATTTTATAAATTGTTAAGTTATATGTGTTTAGCAGTATCTTATAATACAAAGACGACTCAACTGAGTTAGGTGTAAGTAATATCTCTTCAAAACAAGCTGCAACAATGTCTTTATTGGTTTTGGTATATGTTTTATCCGGTTCTTTCAATCCCGAGAGCGTTTTTAGATTTGTAAATGTTTATTGTATTTAGATAACATATTTGTTTTACTTGTTCTGGTGCATTACTGAATGTACACCAGTAATCATACTGATCTTTCCTTGGCTGCGGAAATCCAATGTTGAATTTAGTTTTTAATTCTTATTCTGTAGGCTTTAACGGATACTTTTTCTAAATTGTTTTTGTCACAATACTCACAGTAAATCTTTGTTACACTTTAACAGGTTCTAAATACTTTTAATACTTGTATGTTTTCTGCAATAATGTAAAGGACAAGAAGAAATATGATCCCTTACCTAAGGGTTCTAAGTACATTACTCAAGTTAGAACCGTTTCGCAGGAAATAGTATTGCCATTTGCAGATAGAACTAAAGGACAAATGATTAATAACTTATTTATTTTTCAAGATAGGACCTTAATATTTTTACAGTATATGTGTCAGAGGTTAAAGAAGATAATTTCATCAAAAAGAGATTTTGTGAAAAAATGTTAGTTAGAACCGTTTCGCAAGCAAGGCACGATTTCAAAATATGAAATTGAAAAAGGATCTTCTAATAGGGCAGAAAACATTGTGGGAAAAGGAGGAATTGCTCGTTTAGAGCAATTTCTCCTTTTCCCACAATGTTTTCCAGAGTCTTCTGCAACAAACTGGTCAAATTTCGTTATTGTTTGCTAATTGGTTAACAAATCAATTCTGTACGGTAACCATTAGTTACGCTATCACATACAGCAATTATTTATGAAGAAGCCTGACGCACTTTTAAAACTATTCAAAGATAAATGAGTTACAGAGGTGATTTCAATCTGCAAACAGACTTGTTATCAATATAATGCTAGGTAGGCCTACTTCATCCTAGAAATGTCAACACGTTAATTCAAACCACTCGTCAGAGAACAACCAAGCGGGTCCACCAAAGGTATTAAAGTTGAGAAAGGTTTATGCAACAACATTCAACAGGATTTTAGGTGTTTCACGGAGGTAAGTGAAACTTTCAGCTAATTGTGATTATCGTTAAAAGTAATTCATGTTAATCTTTTCAAGCCAAAAACTATTGTTCTTTTATTAATTATAGAATATAGGGACAAATAGATCATGTGAACTCATCTTTATTAACCCTTCTTGTGCTAGGACCGACTTACTGCTCATGCAAAAGGTTGGATCCAGACCAGCCGCCAAGTAAATTGGCGGCTGTCCTGTGTTCTAACCTGTTTGCTACTCTAAGTATCTTACCTTATCAAAGTTAAGCAAATATTTTAGGTTTTGGAAAGCAGACGATTCAAGAATCTATTTTAGGAAAATCACCCAGCATTCCAAGTGTTAAACGTCTGAAAGAGAGTTGATAGAACTAGAAATATTTTAGTCTGTATTGGACTCGGCGCCGTCTGAACCTTATCATGAATAAGGAGTATATAGGAATGGCGAAATGTAACGTTGTGAGAAATTGTGGCCAGACTCTTTTGCCATAACTTGTATATATTGTGTTTGTGATTCACTGTAAGAATTTCGGATATAACATATGTTTTAAGTAAAGTGCAATATGTGTTTATTTCATCAATCAATTCTAATGGCTTCCGAGTGATTTTTTAGACGTTTCTGCAAATTTCGTGTGAGATAATGTGTCAAAATTGTTGCGTAAACTTAGCACACATTCCATTTAACCGTTCTGTGAATTCGATGTCATAACTGCCAATTCAATTGAATTCAAATGTGTTTCATTCGCTCAAGTCTTTATTTGTCAGACATATTAGTACAGTAATACAACACTCTTACAACACTCATAACACTCTCTCATTCGCATAAACAGTGGTGACGTACATGTAGAAGTGAAGTAAGGAAGCAGAGGTGAGAAGAAGAGTGGAGACGGATATTAGAGGGGTCCATTGGAGCCAAGCCACGCCCTTGAATATATAGAAAGGTCTATTGACCGGTAACGTTTTATTTCATGGTCAATAGCAGCCTCTTTAATAACAATTAACCCTTACAGTGCCGGAACCGACTTCGTGCTTATGCAAATAGGTTGGATCCACAAAAAGAAGAATATTTTATTTACGTTACGGTCCTTGAACAATAAATCTTTGCTTAAATGGTATGTGTGTGCTCAGGTTATGCAAAATTTTGAAATATTTCCTTTCACGAAGTTTGTCGATAGAAACTTTTGAAATCGACTGTTTTTCAATCAAGCAATGTTGTTAACCTTTGATAAGAAAATTGGTGACTCGCCTGTGATCTTACCTGTTTATTTCTCGAAGAATCTTTGTTCAACGAAATTAAGCTGTTTTTGAAAGCAGACGGAACAAAAATCTATCTTTAGAAAATTACCCAACAAGGGTAAGTTTTCATGAAGTATACATAAAGCAAACTCGTATGATCAAATGACCTTTTTTCTAATTCCAGAAAAAGATGATTTTTTACCTTACTTCAGCGTTGTTCGCCGCCATTGCGACGTGCGTTCATACAAGTAAGTCTTACCGATTTTTCAATGTAAATCAAAGCACTGAACGTGTTCTTGTGGTGTCGTTTCGAAGTGACTTGTTTCATTTGTTAGCGTTAACGTTCGGTGCACAAAATCCTAAAATTGACATTAGGAAATATTGAGCATAATTATTAGATTAAACAAGTTTTATCGTAAAACGTTGTAGTCAGTGGACACAACATATAAATTGATGAAACATATGAAGTCTATGAAGAAAAGAACATGCAAAGGATAAAAGACAACACACATAATTTGATCTAGATAGAATATTTGAACTAGTGACCCGATGTATCATACAGTGCATTGAATTGATGCGTCCTAACTGAATGAAAAAGTCTGCAACTTTAGAAAAAAAACATTAGTACTTATAATGGTGTGTAAACGCCATCGGCAAAATCGGCCGGCAACCACCGAAAAGATCCAATTTAGGGGAGTGTTCTACATCTACTAACTTATGTAAAGCACTCGCTCTTCAGCATTACAGTACGCTCAATCTTGGACCTTATAGAACATTTTCCCTGGACGACCAAAGAACATGCCAATGAACACTACACGGTGAAATAGATGATGGCTTAATGAGGATCGAACCTCTGAAAGCCGGTCCTGGGTTTAAAGCACCGGAAACCACTATGAGATAACACTTTCTGCGTTTTTACGGGTTATATGAAAGGGTAGTCGTTTACTTGATGAATGGTTGGCAGTCTTTGTGTGCTGAGAAACACTATGGGATAATACTAAAAATCTGCCTTTTTGCGGGTAATATGGAAGGGTAATCGTTTGCTCGATGCCTTATTGGCAGTCTTTGTGTGCTGAGAAACACTAAGGGATAATACTACAAAACTACAAGTCTGCCATTTTGCGGGTAATATGTTGTCGTTTACTTGATGAATTGTTTGCAGTCTTTGTGTGCTGAGAAACACTATGGGATAACACTGTGACGGTAATAGGGTTTATGTATAAATACTACTTCTAAAGTTTCGATGTGGAAGCCGGCTTTTATGGGTGATTCGGTAGAGTGGCTTTCTCTCGAAGTTAAGCAACGTTCATGGCGGTAATTACCTACAGGGGTGACCCGCGATGGTTTTACTACGAGAGGGACCCGATACACGTTACAAAATAAGTGACAGCGGTGAGAATTGGTTTGATATCACCATCATTCACGTACCCTTAATTGTTCGTCGCATGTTCTCGATCCTTGTTCCTGCTTTGATGCAGTGTTAATAGTGACAGTAGTACCTTCTTGACTTGTAAAACGTCGGTAACTGTCAATGTATGTCTTTGTGACATTTGTGACTTCGGGACGAGGTCAAGAGAAAGGTGGGAGAAATGTGACGGTAATAGGGTTTATGTATAAATACTACTTCTACAATCTCGCTGTAGAAACCGGCTTTTATGGGTGATTCGGTAGAGTGGTTGGCTTTCTCTCGAGGTTAAGCAACGTTCACCGCGGCAATAACCTGGATAGGTGACCCGCGATGGCTTTACTCCGAGAGGGACCCGATTCACGTTACAGCACTATCTGCCTTTAAGTGGTCAATTTGAAAGGATACTCTTTCTATTTTTGAAATGCCTGCAGTCTGAAAACCAAAATATTTATATGATAACTTTATCCTCTTTGCGGTTAATGGTGAATGGTACTTATTTGGTGAATGGTGCGAGGTGAAGTGTTGGCAATCTTTGCGTGCTGAAAACCACATGTTTTGCCTTTTTGTGGTTGATATATCGAATAGTACTCATTTATTTTGTGAAGTGTTGGCAGTCCTTTTGCGCCAAAACACTCAATGTCTTGACAATACGTGACTTTTTGTTAATATGGAATGGTACTCATTTTCTTGGTGAGGTGTTGGAAGTGTTTGATCGCTGAAAATCGCTTCATGCTTATGATAAATGTATTCCCTTTTTTGATTAATATGGAATGGTACTCATTTTCTTGGTGAAAAGTTGGCAGTCTTTTTTAACTGAAAACCATTTTATGATAACATCATCTTCATTTTTGTAGGTATTATATGAAAAGGTACTCACTTTTGTAACTGCCCTGTTGCGATGACAGTTTTCAGGTGTAGTCCAATGAAATCACGGCCTCAAAACACATGTTATGAGAACTCTTATTGATTCCTTTTTGATGAAATTTTAACCATCAAAGCGAAGGATCGGTGTCCCAAATACAAATAATTGTTCACGAATGAACAAGGAAAACTAAAAACCAAATATAGGGTATTACGTTTTACATTTTAATCTAAGAAAATACTGCATAAAGCCATAACGCTGTATTCAACACAATTTCAGTAATAGTAGTACTTATACTCTTTCAGATGAGTTACAGAATGTTGCGTTGGCTGGGACCGCCAATCAAAGCTCCACTTTGAATACTCAAGCAGCCGCTTCATTCGCTATCGATGGGGATAACGATACATGGTCAGAAACTGAATATTCACAGAACGAGTATTGGGAGGTGGACTTGGGCGATTGGTATTTCATTGAATCTATCAACCTAATCACTTTTCGTAAGTATTTCATTCGTAAGTATTTTATTCGTAAGTATTTTATTCGTAAGTATTTTATTCGTAAGTATTTTATTAGAACACTTGGTCGATTTGTGTATCACTGTCCATATCAACGTATGAACTTTAAGTAAGTATTTTTTTCAGAACACAGCAGTACAAGAATGAAAATGCTCTTCATTGTTTGGGGGAGAGAGAAGGATTCACGCCCTTGCCTTGTTTTATTTAAGACTATTGTTCACAAATGAAAATATTTCAATTAAAAAAAATGAGAAGATTGAAACGATATACATGTACTCTTTGTATTGCAGTATTTTATGCAACAAATGGCTATTTAATTCAAAATTGATTTAGAAGGTATCAATGTATCTAAGTATGAAGATCCGGTATGCGGTTGATCTAAAATATTACATTTCGTTTAGAATTTAGATACAAACGAACCACTGTGAGCAAGCCCCAAATACTCAAGTTTTGTAAAAATTCATACAATATTGATACCGCTACTATACAATTTTACAGAAATTCAATGTTTAGTTCCAAATGCCACTGCATATGTTAAAAAGCAGCTTGAAAGATAAAAAGGATGAAACTAGTTTGTTGTAAGCAAGGGATTTGGTGGCAATATAACTACAAAGCAAGCCACATGTAACGTTAAAGACTGTACGCGTCTGTGGTTCCACGTTGCATGGGCATTTGCTATCATGGAAATGTTAGTCAGGAAATGTTGATAACGCAGTTAAGTACGACTGCAATCATTTAATCCATTACCAAACAATAACGACATTTTTCCCTTTGACACAATACTTTTTTGAAAGTCACCTGCTGCAAGATGCAAACATGCGGCTTTATGTGGTAATGTATTAAAGTAACGTAAGTATTTCTGAATTATTTCCTAAAAGGTAAAGCCCCTGATTTCAAACTTTTTATACATACTAACCATTATGAATATACAGTAGCTAGGTAACTCCTGATTGCGTTAAGATGAATATTTTGCCCCAATGAATCTCAGAACATTTTAAATTTCTGTAAGTATACTTCACTATAATCCAATTTAAGCTTCCGCATTTGCACTACTTTAACTTCCTACTAACCGTTAGAAGTCAGTCGCAAATTAATTGTATCTAGAAAGCTTGGCACTTGCAAGCAAACTTCACGCAGGATTATTTTCCGTTGCTTTACTTCAGTTCATCTCCTAACCAAATAAAAAGGACGAACATTGCGTAGGAGAATGACTTGCAAAAAGGTGCAAAAAGGTGCTCTTCGTTGTGACCCATCTGTTATAGAATTGTATTTGCATCAGTCAATAACGCTTCAATAACGTGCATAAAATGTGCGCTTAAAGGGACTAACTAAGAGAGTTGTGCTCTGGGATTGATAAAAGTTTAAGATATGACATTGACATTCACTAAAACAAAAACCATAATGACCATATCTAATGTCGCATGTCCAAGTTATCAAAATACGTGTTTTCGTTAGATAAAGGTAAGTCAGTCATCTCACCGTGAGCTGGTTTATAAATAAACGCACGCGCCCTTTACTGGCGTCACGCGGTAACACGTTTCCGAACACCTAGTGACGATGGTTTCTAAAAACATCACATCTTATTCTAATTTTAGATCGTTGTTTACGAAAAGACATCAAAACGGTTTGCATTTCCTGCAATGTAAATTACATGTATTTTACTTTAGAAATCTATGTTGACATTTTATCGTCAGAAGATAATTCTAAAGAGCTAGTTTAAACTTATTCATTTTACATCGATTTCGAAACAAGTTCTTACAAATTGAATAAATTACTATCGATTCTGCTGCCTGGATACATAATCAGTACTCGCGCCGAATGCGGAATAATGAAAGGTCGTAACGCAAACCCTGCCGCTTATATGATTTGACCCACGACCCTCGTGCTCGAGGCCGACGCTCTATTCCTGGACCACTTGTCCTCTTAACCCTTTACCAAACGCCAAATTTTCGGCTTTCCCAAATTGAAAGAGTTAGCAAACGACATTCAAAAATGTGATGAAATTGGAAAGGGCAGAACACTTTGTGGGAAAAGAAGAAATTGCTCGTGACAAGCAATTTTTCCTTTTCCATCAATGTTTTTCAGAGTTGTCTGCAACAAAGTGGTTAAATGTCGTTATTGTTTGGTATGTGTTAAAAGAGTAAAATTGAAAATATGTGGTATAGTCCTTTTAAACGATTCATATGAAGGATACATAAGTTTTCTGTGTTGTTTTTTAGAGGCCTATATGGGCATTGAAATCTACATAACTCTTGACGGCTATACTTACGAAATGGTCTGCACGAATGAGGGTGTTGAGTTTCCGGCGTATTACACATGTAACCGGAGCGTGCGAACTATTTGCAGCAGGGTGAAAATCGCAATAGTACGCCCGGACCCTGGCGTGACGTTAAAATTAAAGGAGGTCGAAATACTGTCACCAGGGAAGTTCAAGAAAGGTTAGTGCACATACGTTTTGTGATCTGTAAGTATTACTTGTGAGGGTGTTTTTACTTAACCCTTAAAGTGCTGGAACCGACTTAATGCTTATTCAAACAGGTAAGATCTTGGCAAGCCGCCAAGTTAATTCTCGACTGGCCTGTGATCTAACCTGTTTGCTACTTTGATTAGCTTTCCTCATTAGATTTAAACATGCATTCAAGGTTTTAGAAAGCCGACGACACAAAACTTTTTCCTGTTAGAAAATTACCCAGCATTCTAAAATTCCCAGCATTAGAAGGATTGAAATCAAGCGGTCCCTCTCCCCTATTGGTTTAAGTTTTTGTACCAGATTTTAATATACATTCGCATTCGAAACACCTCGGCCATTTCTTAACATAACCTCAAGGTAATGGGGAGACATTTTTGAAAGTAGGTCAAGAACAACACGTTAATGCGATGTAAAAATCGAATCAATCCAACAAACAAACAGACGAAAACATTTCAACCTATCGTTTTCTTTTTGGATTTGAGTATTTCATGAAAATGGGACCACCATTCTCACTTTCTCGGAAAAGGAAAGAAAGAAACTTTGTTCGTTAAAATAGATTACAATACATAAACAAAATAAGATTTTACTCGGTTTAAATAAAACAAAAACATCAATGCGTGTCTTTTATAGCAAACACAAATATATAACCTCTTTGGAATAATACAACAAAGAAGGAATAGAATAATCTTAGTGGCAAATAAAGTCGATTTGTTGTGACAACGCAACACAATGCGTGTAAGTTGTGTACTTTGAATTTCATAATTTCAGACAATATCCCTGACAATTCATATAGATTTCGCGCAATATGATTGGATTGAGTGTACTGTTTATCATTGGCCATATTCAATACATTCCGTCCAATCAATGTTCACATACCAATATCTTATTCTATTACCAACCAATGACGATATTTGACCAGTTTGCTGCAAACGACTCTGGAAAACATTGTGTGAAAAGGAGAAATTGCTCTTAATGAGTAATTTCTCCTTTTCTTACAATGGTTTCTGTCCTATCACAAGATGATTATCAAATTTCATTAGATTTTGAAGTGTCGTCTGCAAACTCTTTAAAATTTGGACAGTCGAAAATGTGGCATTGGGTAATGGGTTGAATAACTTTTGATGAATACTCTCAGAGCAATACTTTTGAGTAATCAAAATCAAATAGTCATTCCACCAGGCCTCCATTTTTAGAAATTTGGTACTAATATTTAGAACTCAAATGTTAATAGGTTGAAACACTTTAATTGGTCATACCGTTGTAACGAATCGAGCAAATGAACCTCTCAACGACACGAACACATCCGATCAGTGAAAGACACTGTCGTATACTGAGCAGTTGTGTTACTTATATATATAAACCAGCATGTTCTCTAAAACAATGCATTAGGTTCCTATTTTGCATAAACGTACAAGGAACTTTATACTGACGCAAGTCTTCGTTTGAGTCATAGGCTACATTATTTGACATCAAAGCTTAATTCTAAGTGAAGAGCATTCAATATGTGATGCGCTAGTTGTGGTTCTAATAAATATCGCTATCCAGTTCTGAAACATTGATGTTTCAATTGAATAATTTTATGATTTTACTGTCTATAAAATGAATTTGTTTGACATTGATATGCTAAAAGAAAAATCAAATAAAAAAACCTTTTTTTTTAGAACATTTCGAATTCGTCGCATCTGTCCAAGGATATTCGTCCATTGTAAAGACCCGGCCGGTTAGGAGTGACATCGAATGTGCTCTTCTCTGTACTCGTACAGTCAACTGTATGAGTGTTAACGTCCTCACTTACGACCTTGGTAAGACGTGTCAGCTGTTGAGCTCTGACAACACTACTGCACCCACCGGGCCACAAGTGAAGTTCTGGAGGGCGGGTTAAAAATGGCGCCCAAACATGGATGATGTTTGATGTTTGAATAACTTTATTGCCTATCTTGTTTATGTGTTTTACTGGAAACTTCGCAAGAGTTTGCTTGTGGCTTAAAATAGACGCGGCAGATACGGATATCGTGTTTATGTGTTTGCGACCATACATGTCAGGAAGGTGTTTAATCTGAACTCATCGGGTAATAACCAATGAAAACACCATTTGGAGTAATCGCTTTCCTACACAGTGATCTCCCTTTTCCTTTTGGTTAGGAGCTACAATCGGAACTATTCGGGTATTTCCGTGAGCTGTGAAATACACTACTGAAATAAAGCGAAGTGAAGTATTCCTGCGTGGAGCTATCTTGTTTCTCACGAGACCTCTTTAATTGTACTTGAGCTTTCAAATATAGACATTAAAAGAATCTAAATAGCAAATTGATTTGATGAAGGAAACAGATATGTTCCACAACCTATAATTTCACTATTATATTATGAGTTGCCGTTCAAAACTAATGATTTAAAATGATGTTCAACACTTCCATATATATATATATATATGAACTACTCAACGTGGATGGACATTTTACTTGAGGCTTTTTTTAAATTGTACAGCAATTTGGAGACACAATCTCACATCAGCTTGAAACGGTGTTTATTTAATGGACTAGACACTTACTGTTACCTCAACATAATGGCTAAACTATAATTCTAGGAACTACGTGAAAGTTCATGAGTGAACCAGAATTCATATCATGCTTTCTGTAGACGGTCAACCGAAGACACAACTTGTTCCACTCCGGGCCACGACCAGAGGGCCTGCGTTTATTTCGTTTCTCTATTTAGGATTACTCAACATTCATCAACAAACGAAATGTCTTTTTACAGTTTTTACTTTATTGGTCGTTTATTTCATTTTCATATGTATGTTGTATTATTGATTTCCTCGTTCAAGTAGACATTAATATTTGCTGGGCTTCATTCCATCCTCTCTGAAAAGAGATAAAATCGTAGATCTTTTATCAGGACAAGTCTTTCTTAACAGAATAAAACCCACAGGGATTTGTACTGAGATTTCTTTTGGGGGAAAGGGGGGGGGGGGTAATGGCTTAATATAAAGGGAGAAGGGATGACACTTCTTCAGGCTTCCGAGAAAATCGGACTTTCTTCCATTTCCCTGTGTTGAACCTGCTTGAAACGGTATGGAATGGCGTGTGGTGTTTATTCAATTACCAGATTCAGTTATTTTGCCGGTTAATTGCCTAAGTTTGACAGATAACATTGATAACAGCACTCTTTCTACCATTTCGATTGGTGGACTGAATTCTGGTTTAAACTGCGGTGAATATGAAGCTGATATCTCATTTATCACCCCCAATATTGTTTTATGTTTCGGATATATGTAAATATTGATTACAATTTAGGATTGACCGATGACAACACACCAGTTGCTTTTATCTAGTTTTGCTGATTACTGGCACGGTAACATCAATATTCTAGCACTCGGCTTCTTGCAACCCTACTCGAGCCTTTTTATTGTTAAGAAAGTCAGCCTCTGTTGACGGCGACCAGCTAAGTCACTGTTACTAAATGAAACATTTGATTGCGTTTTACAAAAATTGGTGAATGTACAATAATGTAACTAATATACACGTTTTGATCTTTCCATGAAGCAGGAAGGGAGTCTTATAAATACTTTAACCATATATAGCATCACTCAGTAACAGCTGTAACAGACATTTATATTTATTGTGCAATGCTTTCTATCGTCTATTATAAATGCAACTTGTCTTTTTTCCGTACATCATCATCGTGTTATGCTGCACTTTTATCCAAGACCTGTAACACAATGTCACATTAGCGAACATGTAAAGATCAGGGGACATGGGACAGTATGCTTCTGATCTTGCTGTAGACGTATCGTAAAATCTAAACATTTATTACCTTTTCATTTACATTATGTAGATGAATAAAACATTTTGAATAACAACAGTGTTACCCAGTATTTGTTACTATGTTTCCAAGAAATTCGAATCCCGTACTGCATTGTACTGTATTACATAACAGAGCTTCATCCGAAAAACACGCCCCATCACGAAGATAATTACATGTAATTCAAATGATCTTAGTTTAGAATCAGATCTCTCTAATATACATCCTTTAGTGAGAGAGTCGCCTTTCTTTAAAAAATCCGGAGGGACGCTAAGGTTGTCACCAAGCATGCATTCTCTTTCGATGACTGAAAAGTCAAATATGTTTCATGTTTGTGGTATCGTTTACAACGAAAACACAGTGATAACAAATCTTAATCCCATGACAGTCTTAAAATTACCGTACCAAAAACCTTATGAAAGCTACAAAGGCTCAATTAAAATCTAATAGGGGAAAAAAATAAAAGATTTTTTTTAAATATACATAAACCGTGTTTACTGGCACTTTCAGCAAAAGCACAACCTATCATTGTACTACACATCAGATTCAGAGCAAGACCGTATGTACCAAGAAGTTCACAAACGTGATATACTTACTGTGGTATTACATGGAAATTTTCAAAACACAGGCAAATCTAATATGTAGAAGAACTGGTTTTTAACCTGTCATGTACAGCAATAAGCATTGTTCTTAACGAGCAATTTCTCCTTTTCATACAGTATTTTTGGTCTCACAGGATTCTACAATAACAATGTGGGACTATTGATGTCACAGAAAAAACAAATAAACCTACTGGTGCTCGTCACAATTGTCTTTGATAATCCAAATTTTATCGTGGTATCATGGTAGAGCGTCGGCGTCTTTGGTCCCGGTTTCGAATCCCGTTAGGAGAGGTGACAAATACCGGGACTTACACACAAAGCCGCGGGAGTAATGGTGAAGTATCACGGAAGGGTGAACCGTGTGTTCCCAGAACGTCGACTCGCTTTTTCATCACACCTTTGCAGATCGGGGATTAGGGGGCCTATCATGGGGACATAAAATCGATAAAAGAAAAATCGATAAAAAGGAAAAATAAAACAGTAGAATTTTATCCTTTGAATGAATAACATAGTCATTGTTAAATTCATATTTATCAATTGATTCAATGGTAGTGTTTGCAATGAATCAGCCATCGTCCACCTTCAAATACTCTCTCAATTGTGTAAAAGCATTGTAACGTTCGTTGAACGTTTATGCGAATTAGGAACCTAATGCATTGTTGTAAAGGACATCCTGGTATACATGTAGGCAACACAACCGCTCATTCTACGACAGTGTTTTTCACTGAACGGATGCGTTTGTGTCTTTGAGACGTTCATTTGCTCGGTTCGTTACATTGGTGGCAGCGGTGGGATTACGACGTCACCTTCTATTGGAGTTGCCTTCCCCACGTGTCTCCCAAGGGCCAATACTATGGACGAGTTTTCTCGGAAGTGTGAGTTATGTAACGTTCGTTGAACGTTTATGCAAATTAAGAACCTAATGCATTGTTGTAGAGAACATGCTGGTATGCATATATTCAACACAACCGCTCAGTGTACGCCAGTGTTTTTCACTGATCGGATGTGTTTGTGTCGTTGAGAGGTTCATTTGCTCGGTTCGTTATAGCATTAAGTGGAAATTTCAAGAAGTTATTTTAGTCTCACTTCGTTAAAGGCACATAAAAGGGGATGAGAACAATTAATTGAGTTATTTTATTTTGATCTGTCACGTGTATCGGGTCCCTCTCGGAGTAAAACCACCGTGGGTCAACCATCCAGGTACTGACCACTTAGTACGTTGCTCAACTTCGAGAGAAAGCCAACCACTCTACCGAATCACCCACAAAAGCCGGCTTCCACAGCGAGACTGTAGAAGAAGTATTTATACATAAACCCTATTACTGTCACATTTCTTCCACCTTTCTCTTGACTTCGTCCCGAAGTCACAAATGTCACAAAGACATACATGGGATGTTACCAACTTTTAATATTTCAAGAAGGAACTACCGCCACTATCAACACTGCTACATAGCAGAAACAAAGGTCGAGAACATGCGACACACAATCAAGGGTACGGGAATGACGGTGAAACAAACCAAATCCCACCGCTGCCACCAATTTTGTAACGTTTATCGGGTCCCTCTCGGAGTAAAGCCATATTGGGTCACCCATCCAGGTACTAACCACTTAGAACGTTGCTTAACTTCGAGAGAAAACCAACCACTTTACTGAATCACTCATAAACCCTATTACTGTCACAGTTCATGAAAGTCATGAGAATTAATTACCGAAAGTTATTTTGTGCTTGAAATGTTGTTGTCTCCAATTCAATCATGTTCATCAACAACATGTTTGTTTACATA
The DNA here is from genome assembly GCA_947846245.1 of Cerastoderma edule. Taxonomy (NCBI): domain Eukaryota; kingdom Metazoa; phylum Mollusca; class Bivalvia; order Cardiida; family Cardiidae; genus Cerastoderma; species Cerastoderma edule. The sequence goes on along the minus strand of OX401417.1, from coordinate 438,405 downwards.
TTCAAAATAACGAATTCTGATTGGTTGGTTTACAAATTGTGTATCAACTGAAAAGTTCAGAGGTGAAGAATCAAGCAACCTGAATTATAAAACTGGCAGGTCTGGGTTATTTCTGGTTGACTTTCACTTTTAAGTTGTGCTGATGGTGATTTCTGGTGATAACTATTTGAATCTGACAAAGAGTTTACCAAATAATATAGCTTGATATAGCATTAATCTCTTTTTATGAGGCTTTAAGATTCAACCATGCTGAATGCACAGCTGAATGTCAAATGCATTTCTTACGAACAATGTCCGTAACAAAGCGTAGCCAGAAAAATCCACTTTGGGGATTCGATCCCGGTTCTCCCAGTGACAGTCCAAGACCATAACCCTTGACATGAAGAGTCGGCTCAGTAACGCAGAGGTTACATCTTGTCCTAATTGATTGTTGCTATGCTGTAGAATGTGAGGCGGTTACGTAACACATTGCAAATAGGAAAGGTAGGCATAACTTCGCACTATATGAATACATATAAAGGAAGAACGAATGAATGAAAGCAGTGAAATATGTTTGAGATGCGTTGCACAAGACCTTTCTTCCTTTAATCAACATTAGATATTCCAACAGGATTAGAAAGAAATCCATACAATCACCCTACTTGACCAAGTTTTACCTAATGTATAGCATTCATTTGCATAAAGAATAGTGCTGATGCCAGTTGTTTACGCATTTCTCTCTAGTAAATGCCAAACCATGAATGCATGGTTCTTCAATTGTTTGATTAAATTTCAAACTGTATGGAGAGGGACAAAGGCTACCTGACTACAGATTCCCTAAAGACGCCAGGACACCACTTAGTCAAACTGGCTGATTCAAAAGTGTATGGTGACTATATTATTATTATTTTTTGCTTTAAATCAATCGTAATTATGATGATTTAAGGACGTCATCTGCGCATCTAAGGGAGATAATAATCTGATACCGAAGAGGTACTTGTATAGTAGTCGGATAAACTTTCCATTCGGATGAAGTTTACTGTATGCAATATTCTTTAAAGAATAATCATATTATCCATAGAACTTTTAAAGGTTTTTGTTATTTTCATATATTTCTCAGGCACATTCAGCCCCCAGTTTGTATTTTTCAAGTATAAAGTTATTTTAATCGTTTTTATAAATGTTTTTCAAATACAGTTACCATGGAAACTGTCATTTCATGAAATGATAACGACCGATCCAACATCATCAGTTTTGTAAGCTTTCAACATTTAGTTACCCTTCAGTTCCCAACACAAGGTCGTTACCATTCTAAAATTCAAACTGTAATTAAACACACAAACTAATCGATTAGGTAAAATACAAACTATTTACTACATCGAGAAAGTTATCGATATTGTATTGGCAAACAGGATTTGGTTTTGACACCTACCATTTCGCTGCAAACATAGGAGATATTCAGAAGAAACTTGCTCCTAAATCTTAAAATTGTACATTTGATTAATATCAATATACTTTAGAAATAAATTTATGTTAAATGCGTATTCTTTGAGGACAAAACTATGATGCTATTAACAAGATCAAGGGTAAGGCACGTGTTGTGTGACGTACGACGGTGTCTGGATTAGTGTCTACGTGTGACGCGCGTCGCTCCCGTCTGGGATAATAAAACTAGGCGTTTGATATTAAGACCAACAACCCGAAAGATGTACTCCCCCTTTATAACATGCCCGAAGCTGATTATAGCGATAGCTTTTTGATTAATTTGTTTGAGAGACATAGATGTCACTATGTCTCTGGTTTGTTTCCATTAGCGCTCGCCAAACCTGCAAATAATATACTTTGAAGTAGTTTCTAGAATTATATTTCAGATTAAACCTATATTGCCGATTTCCTTATTCAAGAAAATATTATATTGAGAGCATTTTGCCCATAGATTCGTCTACTAAGAAATGATAAACCAAAGGCGTTTGTGTTGGCAAAAGTTTCCATAAAAAAATCTTTGATGGTTTGAGTATTTTCTAGACTTTCGCAATAGATTTAAACAGATACATACCCTTGATATGTATATATTTTATGTCAGTCACAAGTATATCTACTAAATTAATGAATATCTACGTATTCAGATGAAATCAACTGTTGCAATACTTTGGTAATTGACAAACTTGATATGAGGGAAAGGGCATCTCGTTTTTAATGAAATTAGATCTATTCTACCAAACGAAAATGAGCAAATATTATATTCCCGCCAGAATTAAGCTTTCATTTTAACTCCGCCCCTTTCTACATAATACCCGACATGCACTACCGCCACTTGACGCGCTTTTATATCGAACGCATCCAGACGTAGAATGAAATATCTACGTCTGGATCATTCGGACTAGTATTAAAAGTAACTTCTCTTTAAACTAACCAGTCTATCCTTTGGAAACGACAACATCCGGTGTTTGAAGATGGCGGCCTTTGCGTTTTCTTCTTCACTTTAAATCGTTTTTTTTTGTGGTTTGTGAATCAAACAGATAAGTGGAATTTATGTCATCATATAGGTATGTACAATTGGTGTCCATTTACACCATTCGGAGAGATGTTGAAGGTTTGTAAGAAGAAGTCTTGGGTGATCGTTGCACATTTACCTTTTAGCATTACCAGACTTGAAGACTATTCATATTCTCGGATAAGAACGTGTATTCGGATATTTAGACAGTTTATTTCTAAATCAAAATGATGGCATTCAACTAGAACTTAAGACATGCATTAAGGTTGTTTTATGAATCAACCAATCATGATCATCGATGTAACATGACTCGCATACCTCTTGCAGTTACCCGTTTATTGTCATTAATTGTGTTAAGGACGTTCTCGGTATTTTTTTCTGCGCACTTCATCTGCGCATCCACGGGAGATAATAATCAGTCACCGAAGAGGTAATTGCAAAGTAGTCGGATGAACTTTTTTATTCGGGATGAAATTTGCTGTATGCAATTTTTTTCAAAGAATAATCATATAATCCGTACAACTTTCAAAGATTATTAACATTATTATATCTTTATCATGCAAATTAAGCACCCAGCTTCTTTTTTTCAAGTTTAAAGTTAATTTCAATCGTTTTTATAATGTTTTTAAAATACGGTTACCATGGAAACTGTCATTTTACAGAAAAACTAACTTGTCAACATATACTTTTTTTGGCATTTTGTATTTCACGATTAAATTTCACTTCACATATTGAAAAATAAGAAAATTCTATGAAAGGAATTTTGAAATATCTTCATTTATTTGTAATAAACATATCAATTTTCATTGTTTTTTGTCGAATGCAAAAATTTGAAAAACTGATTTGGATTACAAAAAATGTTCAGATTGTAATAATTTGAAAAAAGATTGAATAATAAAGTATTGAATATATGAATTTATGTTTTTTGTGTTAATTAACCTTCCAGAAATTATTTTATTACCTTTGAAGATGGTATGGTCATTTTGACATTTTTGCCCCAAACGGTTACCATGGAAACTGTCATTTCACGAAAGATTTAACTCGTCGTCATGCATTTTTCTTTTCATTTTTGAATTCACAATACAATATTGAATTACATATAAAAAAAAATTAGAAAATTCTATGAAAGGATTATTTTCTTATAAAACTGTAGAACATGTCCTTAAAAACAGATAATTTTAAATTCTTAATCCAGTTTAGATTCACTCAACCCACTAACATTTTGTATATCAGAATGGTAGGTTACACAGTCTGCTGTTTTAAATCAAATCTGAACTCACTGGGTATTTCTCAGATTTACAGAAATTCACAAGTTCAATCTTGGAGGCACAGTTTATGTAAAATACATCAACATCAAATGTTTTTATTTAAAATTTGCTCCAGCTCTCATTAAAATGACAATGCTTAAAGTGCAAACATATTTTAATGTTACCCATTCATCTGTAAAAGTACAAAATACATAAAAAGATGACCGATATTGATTAGAATAAATACATATCAGAGCGTTTAAGCTATTTGGCGGAGTTACTCACTTTTTTTTATGACATTCAAGTAAACGCATTAACCATATTGCATAGCATTGAATAGCTATGACTCCTTTTTTTTTTAAAGCATGTGCTTTCTTTATGTTTGTCAATCATGTTCAAAATGACAATCTCAAACAATGGCAAAATGGCAGCATCTTGGAGTGGGCCATTTTGTATACGAATGTACTGTGTATGAATGCAATCTATATATCTTACCCATGGACACATATTTTGATATTTATAATTGACCACTGTAATTTCTACTTTGCATTATCTATCAGAAAATAATAAAGCAATTTGTACATCGAAATATTTTGAATATATAAATTACTGAATTTACTATTTGATGATATGTTGATTGATTGATTGTCAATTTGGTTATATATTGTTTTCAGAAGACAGTTAAAATGGCCACTCATTTTGTCTGGCAAAGTACAGAGCCCTTAGCCCATGTTTATCCCTCTGGTCGAGTCTTTCTCATGGGGCGGTATCCCAGTATGATATCTTAAATGACAGTAAGAAGGCCCAAACGCAGTTCCAACCGCCTGGCTGGGACTTTTCACAGACCTCAGAAGAAGATTCTTTGCCATTGGTTCAAAATGCCCCGCAGGCTGAGTGAAAAAATGCACCATTCCATCCAGATCCAGAGCTGTGTATAACACCACAAAAACCCAGGCAGCAGGTCATTCCTCACCCACATGATAAAATCCGTCAGTTTTTGTGCATAGAAAGCCAGACATTGATCCTGATCCCTTATTGGCTGTCACTCCAGAAAGACCAACTCTGCAAAGTAATGTTTGTTGCGATAAAGACAATTTTCAAGGTAAAAAGCACAGAGTCAGATTTGATATCGAGGAAGATGTGGACAAATGGGAGGAAGAGGACAGGGTTACTGGACATAACCTCCAAAGCAAAATTCCTCAGAAATCCTCTCCTGATAAGATATATCAACCAGAGTTAAATGGGGATGATAACGATAGATTTGAATTTGAAAATACAGAGCAAAGACATAACTCGATTAAGCCAAATCATACAAGTAAAACAGTGAAATATACAGTAGGTAAGGTCAACAGTCAAACAGTGTATGTACCAGTCACTGGAGCAGAGAAACAAGAAAGTAAAACAAAATCTGGCGCGAATCTAACCCAGGAGTCATTCCAAACTACACGAAAAAGAATAGATAACTAAAAAAAGCCTGGGTTGAGTTTGATCAAAGTGACCAGAGAAGTACCAAAAACTGATGAAAAGCCAGAAAGAAAGATTGATGCAGATCCTATTGCTTCAAGTGTGGTGCCCGAACAAAAGGGTGAAAAAAGGCGAGTGAAAGTTATCCGTGAGAACCAATATACACCTTCAGAAACTGAATACACTCACCCATTTAACCAGGATCTATTAGTGAATAGTGGTGGAGAAGAGCACGTGTTTCCCAGACCTGAATATAACAGTCCCGTACGCATGAAAGTTGAGACAGAGAAGCTAAAGAGCAGTTCAATTGACATTAAGAAGGCCTTGCAGAAGAAACTGACCATGTCTGAGTCAGTAAAGACAAGTATTCATGAAAAGGTAACATGATAAACATGTCTTTTAACCCTCTCCCAAACAATAACGATATTTGACTACTTTGTTGCATACGACTTTATAAAACATTGTGAGAAAAGGAGAAATTGCTCGTAAAGAACAATTTTTCCTTTTCCCACAAGGTTTTCCACCCTATCAGAAGATTATTGTCCAAGTTCATCACATTTTGAAATGTCTTCTGCAATCTCTTTTAATTTGGGACAGTCGAAATTTTGTTGTTTTGGAAAGGGTTAAGTCTTATCAGCTCATTTTAATAGCAGATCAAGATTAATGCCAGAGTCTTATGTGTACAGAATGTAAGAAAAATGTATGTAAAACTTGATTTTATAGGCAACCTTTCAAGAGAAGATGGTATGACCTAATGAGCCATTCATATGAGGATTTGTTGGAAATACATCCATCTACTGAACCTCTGACAGATATCCAGATGAAGAGATGCATTGCGCTTCACAATTCAATTACTTCGTCTTTATACCCTTCATTGTGGGAATCACTTTGTTAACCCGTTACCAAACGCCAAATTTTCGTCTGTCCCAAAAAGAAATAGTTTGCAGACGACATTTCAAAATGTGATGAAATTGAAAAGATATCTTCTGAATAGGGCAGAAAACATTGTGAAGAAGAAATTGCTCTTTACAAACAATCTTCCCTTTTCTCACAACGTTTTCTAGATTCGTCTGCAATAAACTGGTCAAATGTCATTATTGTTTGGTAATGATTTAAGAAAAAATTTTCTATTGGGGAATCCAGTAGGCTTATCTAGACACACTGCTTTTCCATTTCAACAGATGGAGAAAGACCATTAAAACTTATGACAGCAGGTTTTTAACAAATTTGCTTCTGAGACTATCCTGTCAACTGTTAAAGTCTAGGATTTAAGCTTGTTGCCCAAAGTTCAATCTCTGATTCAGGCTGGTTATTCTATTGGTCAGCTTGTCTGAACATTGCACTATATTGAAGCCTTGTACTGGTCATTTATCCAGAGACCATTTGTTTCTATGGGGCTTAAGGGCTGTGTTTAAAACAACTATTCAGTGATGTTTTTTGTATGTAGGTGTCAATTTCACTAATAGGTTGTCATTATATAAAATGGCGGAAAGTTCGGCAGTCAAAGCCAAAAGGGTATAATTGTATATCCTCAACTCTTTTAATAGTCTGCCAATTATTCCAATAAGTACATTTTTTAAAGTATTTGACGCAAAGATCAGTCCAATTATGCTGTATGGGTCTGAACTTTGGGGTCTCAACCTAATGAACTGTATTGAGCATGTTCAACTATTAGCATGTAAACGCTTATTAAATGTAGGTATTGAGGCATGTAATCTATCCGTTTTAGGTGATACAGGCAGATATCCTATCCAAATAAATGCTTCGAAACGGGTAATTAAATATTGGCTACGTATTCTTAGACTACCACAACAAAGACTTTTCAAGCTTTCTTATGATATGTTATTACACTATGATAATCTGGGATACACCAATTGGGTAACATGTATTCGAAATTTTTTTATATAGAAACGGTTTTGGAAATGTTTGGGAAAACCAATACGTCTTGAATGACAAAATTTTTATTTTTGAATATACACAGCGGTTCAAAGGCCAATATCAACAAGAGTGGAGAATTGGTTGTTTTGAAAATTCCAAATTATCTAGTTATTATGATTACAAACACTCTTTTGTACAGGAGAAATACTTAAGCATCATCGATATAAGTAAATTCAGAACTTCCCTTGCGAAATTCAGAAATGGCTCCCACTCCCTCATGATTGAAAAGGGTAGGCATTATATATGATATACCTAAGGAAATCGGTTTTGTGTTTGTTGTGAATGTTTTATCGAAAATGAGGTACATTTCCTACTCCATTGTCCTTTGTACGAAGAGTTGCGTCAAAAATATATTGACAACAAATATTTGATTATCCCACATGATATGTCTTTTTCTAATATCATGGCATCTAAAAATGATACTGTTATCCGTAACCTAGCAATGTTTTTATTTTATGCGTTTAAAAAAAGAGAAATCTATATAAAAGAGCAAGAGATGTAAGGAAAACAATGCCTTTAAATCTGTTATATTATTTTAGCCTCTTACACATGTATATATGTATAAAATGTATTGTATTTATGTTTCATTTTTGTGTATGGGTCGGTGGCCTAATTATACAATAAAATTTTGAGTTAAAATTGAAATTGATGTTATGGCTTTCCTGGATTCCTTTTAATGAGCTGGAGTAATGCTATAAATGAAAATTTGCTAAAAATGGTATTGAACCCAAACTATGAAAGGCAAACCCTAAAAAAGGAAATGATGGCATGTGAAAAAATAATTGTTTGAAACCATGATAGTGTGACGTGTACTCTATGCCGAGCGAATTCGACCTGTATACGTCCTAGACTTGTACAAAACCTGCACTGTACAATAATGATACTGAATGTTTATAAGTTCAACCCAACTGGGCTTGAGCCATGGTGTCAACCCAAGAAGAAAGAAATTAAAAGGTGTCGAAACATGTATGGTGTCAAACTAGCGTGGAGAGAACAAGTACTGTACCAAACTAGTATCAGACCACTCAGATGTATGTTTGGTATGAAACAAGTATTGTACCAAACCAGTCTCAGACTACCTCAGAACTTGTATGGTGCGAGACTAGTACGGACAAAAACGGTATTGTACCGAACTAGTATCAAACCATCTATCGTTTCAAACAACAGGTTTCATACCAGTGAAACGCTTGGCCAGTTCAGTCCAGGCTTTGTGTATACACCGTCCGAAAACCCAGCAAGTATGAGCCGAAGCTGCAAGTATGTGGGAGTTCCACTGGTGTATAGCCGCGTACCCAAAACCAACTAGCAAGGGTCACTGCCAAGAGAGAGTTTTCAGAGATGTTAACTCTCGGAGATGTAGGAACAGTCTCCCAGAAAACTGAATGCGTCGGCCTTTTATACCCTAATTTGTACCACGTGATGAAAGGGAGATCACTGTAAGAAGTTTGGCGATTTATAGTACTGTACTGAACTCAATGAGCGTCTATTGACTTGGACTATTTTACCGAACATCGCCATAGTCGAAGTTTTCAAAGATTACTTATCAATACAGTTTAATATTGGAATATAAACAAAGGAAACCTTATTTCATATCAATTGCAAACACTTACATTACGGAGGATGTTTGAATAGTGAAGTATTAGTCGATAAAGCGGTCTTTTCGTTGATCTTTGTCTCAAAATGCTTGCTGAGCAAAGGGAATAATTAAACGGACATTATTTGACAACAAGGAATATAACTGAAGGAATGTAATTTCGTCACATTACCCACGTCTCCGATTTCAGGCGTCCCGCATGATTGATGTTATTTTAGCTGTCACACTTAGTCATTCTCCGTGGATACGAACCAGTACTACCAGTTGTTTTTAACCTGGAACTAGCTATCCAGGCGTAATGCTGTTTCTACATGGCGTTTTCCTACAAAGGACAGCAATTACTACCATTTTTTTTCTGGTCTTTGGTATGACGCTATCGGGGTTGAAACCTCGATCTCCCACACCAGATGTGGTGTCAAACGTGCACATGAATATTGGGATATGAAAAATATATACATAACACTTTGATATGAATGAAAACATTAATGGTTTTACTATCTGTAAAACATGAACATTAATACTAAAAAAAAGAAAATAGTTTTACTACCTGTAAAACAGAAACATTAATACAAAAATATGGCAAAGTTTTACTACCTGTAAAACAACTGAGTATTAAACGTAAAATAAAATCCAATGTTCATGTGATTATCTATTTATACTGAACGGTGATAGACACCCCGTCATTATCCACAACAAACTTAATGTCTTCCGGCTTAATCTGAGCTGTTGCGGGTACGAAATCTGTCATTTTGATTTCGAAATTTGTAACCTTAGAACTGACCCACATAACCTTCTCCCCATCTATATCAACGTTCAAACTTCGCTGGCCATCATTGACCTGACACTTAAGGGCCATCGCATGTGTTATTCCTTCGGTACTAGCAGCTGGTTTCGGCAGAGATAGCGAACCTGTTGATACATTGGCAGCTTTCTTCACCGGCGCGACAACTGGATTGGGCATTGTCCGTTTTCTTACGGTTGGGGCGCATATCTCGCTCATCTCACTGTCACTATCCTGTTCTTCCCCAACACCCACGTCTGGCTCCTCCTCCCAATCACTCTCCTCTTTCGAATTAGTCCCCGATACTGGTTTTCTCGCTGTATACTTTATGTTGGGTCCGGCACCATGCTTGGTCTTCAGATGTCTTGTCAAGTATTCTCTTTTCTTTAAACTCGCACTGCATTGGCCACAATCAAACCTAGTCGTCGCACATTCGACCAGGTGCGTTTCGAACTTTCCTTTTACATCTTCTTTACAAAGAGGACAGATGACTCCTTTTCTTGGGCTTGACCTGCAAGTATAAAGTTCAAAATCCTTAAGCCATGCAGGTCGTTTCCTAATTCTACCTTGACGGTCAGTATTATCTATTTCCTCGTTATCAACAGTTTCATTTACACATGCCTCGGATAAAGAACTTGTATTACCAGTACCCTCGCCAGGTAACGTCTGATCTTTTGCCTTTCTTAGTCTATCAATATGAATGACTTGTACTGAACCATTTCGGCCACACTCGACCTTAAACAACACGTTGGACAATCTTTCTACAATATCGTACGGGCCACGCCAATAACATAAGACTTTGAGGAACATCCTGATTTCCTGACTGGGAAATAAACATATACTTTGTCACCCTTTGAAATGTTTTCATAGAAAAGTTCCCTATCATGATATTTCTTTTGTCTATTAATTGCTTTCCCAGTATGGCTTCGAACAAACGTATGAGCCACTTCTAATCTCTCACGCAATTCCCAAGCCCATTGATGTATTGGGATAGGTTTAATGGCCGAAGGCATTTCAAACATAAGGTCTAGAGGCGTTGATGTTTCTCGACCCAACATTAGCATGTTTGGACTCATGCCAGTTGTTTCATGTTGGGCAGACCTATACGCCATCATCACATGAGGCAAGTGCTGATCCCAATCTTTGTGATTGTCATCAACATAAGCTTTCAACATACTACATAGCGTTTGGTTGAACCTTTCCACCATACCATCTGATTCAGGATAATACGGTGTTGTGTTAGTTTTTTCTATTTGCAACAAGTTACACATTTCAGTGAATAACTGGCTTACGAATTGTCGACCCTGATCGGAGTGTATTTTGTTCGGCACTGAACATGATTTTTGCAACTGTTCGTGCCTCAATATTCGGCATTGGAAACGACTCGGTCCACTTTGTGAAATAGTCTGACACAACAAGAATGTATCTGTTTCCAGCCTCTGTCAAAGGTAATTCACCAAGAATATCAACCGCGATTCTTTCCATTGGGTAACCGCTCCTGATAATAGTCATCGGTGCTTTCCGCGTTTTCTTTGACTCTTTTTGTCTTAAACATACTTTACACCCAGATACATATATCCTAACATCTCCCTGTAAACCTGGCCAGTAATACCTTCGTCTTACTTTCTCAAGCGTTTTCCGTACGCCAAGATGACCTGAGGGTTTAGTATCATGCAATTGTTTCAGGACAACACGACGATGTGTAAGTGGGACAACTGCCTGCCATAGTATAGTTTTGGACTCAGTCTCTTCCCATTTACGACACAACAAATTATCAACAATTGCCATTCTGGGCCATTGGTTCCATAACGATTTTACCAAATGACTCTCAGAAGAAATTTCCGAACTATCTGGTCGTACACCTGTTTCAACCCAAGACTTAAACTTGCTTACATCAACATCACTTTTCTGTATTTGTAGTAAACTAGTGTCAGCTACATCATTCTTCCTTTCATGAGAAGGGTAAACAGGAACTATGGTGTTACATACAACACGTTCTCCATGTTCCTTGTCAGCGCATTGGTTGCATGCAATCCTGCTCATACCATCAGCGTTTTTGTGCGATTTACCCGCACGATGTTCAATTTTCATGTCATATGCAGAGAGAATTTCTATCCACCTTGCAGTTTGTCCTTCCGGGTTTTTGAAGTTCAACAACCAGCGAAATGATCCATGATTGGTGCGTACAGTAAATTGTTGTCCGTAGAGATAATGACGAACATGTTTGACGAAGAAAACTAAAGCCAACAACTCTTTTCTTGTTACACAGTAACGACGCTCTGGCTTCGTCAAACATCTGCTCGCATATGCAATTGGGCGTTCCTTCCCATCAAATGTTTGTGACAAAACAGCACCAATAGCAAAATCACTGGCGTCTGTGTCCAAAATAAATGGTTTCGTGATATCTGGGAGAGCCAAAATAGGGGCTGATACCAGTTTAAGCAAATGCTTGTTCACAATTTTCGTCCCAGACAAATACAACATCTTTTTCTGTTAAATGGTTTAAAGGTTTCGAAATCTTAGCAAACCCTTCGATGAACCTCCTATAATAACTACAGAACCCCAAAAATGATCTAACATCTGTAACAGAGCTTGGTGTAGGCCAGTTTTGAACGGCACTAATCTTGCTTGGGTCTGTATGAACACCATCAGCAGAAACAATATGACCCAGATATTCAACCTTCTTGACAAACAAGTGACATTTGCTAGGTTTTAACTTCAATCCTGCACTCATAAATCTATCCAAAACCTTCTCAAGGTTTTTCAACATATCTTCGAACGACTTCCCTACAATGATAACGTCGTCTAGATATATAAGGCATATATCCCAATGGAGACCAGACAGAACTGTCTCCATTATTCTCTCAAACGTTGCTGGTGCGTTACAAAGTCCAAACGGCATTACTTTGAACTCAAACAATCCCTGTTTCGTACTGAATGCTGTCTTCTCCTGGTCGTTTGGGTCAATTTCAACTTGCCAATACCCAGACATCATGTCAAGTGATGAAAACCATACAGAACCGGCCAACTGGTCAAGTGATTGGTCTATTCTTGGCAGAGGATATGCATCCTTTATGGTAACATCATTCAAGCGACGGTAATCGACACAGAACCTTTTCGTTCCATCCTTTTTCTCAACCATAACCACACCACTCGACCATGGACTTGTAGAGGGTTGAATTACATCCTTTTCCAACATATCATGGATCTGTGTTTCTACCTCTTTTTCCATATGTACAGGCACCCTTCTTAACGGCTGCTTAATCGGTTGGGCTGTTCCCGTTGGTATCTTGTGTCTGATGATACCAGTCCTACCCAGGTCCATGCTACTTTCGCAGAAAGTGCTACTATATTTCTTGAGTAAGTTTGCTACATGCACATGTTGATCACTCGACATGTCATGTACTGTTCTTTCATATAATTCAGTCAAATGTTCTGGGACGTTCCCACTTGGCTTCATTGCACAGCATTTAATAGGTATGGTCTCCTGTACCAAACTCAGATCTGCAACATGCAAACCAGGTTGGAGCACCAATGAAGAGTCATCTACATTCATAATCCTAACTGGAACATCAATACCTGGTCGAACCAGAGCTCTTGCTACAAGACCATGGTTTTGGTTCTGGACAGTAGTTGTTTCAACCAAACCGAGATCTCCTGAGTAACTGCTTGGAACTGTGGATTTCCCCCTGATCATCTCGGAGTGTGCTGGAATTTCAGTTCTTTCCTGTACGGTTACCCTATAACAACCAACTTTACCGTTCGAAGTTAGAGCACAAGTCTTCCCCAATATCGTAATTTTCTTGTTTGGAACATTGACTTCGCAGCTGTGCGAAGACAAAAAGTCCAGACCTAGTAAACCATCAAGATCAATATGCGCTATCAAAAACGTGGTTTCAGACCGAACACCATTAATCAACACTGGCAAATCTACTTTTCCCATAACTTGAACACTATTACCATTTGCTGCATAGATATCATAATCGTATGGTTCTAACCGGGGAGACGGTTTGCGCTTAATACTATTCCAAGCCCGGTCAGACAGGATTGATACTGTAGCACCCGTATCTACCAAACAATCGACCTCATGGCCATTAATCCTACAGGTGAGGTACAAGCCATTTCCAGTGGATGTAACATGACTGACTTTCTTTGACTTGTCACTTTGGTAATGTCGCGTGTTCGTTAGTTTGGGGCACTGAGGTCTAAGATGACTTTCAGAGCCACATTCAAAGCAATAATTCCCATGTCTCTTGTTATAATTCTTTGAGCTGTCTTTGCTATCCCACTTTGTACCAGTGACTTTTGGGTGTGAGGCGTGCGATGACTTCCATGCTTTGAATTCCTTACATAGGTCCGAAAGGGTTTTCTGCATCTCAATAATATCTTTTCTATTCTTCTCATCCTCTTTCTGTCCGTCACTAACTACTCGTGTAAAGCCCTGATTTTCTGCAAACTTAGTTTCAGCCCTATTGAATGCCTCAAGCTCGACAGCATGTCTTACCGCATCGTTCAAACTATAGGGACGTGCTTGCTTGATACGTAACCTCATGTCGGAACTAACTAGTGCGTCAATGAACTGTTCCTTGGCTAACGTTTCTTTCACCTCGTGTGGTGCAGACGGATATGCCATGTTTGTTAATCGTCTGATATCTTGTGCCATTTCGGACAGTGTTTCAGAAGCCCGCTGGCGTCTGTCCTTTAGCTGTGCCCTATACAGTTCAGTTTGGTTAGGAGGGGCAAATCGTTCTTGCAGAATTGACTTAATACGTTTGTAATCATGCAATGCTCCATCATATGTCCCTACTATATTTCGAGCTTGACCACGCAGTGATGCAGCAAGGTACAAGCCTTTTTCATGTTCAGACCATCCATTGATCGTAGCACAAACTTCAAAATGTGCAATATAGTCAACCCAAGATCCTGTACCATCATATCTGTCTGGTCTCATTGATACGTGTTTCGAATCTGAGTTCGACCTAGCATAAGTATTTTGCTGCTTATTCCGTCTGGTAGTCACATACTCAAAGTGTCTTGGGTCATCTGTCTCAGACGGATTCATCATAATAGGACTATCATTAAATCTCAAACTAGGATTTATCATACCATGATAAACACATGTTTCATACCCACCAGCTTTATATTCTGACGCCGGGGGTGTTTCAGGCAGTTTTGGTAATTTACGTTTTTGGTACGATGATCCAATACTTAAATCACCTCGAACTATGTTTGGGGTTGAAGTTTCAACATGTTTAGGTCTCGTCCCATACGTTTCAACCTGCTGCTTCAAACGTTCGTTTTCAGCCTGTAAATCTCGTATGGTTCTGAACAGAGCCTATTCAGAACGTCTAAAGCTCTGCTCTGCTACATCTTGAAGACAAGATATTTTGTCATCCAGGTCTCCAACCTCCGAGTCTGGAACGAGTTTGTCCATTCTAATAGTAATAAACTGGGGTTTGTGATAATAATCGTATTATCAGTTTTATCCCACCGCTGCCACCAATTTTGTGACGTGTACTCTATGCCGAGCGGATTCGACCTGTATACGTCCTAGATTTGTACAAAACATGCACTGTACAATAATGATACTGAATGTTTATAAGTTCAACCCAACTGGGCTTGAGCCATGGTGTCAACCCAAGAAGAGAGAAATTAAAAGGTGTCGAAACATGTATGGTGTCAAACTAGCGTGGAGAGAACAAGTACTGTACCAAACTAGTATCAGACCACTCAGATGTATGTTTGGTATGAAACAAGTATTGTACCAAACCAGTCTCAGACTACCTCAGAACTTGTATGATGCGAGACTAGTACGGACAAAAACGGTATTGTACCGAACTAGTATCAAACCATCTATCGTTTCAAACAACAGGTTTCATACCAGTGAAACGCTTGGCCAGTTCAGTCCAGGCTTTGTGTATACACCGTCCGAAAACCCAGCAAGTATGAGCCGAAGCTGCAAGTATGTGGGAGTTCCACTGGTGTATAGCCGCGTACCCAAAACCAACTAGCAAGGGTCACTGCCAAGAGAGAGTTTTCAGAGATGTTAACTCTCGGAGATGTAGGAACAGTCTCCCAGAAAACTGAATGCGTCGGCCTTTTATACCCTAATTTGTACCACGTGATGAAAGGGAGATCACTGTAAGAAGTTTGGCGATTTATAGTACTGTACTGAACTCAATGAGCGTCTATTGACTTGGACTATTTTACCGAACATCGCCAGAGTCAAAGTTTTCAAAGATTACTTATCAATACAGTTTAATATTGGAATATAAACAAAGGAAACCTTGTTTCATATCAATTGCAAACACTTACATTACGGAGGATGTTTGAATAGTGAAGTATTAGTCGATAAAGCGGTCTTTTCGTTGATCTTTGTCTCAAAATGCTTGCTGAGCAAAGGGAATAATTAAACGGACATTATTTGACAACAAGGAATATAACTGAAGGAATGTAATTTCGTCACAATAGAAACAAAATAACATATTTGAAACACATTTCGGTTATTGTGCTATCTACTGTTGCAGGTGTGTTGAAACAATGCAGCAAGAAGCATTTGGTTTGTTGTTTCAAAATGCTGTCTGTTTAGTGCTGTAGAACAACACTAAACTTCAAATTTAGAACAGCCCCAGCGCCTTCATTGATCCCACTGTGCTCAAAGTTTGTCCAATACCCTTTAAATTGGTCCCAAAGCCAATTTACTTGCTTTTAACATTGTTTGATACACTTGATTTGGTTTTAAAACAATATTTGTTGACTTAAAATTCAAAAATATACCTAACATATCATGATTTTTGGGATGCATGTTTTAAAATAAATTGACAGGAAAAGGGGGTTTTGCCCCTGTGTCCCCAGCCTCGCATGAAGCAACTAAGCTCTAAAAAGATCCTGAGGAAGGCCCTGTACATACAACAAGTGCATCATCTTTTTGTATGGTGTTTTAACCCTTTACGGTATGTAGCGCCGTTCGCCGCCTTATCGATTACAGTTTAAAACCCTTTTCGCCGTTATACCTATTACCGTATAAAACCTATTTTGACGTTCTATCGATGACCGCATAGAACGCTTTTTGACAGCTAAAAAATGTATTCATTTGTATTCCTTAATTACGCACTTTTGCACACACGTCACTTTCTCCAAATTTCATTTTTCTTTAAAATAAATATGTGTTCTTTCATTTCCGATGATAAAATCATAGGGTCAAAGTTTAAACTTTTGCTCTAGAGAGAATCTTTTGATAATGGTCTCACGACACCCTTATGAAAATAACGCTATCAAATTGAGATGAAGGGAATTCAAATTATCAACCCAATTAATGAGAGGCATTCAATATCCGTTTATAAAAGATCAAAACAATGCCGAATTGTAAAGACTCGATAAGGATTTCATGCAATTCTTTAGAAAATTAATACATTTCTAAATATACTATCCAATTAAAACGAGAGCATACGGCACGCGACCTGTAAAGGATGTTTATGACACGGAGCAATTGTTCAAAGTTGAAAGGCGATTGAAAATAAGCCGTCGAATAATTGACGTTATAAAAACGGCTATTTTAAAATATTTAGCTTATTGTGGTGTTCTGATTGCAGGTCAGACATCAATGTAGATTCAGACCAGTCATTTGATGGTTTTTAAAGCCTGAAGATAATGAAATGTTGATAAATCTTACCAATTCACGGACAAGCAAATTAGATCATTCCTCCGACTTTGACTACAACAACGAGCGTTTGGTAAATTCATCACAAGATTCAAGGACACGTAATTTACGGAATTATTAGCATGTTTCGTTGTCATTATGAATTGTTATTAACCGTTTCACATGTGTTAGAAGGACCATGTTTGACTACTTTACGAAGCAATTTTGTGTTGAAAAACATTTTTTTTTTCATTTTGGAAACGGTTTTATTGGGAATTGAAGTGAAAAGGTTCAGCTTTGTTGAGAAATATGCAAAGACAAAGTATGTATCTCGAGTCATGAAAGGTACGTTTCGTCAACAAAATTCTATGCAATTGATGACAAAACAGAAAAACAAATTAGGGATCTCTCTGGGAGAACACATAGTCATTTTATTACTTTTGATTTTATATAATTCACACCGTTATTCCAGTTTCATTGTTTGTTTAATTTTCTACACCTTAATCCTGATATGAATGTTTCACTAAATAAAGGAAAAAAACACATCAAATTAAAGGAAATTTTGTTCTTGTCGTCTTTTATTCTTTGAAAAATTCTATAAGATGAACGTAAAATGCATTAATTTGGGTTTGATTAACTGTACCCCAATCAATAACAATTATCGGAGATAATCCTGTGCAAATAGGTACCCAGGGTAACTGATTATGTATGCGTTAATGGTCTCCGATAATCGGATGGTTTATACCTATGGTGTCACTGATAAACCTTATCTCTATACCTTAAAGGGTTAACGCTATCAACAATTATTCAGTAATGTAACAGCTTTCCGGGACCCAATAGTACTAAGCTAGGGCTCTAAAGTGACTCGCCAAAGGTCACTCCCAAGAAACCGCAGGTGTCATAGGGGCTCAAACCAGGTACTTCTGAGTTCTTTGTCTGCCATCTTAGCCACTGGGCCACACAGGACATGGGTAGCATCAAACATGGCTTTGTTGTTTCAAAATGTTGACTGTCACTGCAATAGTACAGTTTAGTAATGGTCAATCCTATTTATTTTCAGGATGCAAAGGAACCAGATCTTTAAGACTTTTTTTCGGCAGATAGACAGAAAGAGAGCGTGACATTCACCATGCCAGGAATATCGGGCCCATCTGAAAAGTTATCGACTGTTGTACATTGACGAGCATTTGACTTGTACAAACATAACAGAGTATGGGAACAAAGTGGATACAAAAAATGATGTTGGCAAAATGTTGTGTTTGTACTTGACCGATGACAGTGATGGTTGACTTTGGAACCAGCCTAGCGTTTTATATGCAGGGACTGGCTCAGTAATTGTAATAGGCAAAATCAGTGTTGGTTAACCCTTATAGTTCTGGAAGCGACTTCATGCTTATGCAAACTGGTTGGATTCAGGCCAGCCGCCAAGTAAAATGGTAGCTAGCCTGTGATCTAATCTATTTGCTACTCTAGGTATATTTCCCCAACAAAATTAAGCTGACATTTAAGGTTTTGGAAAGCAGTCGACACAAGAATCTATTTTTTGGAAAATGATCCAGTATTCATAGGTTTAGGCGCTAGGGATTTGTAAGCAAAATTTCTGGGTTTGATACTGCATTACTGCGATTTAGTGTATTGTACTTGGGTAAGACACCATATTCTTACCTTGTATTGGTGGATTACTAAGTAAAAATGATAAGTGAACTTTTGCTACTATGAAAAACTGAAAGTATATTTGAAACATTTTAAGACTGCTGACATAAAAATATACTTTTTCAAAAGGTAATTTATTGCTAGTAGGTTTTTGTTGAAAACTCTTTGAAAACCATTCTTAGTATGGTATTATGAGCAAACGATTTAGGACAGATGAACAAACAATTCTTTATATTTCAGACTGTATTGTAAAACATTTGTTAGATTGGTTTAATTGGTTTAATTTTGAGTGAAATCATTTTGACAAGTATCTGATTCTGTTCAAAAGCAGACAAAATCGTAAGTATTTCAAAAAAGTCATACCTATGATGAGATAGTTTGGTTTGCTACAACACATATCTTTTGGAGCTCAAAAGTCTCTTTTAAGGTCATTAAGGTAACACAGCGTTTCTTTGTATATGGTTATAAGAAAGCGTATGTCAATACAGTGAATTTAATGCCTCCCCAAATTACAGAAAAGAAAGCTTTAATCAAGACAGGGATCATTCAACCTTCAAAACAAAATTTAATATGACCCTTGTCTTCATTGGTTCAAAATTGCAATATATCAGCTTTGTTGACTTGTAAAGTCTGAACACTATCTATATTAAGATTAAGCTATTATTTCATAGTTTTGAACCCTAGACATCTTAGATTTTAGCCTAATTACTTGTTTAAAAACACATGCAGGAGACAAATTTAGAAAACAAAATGCCAAGGTTTTTTTCCCCAGCAGACTACTCAATTTATTCTACCATAAATTACCACAATGCTTTTGTTTATCTTCTTTCACAAAGGTATTGTGAATTACGACGACTTTTGAAAAATACTTCAGTGTACACTTAGTCTATGAAATCAATCAATTGATTATTTAGATTTACTAAGTTCTTTTCATTTTCTGGTACTACTTTCAAGTGCCAGAATGAAGTTCGCTTTTCATACTCATCCCACCTTTTTTCTTTTTTTACTTATCTAAATAATTCTCCCTCGTTCAGAGTAGATTGAATGATAGTTGCAACAAAAAGTTAAATATGATGTAAAGCAATGACAAATTGGAATTGAGAAATGGGAAGGAAATGACCATGCAAGGTCATGCTTAAGCCTAGTTGGAATGACCCAGATGTAGATAATTCATTCTACACACTGTTACAGCTTGGATTATTTGAGTAAGCTGTTTGACCTCAGTCATAAATTAGTTTGAGAGCATATAATATCTTGCTTTCAAGCTGAGAAGATTATAGTTAATATATAGTGTATTGAATTGCAGGTGTGAATAGTATGTATTTGGTAGATTTTGATTTTAATTAAAGGTCTCCTGCTTCACATTTGGCATGCCAATGAGGTTTTTTCCCGGCTTGACCAGTCCTATATGGCAGTTCAACATTTAATCTTTCGTCATCAATTATGAGTTGGGCATCGCAGTTCTTGAGTTTCATCGGCGAGGAAGAATTACGAAACCTCAGCTAATTCCACGAGTTCAAAACTCACACCTTACCTCTAGGCGTTTGAATTCAATAAAGGTTGAATAATGTTTTAGACTGCTGATAACTTGTCTGAAAATGCAGGAAAATAGGAATGGAAAGACATACCTATCTACCCGGAAACACTATAGTTTGATGTGCCCGGAAGTTGCGCAACCGATTTCATCGTCAGTACCATGGTGGTGCGGTAGAGCGATAACCAGCCGTGTAGGAGCACGGCAGAAATTGTTTGGGCTTTTATGTCTTCCTGTCTGTTCATATAT
The DNA here is from genome assembly GCA_947846245.1 of Cerastoderma edule. NCBI lineage: Eukaryota > Metazoa > Mollusca > Bivalvia > Cardiida > Cardiidae > Cerastoderma > Cerastoderma edule. Next base: position 417,833 of record OX401417.1, on the reverse strand, counting down.
GTGAAGAGCTTTGAAAGCTAAAACGTAATTCCTTTCAAACTGTGCAGCAGCTGTACTGTTGTATGATATACACTTGAGGATAGCCTTTTAAAGCAATACTAATTCGTACTTAAGTTCGTAGAGCCATTATGCATGGACTCAATGAGTATTTAGATCCAAAAACATTGAACAGTTCTGGTAATAGATAGTTGGGTACCTTCAAATACATTGTAAAAGAATAAAGTATGTGAAGCACATTTTCTCGTGTTCTTGAAAACGCCTGTGCCTAGTTAATATTTCATATTTGGACTAGCTTACCTTGGATAAATACACAGACTAGCATTGAAGCAAACCTATGTACTGAAAAACAATCTCACATAAATTGTTTTCATTACACATTTGCATTTCTTTCTTAAGCAGAAACATCTTGGTTTTTGCGAATTTTGACCCTTATAGTTCAATTCTTCAATTCTTTATTGGCAATCATCGACAAAATCTGTCCATGGCCATTTACAAAAACATAGAATGTGGCTTAGACAAAAAAAATGATCAACAAACATTGAGCACAATATACAAAAAAAATGACATTTCAAGAATGGTGATACTATAAGAAATAAGAAAGTCGGTGGTTAAGGAACAGCAATAGTGTTTAAAGTTTCATCACGAATAGCAAAGCTCTCCGAAAGATATTTACAAATGCTTCGTTAAGTCTTTCTTTTTGACGACGACCTTAACTGTATAAAACTATTGGAATTAGCCCGTAGTCTGCTACAAAGATGCTTTCTACGTATTTGAGTGTACTTGGAACATTCTAATAGAAAATGGTATTCATTTTCAACGTGCTAGAACCGACTTCATGCTTATGTAAACAGGTTGGATCCAGGCCAGTCGCCAAGTAAATTGGCGACTGGCCTGTTGTCTAACATGTTTGCTACTCTGAGTATCTTTCCTCATCGAAAATTGGCAGAAACTTAAGGTTTTGGAAAGCAGACTAATCTATTTTTAGAAAAGTGTCCAGCATTCTAAGGGTTAAGATGGTACGCTTAGATATGCTAAGTTAAGAGCATGACCGTTGTCTTCATGTCAAGGTAAAGGTCAAGACGGAGACGAATCTAAGAGAAACTGTCGACATCAGTTACATGTACTTCTGGTACACAAAACAGAGATGCTTCGCTAATGACAAATTTTTAGTTTATGTAACATACCACCATCTGACTTTCAAGACCTGTGCATTTGATAGATTGCTTTGCTCTATAGATATGTTTATTTTGTTTTTGTTTTTTGCATTGTTCACCTACTTTTGCCATTGATAGCCACATTGTTTACCCTGCATGAGTTGACCATCAACTTTCCAGTTCTGGTGGTATATGATAACCAATGCTTTATAACGGCGTAAGGTGTAACACTCGGCAGCGAAGTTGCAGTCGACGGGCGCGCATGTCCAAAACAGTTGGTCTGTGTGGGATTTTCCGGGACATAATCGTAATAGGACTCATCTCTCGTGAATACAGTTCGCGGATTCAAATCCGTGTTGTTTAAAAGCGGTGTATTGCCTTTTAAGTGAATGTACAACGGTCGACTAAGTCGTCTTAAATTGCAACACACATCAGCCTCAAAGGCATCACTAAGACCACAAATGTCGTATAGGCTATGTCCTTTATGCAACCATCTCATATTTATCAGTTATTTGGTGTATGACATTTCAGAACGACTTTCGTGACACAGACAATTGAGATATATTTGTTCAGAATAAATCTTACCATTGCAATCACTATCCGTTTTCAATTTCGATAACTTCGCAAAACGGTCAAATCGAACCACAGTTTACTATATTTGCTGGGCACTTTTGCAATATATTATCCAAACTATTCGAGTTGGGTTGAAAGGTGTACCGAAAGTCTTGTTTTGTGAAACTTTGTAGATATGTGTTGCCATATCATCCTTAGAAGGCATGCTATTTTAATTCTTATAGTGCCGGAACCGACTTCATGCTTATGCAAACAGGTTGGACCCAGGCGAACCGTCGAGTAAATTGGGGGCTTGCCTGTGATCTAACCTGCTTGCTACTCTGAGTATCCTTCCTATTCAAAGTTATGAAGATATATCCGACGCAAAAACTATTTTCCGAAAACTACCCAGCACTCTAAGGGTTTAAAGTTCGACCTTTGAGAAATCCAATTTCAGGACAAGATCATAACATATTGGCTGAAATGTATCTGAAAGAAATTGATGAACTGTGTTTCGTTTGTCTGTCTTGACCGAGGAATGATGAAATCATTTTTTTATTAATTTTATAGTCAGTGCGTTTTTGTGCTGTACAAATGTATGACAAAGTTCCCATTGGAAATCATCAATTCAAGAAGCTGTTGACCAATTGAGATCAACAGATATGTTGCGTCGTGTACGTTAATTAATTAAACATATTTTATTGCCATATTAGTGATCAAATAATACACGATATACAACAGCGGAAAGTAGTAATATCATCCACTTTGGCAAAAGGGTCTGACCACAAGTTCTCACAACTTAGAAGAGACCATTCCCTTTTGGTAATTACATAATCATAAGAGTGTTATTAAGCCTTTGTTTCTTTAACATAGTTAAATGAATCCATGAACACTCATCCCAGTTATGAAACAAAAATGTTCTAAATTACAAATGACAATCAATGGTTTCTATGAAATGGAAAACTTATAAGATAGAGAAAGAGAAAGAAAGAAAAATAGGTTGTGTATTTGTACCGGTTTACACGTGCGTAAGCACAGCTGCGTGCCTGAATGGTGAGGTCATTACAAATGAATGCTCGTGTAAGCACAGCTGCGTGCCTGAACGGTGAGGTCATTGCAAATGAATGCTCGTGTAAGCACAGCTGCGTGCCTGGACGGTGATGCAAAGGTCATTACAAATGAATGCTCGTCAATGATATCTACGACCCCATCTAGCTTAATCCTTTACCAGACGCCAAATATTCGACTGTCCAAAATTGAAAGTATTTGCAGACGGCATATAGAAATATGATGAAATTGAAAAAAAATCTTCTGATAGGGCAGAAAACATTGTAGAAAAAGGAGAAAATGCTCGTTTTGAGCAATTTCTTACTTTCCCACAATGTTTTCAAGAGTCGTCTGCAACAAACTGATCCAATGACGTTATTGTTTGGAAATGGGTTAAAGTTATTTGATAAAATACCGATTTCACTCGCTGCAAGGTCAGACTTCCAAGGTCATTCATGGCATTAAAATAAAAATGAAAATAAGTTCAGCGGGGATAAACACTTTATTGTGGATGCTAGTTACGCTCGATATCTTTTCGTTACTTCTATATAGATACATACAAGTAAAAATTTGATTCTGATGCATCAAGTCACCCACAGATCTTGATTTCTCTTTTTTTATCATTAAGTTAAAGGAAATAAAGAAAACAACAGGTGTATAGTTAGAAATGTTTATCTTATTATAAAAACTGCATGGTGCATAAGATTTATAAAAGAGGTTGCTATCTACGGAAAAATAATACCACAAAGGATATTTCAAATGAGGACTGCAAATCTTAGTTTCATGACAATAGGCTGATCAGCAATTGGAAATGAAATCCAAGTAAAAAGAATTATTACTCATTCCGAGCAGTTTCTCCTTATTCTACAATACTTTTTTTAATCTACTGCAACGTCTCATTCTGACAGTATAAGGTGTTTATTCTATGGCTTAAAAAAAACACCCTCTCTTATGTCCTAAAAGCATAACAGTAACACTCAACGTAACATTCTAAATTTTCAGGAACTACTTTTTACTGTACAACGTCCTCCGGAAGTAATTCTTTAGTGTACTCTGACCACAGGATCATCAGAGTTAGCAACCAATGTTAACAGGTCTGAGTGATAGCTTTATTTGTTACGTAAGATCTCTATTTTCATCTCTATAGATCTAGTGCTTACGACTTCTGAACCAAATTTAACACCGCTATTTTACGCGAGATTCGTACTGATAAGAGATTAATTAGCAGCCAATTAGTCCGAATGAGCCAGACGTAATTTCATTCTGCAACGTTACACAGGTACAGCCTGGATCATTCGAGTTAGCAGCCAATGTTAACAGGTCTGAGTGCTAGCTTTATTTGTTACGTAAGATCTCTATTTTAGTTTGGAGATAACCGCTAGACTTTTCGGGGATCAGTCGGTTTTTCTAATAACTTTCACTTCGTTGTTACCGTTTTCGTGAAATAATTCAATATATTTTAAGATCGTAAAATACATTCGACTCTAGTTATTGTTTTAAGATGTGTAAAGAACACGGATAGCCATCACAAACGTATATCAAATTATATCAATGTGGCATTCTAAAATGACACCAAAATCTAAAGCATATCAAATATAATCGCCCACTACTGCGGGCGAGTAATAACATTTGTTTGGTCTGTTAAACATATTTAAAGATAGAGAATATTTGCAACAGAATAATTTATACCGTTAGCAATCGGTTGATATAGATACGAGGAGCGATAACTAATATACATGTAGTCCCAAAGGACAGCTCGGTCTTTGTGATATCTTTCTAAAATGTATTCTGGTATCGCGAGTTTAACAAATTACGTTGAACAAACACCATGTTGTTGTTTGTTCTCTCTTCTTCTTTTTACCCTTTTTCAAAATAAGGTAAAAGCGGAAAATCCACCAACGATAAATGGTATCTTTGACTCTGAATCAAAGTTTGCAACTTGTGTTTCCTGGATACATAACAAATACTTGCAACAAAGATTAAGTGTTGAAAAGTTTTTTATTGACTTTTTTCGGGATGTTATAACTTTCACAAGAATAAGAAAAAAACGTCAACACATTTATACAAATAACAATTACTTAGATATACACACAATCATGCTCACATGTTTACTTACAGAAACAAGGGTACATACAGCATTCATACAAACACACAGAACATTGAGTCAGACGAACAAGTAGTAGTCCTAAGCATTCCGGGCATTGGAAAGTTCGATCGAAAGATGATTCCGAAATGACCATTCAAACCCACGGGTTTAGCACCATGTCATCTATTGTAAAACTCTCGCGGTACATTTTGCTGTTCATTTATTTATCAAGAACAACATAAAACGACACTGTTAGTGGCCTCAATCGTGTTTTCAAAGTACATCATAAATAAAACATTCATCTTGTTTACAACACTATCGCCAGGCAGGTTAATGTTTGCTGTACATTATATCTTCTACGCATGCTTATGACCCACACACGATGAGGTTCTGATGTCCGGACGGAGTCCGTTCACGTCACCGAGCTTTGCTTCCGATGAGGAGAGCTCGGTGGCACCAAAAAAATCCACCGAGCTCTACCGATGCCGGACATCGGCTGGGCGATGTGACTGGGCCGTTAGATAAATTGACGCCTCTTGAATTGATAATGCTTTCAATGGCTGTGTTTAATTGTATAGCAAACAAAAATACAGAAACTATATTATTTTTCCAACAATATTTTATTTCACTTTCAAATGTACTCTCCTGTGAACAAGGACCTATTAAAAAGATATCAGAACAGCTTACTTTTATATCGTAGTTCAAGATCTGTTGCCCCACAGTAGCATTTCTATGTACGCCACAGACTCTTTTGTTTGAAGGTCTTAGCAACTGATTGTTAACATCACTTTAAGCCTTTCCAAAAGACCAACTTTTCGACTGTCCCTAATTGAAAGAGTTTGCAGACGACATTTCGTGCCTTGCCCGCGAAACGGTTCTATCAGTTTTTTTTTTTCAAATTTACAGGAGAGCTAAAGACTGTCTCTTTTACTAAATATTGCTTAACTTTCTTTTAAATTTTAATAATATGTGTAAAACATTTTTTTGAAAAAGCATATCACATTAGATTTTAGCATTCATTTGAATAAGATGGATTTGTTAAATTATTATACTTAGAACTGTTTCGCAGTCAACTTTTGTCCAAATCACAAAATTTATTTACTGCGAAACAGTTCTATCTGATAAAATCAATTTGAAATATTGCTTTTAACTTCTCAGAAACATTATTGCAATCTCATATCTGGATTGTGTGGAAACTGAACTATTTCACATGAACCTGAAGCATGCTTTTGGGGCATATAATCATCAAATTGTTTGTCAAATAATTTGTCGAAGTCTTTACTTTTTTGTCTGGGCTGTGTATTTCAATTAGGAAAGCAAGCCACGTTCAGTAGGTAAAAAGTTAAAAACACATTTTGGCCTTTGAGTGTGATCTACATTCTAAATTGTGCTAAGCAACACCTCTTTTAAGCTGTCAATCTTCCTTATTAAGACCAATACAGAAATTCCCGCTCTTACATTGATAGTATAATTCAATTTGTATTGAGATTGCTAGGGGGATCTCCTTGGCTGAGTGGTTAGAGTACTGGGTACCGTTTTACTAAACGACTTAAGGAAAGTATTTGTGCAAGTAGAAACTGATAAACATGGGTATTATCTTAAATGAAGGAACAATATTGCAATGTAACATGTCATTAGAGAGATGAGTACAATTATGGGTTCCTATGCAATATTGCTTAACAATCCATTGAAAAAGTGGAAAGCGGTTTTGAACTTACACAAATTATAAGCATAAAGTATTTAGTTAAACGGTACCCTGGCCTTGTAGTCGCAATGCCCCTATCCATGTGGGTCCGTATCACAAATTGCTTATTTTGATCAAAATCTCCATTAGTTTAAATGTTTTCAACTCAATTCAACCAAACACAAGTTTTTTTCATAGAGATGTTGTGATAAAATGGGCAGTAGATAGTGTGAACCAAAAATCAGTCTGTATTTTATGTGCCTCTTGATCTAAAATATTCATGTAAATATCCATTATGACCATTAGCCATTTTGATGGAATTCAAAGTTGATAAAAGAGAAGACTGTTATTTTGTGAGTGGTAGAGCTAATGAAAACTATGTCATGTTTATAAGAATATTTTGGTTAATATTAGATATAAGGGTACTTCAGTCAGTCACACATAATTGTTCAGTTCTAAATAATTCTAATCAGTATTAATTCATTACACTATCTAAAGGTAATTAATTATATTATCATGTTGATAAAGGTTTTGAACTTAATTTTAGACTTAAAGGTACTTAAGTCAGTCACATCTTACTATTAAGTATTAACTATTTAGTTCTTTAGAATGAAATATTTACTGCAATGTTTATGGCTGGTTGTCATGTGGTAATAAAGCATGGACAATATGATGTGGCTTTGGTATGATTCCGGACATACAACGAGATGTCAGGTCATTGTATTTGTCAATACTAATTGAAAGAAGATCTTTTTTAAACCGAACAAGTTGTATACCGTTTTGACATGGAATTGAGTTCGAAGATCTTCTACCACCAATTTGGTGATTCACTTTGCTGGAGACATCATTGCAATGGTCATATTAAAAGCAGTGCTTATTTGGATTATGAGAAAGCTTTTTATTCCAGATATTATACTTCATTTCTATCACCATTAATGTCAACATTTTTCAAGTAATCAGACAGGTGTTTGAAATCAAAGAAATTGTCCTGTGACATTTCATCATATGGCTGTTTTTTCCTTGTTGCCCTGATGGATGCTGCCATTGTGAAGTAAAATAGATAAATAGGTGCCTTGATACAGTTTCAATAGCAGCATATGCACTATTAATCTCATTGAAAGTATGACCTTTTTCCAAATATTTGTTTTGTATTGACACAAGGTTAAAATTTGACACACAATACCAAATCATACCACGATATAAAACCTGTTTCAATTTGACTTGAATAATTCTCAGAAAAAAGATGAACTTCTTGTGATCCTGTTCACTTTTCTGTTTCGGCCTCTTGTATTGTGGGTCCTGGGTTCGAATCCCCGTTAAGCGAGGTGAAAATTGCCAGGACTAATCAGCTAATAAGCGGAAGTGTAGTAGCTAGCATTACCCATTTTATAAATTGTTAAGTTATATGTGTTTAGCAGTATCTTATAATACAAAGACGACTCAACTGAGTTAGGTGTAAGTAATATCTCTTCAAAACAAGCTGCAACAATGTCTTTATTGGTTTTGGTATATATATGCTTTATCCGGTTCTTTCAATTCCGAGAGCATTTTTAGATTTGTAAATGTTTATTGTATTCAGATAACATATTTGTTTTACTTGTTCTGGTGCATTACTGAATGTACATCAGTAATCATACTGATCTTTCCTTGGCTGCGGAAATCCAATGTTGAATTTAGTTTTTAATTCTTATTCTGTAGGCTTTAACGGATTTAATTTTTCTAAATTGTTTTTGTCACAATACTCACAGTAAATCTTTGTTACACTTCAACAGGTTCTAAATACTTTTAATACTTGTATGTTTTCTGCAATAATGTAAAGGACAAGAAGAAATATGATCCCTTACCTAAGGGTTCTAAGTACATTACTCAAGTTAGAACCGTTTCGCAGGAAATAGTATTGCCATTTGCAGATATAACTAAAGGACAAATGATTAATAACTTATTTATTTTTCAAGATAGGACCTTAATATTTTTACAGTATATGTGTCAGAGGTTAAAGAAGATAATTTCATCAAAAAGAGATTTTGTGAAAAATGTTAGTTAGAACCGTTTCGCAAGCAAGGCACGATTTCAAAATATGAAATTGAAAAAGGATCTTCTAATAGGGCAGAAAACATTGTGGGAAAAGGAGGAATTGCTGGTTTAGAGCAATTTCTCCTTTTCCCACAATGTTTTCCAGAGTCTTCTGCAACAAACTGGTCAAATTTCGTTATTGTTTGCTAATTGGTTAACAAATCAATTATGTACGGTAACCATTAGTTACGCTATCACATACAGCAATTATTTATGAAGAAGCCTGACGCATTTTTAAAACTATTCAAAGATAAAAGAGTTACAGAGGTGATTTCAATCTGCAAACAGACTTGTTATCAATATAATGCTAGGTAGGCCTACTTCATCCTAGAAATGTCAACACGTTAATTCAAACCACTCGTCAGAGAAGAACCAAGCGGGTCCACCAAAGGTAATAAAGTTGAGAAAGGTTTATGCAACAATATTCAACAGGATTTTAGGTGTTTCACGAAGGTAAGTGAAACTTTCAGCTGTTTGTGAATATCGTTAAAAGTAATTCATGTTAATCTTTTCAAGCCAAAAACTATTGTTCTTTTATTAATTATAGAATATAGGGACAAATAGATCATGTGAACGCATCTTTATTAACCCTTCTAGTGCTGGAACCGACTAACTGCTTATGCAAAAGGTTGGATCCAGACCAGCCGCCAAGTAAATTGGCGGCTGTCCTGTTTTCTAACCTGTTTGCTACTCTAAGTATCTTACCTTATCAAAATTAAGCAAATATTTTAGGTTTTGGAAAGCAGACGACACAAGAATCTATTTTAGGAAAATCACCCAGCATTCCAAGTGTTAAACGTCTGAAAGAGAGTTGATAGAACTAGAAATATTTTAGTCTGTATTGGACTCGGCGCCGTCTGAACCTTATCATGAATTAGGAGTGTATAGGAATGGCGAAATGTAACGTTGTGAGAAATTGTGGCCAGACTCTTTTGCCATAACTTGTATATATTGTGTTTGTGATTCACTGTAAGAATTTCGGATATAACATATGTTTTAAGTAAAGTGCAATATGTGTTTATTTCATCAATCAATTCTCATGGCTTCCGAGTGATTCTTTAGACGTTTCTGCAAATTTCGTGTGAGATAATGTGTCAGAAATAGTGATTAAACTTAGCACACATTCCATTTAACCGTTCTGCGAATTCGATGTCATAACTGCCAATTCAATTGAATTCAAATATGTTTCATTCGCTCAAGTCTTTATTTGTCAGACATATTAGTACAGTAATACAACACTCTTACAACACTCATAACACTCTCTCATTCGCATAAACAGTGGTGACGTACATGTAAAAGTGAAGTAAGGAAGCAGAGGTGAGAAGAAGAGGGGAGACGGATATTAGAGGGGTCCATTGGAGCCAAGCCACGCCCTTGAATATATAGAAAGGTCTATTGACCGGTAACGTTTTATTTCATGGTCAATAGCAGCCTCTTTAATAACAATTAACCCTTACAGTGCTGGAACCGACTTCGTGCTTATGCAAATAGGTTGGATCCACAAAAAGAAGAATATTTTATTTACGTTACGGTCCTTGAACAATAAATCTTTGCTTAAATGTGTGTGCTCAGGTTATGCAAAATTTTGAAATATTTCCTTTCACAAAGTTTGTCGATAGACACTTTTGAAATCGACTGTTTTTCAATCAAGCAATGTTGTTAACCTTTGATAAGAAAATTGGTGACTCGCCTGTGATCTAACCTGTTTATTTCTCGAAGAATCTTTGTTCAACGAAATTAAGCTGTTTTTGAAAGCAGACGGAACAAAAATCTATCTTTAGAAAATTACCCAACAAGGGTAAGTTTTCATGAAGTATACATAAAGCAAACTCGTATGATCAAATGACCTTTTTTCTAATTCCAGAAAAAGATGATTTTTTACCTTACTTCAGCGTTGTTCGCCGCCATTGCGACGTGCGTTCATACAAGTAAGTCTTACCGAATTTTCAATGTAAATCAAAGCACTGAACGTTCTTGTGGTGTCGTTTCGAAGTGACTTGTTTCATTTGTTAGCGTTAACGTTCGGTGCACAAAATCCTAAAATTGACATTAGGAAATATTGAGCATAATTAAATTAAACAAGTTTTATCTTAAAACGTTGTAGTCAGTGGACACAACATATAAATTGATGAAACATATGAAGTCTATGAAGAAAAGAACATGCAAAGGATAAAAGACAACACACATAATTTGATCTAGATAGAATTCGAACTAGTGACCCGATGTATCATACAGTGCATTGAATTGATGCGTCCTAACTGAATGAAAAAGTCTGCAACTTTAGAAAAAAAAAAACATTAGTACTTATCATGGTGTGTAAACGCCATCGGCAAAATCGACCGGCAACCACCGAAAAGATCCAATTTAGGGGAGTGTTCTCCATCTACTTACTTATGTAAAGCACTCGCTCTTCAGCATTACAGTACGCTCATTCTTGGACCTTATAAAACATTTTCCCTGGACGACCAAAGAACATGCCAATGAACACTCCGCGGTGAAATAGATGATGGCTTAGCGAGGATCGAACCTCTGAAAGCCGGTCCTGGGTTTTAAGCTCCGGAAACCACTATGAGATAACACTTTCTGCGTTTTTACGGGTTATATGAAAGGGTAGTCGTTTACTTGATGAATGGTTGGCAGTCTTTGTGTGCTGAAAAACACTATGGGATAATACTACAAATCTGCCTTTTTGCGGGTAATATGAAAGGGTAATCGTTTGCTCGATGACTTATTGGCAGTCTTTGTGTGCTGAAAAACACTATGGGATAATATTACGAATCTGCCTTTTTGCGGCTAATATGGAAGGGTAATCGTTTGCTCGATGACTTATTGGCAGTCTTTGTGTGCTGAAAAACACTATGGGATAATACTACAAAACTACAAGTCTGCCTTTTTGCTGGTAATATGGAAAGTAGTCGTTTGCTTGATGAATTGTTTGCAGTCTTTGTGTGCTGAAAAACACTATGGGATAATACTACAAAACTACAAGTCTGCCTTTTTGCGGGTAATATGGAAGGGTAGTCGTTTGCTTGATGAATGGTTTGCAGTCTTTGTGTGCTGAGAAACACTATGGGATAATACTACAAACTACAAGTCTGCCTTTTTGCGGGTAATATGAAAGGGTTATCGTTTGCTTGATGAATGGTTGACAGTCTTTGTGTGCTGAGAAACACTATGGGATAATACTACAAACTACAAATCTGCCCTTTTGCGGGTAATATGAAAGGGTAGTCGTTTGCTTGATGACTTGTTGACAGTCTTTGTGTGCTGAAAAACACTATGGGATAATATTACGATTCTGCCTTTTTGCGGGTAATATGGAAAGGTAGTCGTTTGCTTGATGAATTGTTGGCAGTCTTTGTGTGCTGAGAAACACTATGGGATAACACTAAAAATCTGCCTTTTTGCGGCTAATATGGAAGGTAAGTTGTTTGCTTGATGAATGGTTGGCAGTCTTTGTGTGCTGAAAAACACTATGGGATAACACTACAAGTGTGCCTTTTTTTGTGGGTAATTTGGAAGGGTTGTCGTTTGCTCGATGAAATGTTTGCAGTCTTTGTGTGCTGAGAAACACTATGGGATAATACTACAAAACTACAAGTCTGCCATTTTGCGGGTAATATGGAAGGGTTGTCGTTTGCTTGATGAATTGTTTGCATTCTTTGTGTGCTGAGAAACACTATGGGATAACACTACAAGTCTGCCTTTTTGCGGGTAATTTGGAAGGGATGTCGTTCGCTTGATGAATTGTTTGCAGTCTTTGTGTGCTGAGAAACACTAAGGGATAATACAACAAAACTACAAGTCTGCCTTTTTGCGGGTAATATGGAAGGGTTGTCGTTTGCTTGATGAATTGTTAGCAGTCTTTGTGTGCTGAGAAACACTAAGGGATAATACTACAAACTACAAGTCTGCCTTTTTGCGGGTAATTTGGAAGGGATGTCGTTCGCTTGATGAATTGTTTGCAGTCTTTGTGTGCTGAGAAACACTAAGGGATAATACTACAAACTACAAGTCTGCCTTTTTGCGGGTAATATGGAAGGGTAATCGTTTGCTTGATGAATTGTTAGCAGTCTTTGTGTGCTGAGAAACACTAAGGGATAATACAACGAAACTACAAGTCTGCCATTTTGCGGGTAATATGGAAGGGTTGTCGTTTGCTCGATGACTTATTGGCAGCCTTTGTGTGCTGAGAAACACTAAGGGATAATACTACAAAACTACAAGTCTGCCATTTTGCGGGTAATATGGAAGGGTTGTCGTTTGCTTGATGAATTGTTTGCAGTCTTTGTGTGCTGAGAAACACTATGGGATAACACTGTGACGGTAATAGGGTTTATGTATAAATACTACTTCTAAAGTTTCGATGTGGAAGCCGGCTTTTATGGGTGATTCGGTAGAGTGGCTTTCTCTCGAAGTTAAGCAACGTTCATGGCGGTAATTACCTACAGGGGTGACCCGCGATGGTTTTACTACGAGAGGGACCCGATACACGTTACAAAATAAGTGACAGCGGTGAGAATTGGTTTGATATCACCATCATTCACGTACCCTTAATTGTTCGTCGCATGTTCTCGATCCTTGTTCCTGCTTTGATGCAGTGTTAATAGTGACAGTAGTACCTTCTTGACTTGTAAAACGTCGGTAACTGTCCATGTATGTCTTTGTGACATTTGTGACTTCGGGACGAAGTCAAGAGATAGGTGGGAGAAATGTGACGGTAATAGGGTTTATGTATAAATACTACTTCTACAATCTCGCTGTAGAAACCGGCTTTTATGGGTGATTCGGTAGAGTGGTTGGCTTTCTCTCGAGGTTAAGCAACGTTCACCGCGGCAATAACCTGGATAGGTGACCCGCGATGGCTTTACTCCGAGAGGGACCCGATACACGTTACAACACTATCTGCCTTTAAGTGGTCAATTTGAAAGGATACTCTTTCTATTTTTGAAATGCCTGTAGTCTGAAAACCAAAATATTTATATGATAACTTTATCCTTTTTGCGGTTAATGGTGAATGGTACTTATTTGGTGAAAGGTGCGAGGTGAAGTGTTGGCAATCTTTGGGTGCTGAAAACCACATGTTTTGCCTTTTTGTGGTTGATATATCGAATAGTACTCATTTATCTTGTGAAGTGTTGGCAGTCTTTTTGCGCCAAAACACTCAATGTCTATGATGACAATACGTTACTTTTTTGTTAATATGGAATGGTACTCATTTTCTTGGTGAGGTGTTGGAAGTGTTTGATCGCTGAAAATCGCTTCATGCTTATGATAAATGTATTCCCTTTTTTGATTAATATGGAATGGTACTCATTTTCTTGGTGAAAAGTTGGCAGTCTTTTTTAACTGAAAACCATTTTATGATAACATCATCTTCATTTTTGTAGGTATTATATGAAAAGGTACTCACTTTTGTAACTGCCCTGTTGCGATGACAGTTTTCAGGTGTAGTCCAATGAAATCACGGCGTCAAAACACATGTTATGAGAACTCTTATTGATTCCTTGTTGATGAAATTTTAACCATCAAAGCGAAGGATCGGTGTCCCAAATACAAATAATTGTTCACGAATGAACAAGGAAAACTAAAAACCAAATATAGGGTATTACGTTTTACATTTTAATCTAAGAAAATACTGCATAAAGCCATAACGCTGTATTCAACACAATTTCAGTAATAGTAGTACTTATACTATTTCAGATGAGTTACAGAATGTTGCGTTGGCTGGGACCGCCAATCAAAGCTCCACTTTGAATACTCAAGCAGCCGCTTCATTCGCAATCGATGGGGATAACGATACATGGTCAGAAACCGAATATTCACAGAACGAGTATTGGGAGGTGGACTTGGGCGATTGGTATTTCATTGAATCTATCAACCTAATCACTTTTCGTAAGTATTTTATTCGTAAGTATTTTATTCGTAAGTATTTTATTCGTAAGTATTTTATTCGTAAGTATTTCATTCGTAAGTATTTTATTCGTAAGTATTTTATTCGTAAGTATTTTATTCGTAAGTATTTTATTCGTAAGTATTTCATTCGTAAGTATTTCATTCGTAAGTATTTTATTCGTAAGTATTTTATTCGTAAGTATTTTATTCGTAAGTATTTCATTCGTAAGTATTTTATTCGTAAGTATTTTATTCGTAAGTATTTTATTAGAACACTTGGGCGATTTGTATATCACTGTCCATATCAACGTTACCACTTTAAGTAAGTATTCTTTCAGAACACAGCAGTACAAGAATGAAAATGCTCTTCATTGTTTGGGGGAGAGAGAAGGATTCACGCCCTTGCCTTGTTTTATTTAAGACTATTGTTCACAAATGAAAATATTTCAATTAAAAAAAATGAGAAGATTGAAACGAAATACATGTACTCTGTGTATTGCAGTATTTTATGCAACAAATGGCTATTTAATTCAAAATTGATTTAGAAGGTATCAATATATCTAAGTATGAAGAGCCGGTATGCGGTTGATCTAAAATATTACTTTTTGTTTAGAATTTAGATACAAACGAACCACTGTGAGCAAGCCCCAAATACTCAAGTTTTGTAAAGAATCATACAATATTGATACCGCTACAATACAATTTTACAGAAATTCAATGTTTAGTTCCAAATGCCACTGCATATGTTAAAAAGCAGCTTGAAAGATAAAAAGGATGAAACTAGTTTGTTGTAAGCAAGAGATTTGGTGGCAATATAACTACAAAGCAAGTCACATGTAACGTTAAAGACTGTACGCGTCTGTGGTTCCACGTTGCATGGGCATTTGCTATCATGGCAATGTTAGTCAGGAAATGTTGATAACGCAGTTAAGTTCGACTGCAATCATTTAATCCATTACCAAACAATAACGACATTTTTCCCTTTGACACAATACTTTTTTGAAAGTCACCTGCTGCAAGATGCAAACATGCGGCTTTATGTGGTAATGTATTAAAGTAACGTAAGTATTTCTGAATTATTTCCTAAAAGGCAAAGCCCCTGATTTCAAACTTTTTATACATACTAACCATTATGAATATACAGTAGCTAGGTAACTCCTGATTGCGTTAAGATGAATATTTTGCCCCAATGAATCTCAGAACATTTTAAATTTCTGTAAGTATACTTCACTATAATCCAATTTAAGCTTCCGCATTTGCACTACTTTAACTTCCTACTAACCGTAAGAAGTCAGTCGCAAATTAATTGTATCTAGAAAGCTTGGCACTTGCAAGCAAACTCCACGCAGGATTATTTTCCGTTGCTTTACTTCAGTTCATCTCCTAACCAAATAAAAAGGACGAACATTGCGTAGGAGAATGACTTGCAAAAAGGTGCAAAAAGGTGCTCTTCGTTGTGACCCATCTGTTATAGAATTGTATTTGCATCAGTCAATAACGCTTCAATAACGTGCATAAAATGTGCGCTTAAAGGGACTAACTAAGAGAGTTGTGCTCTGGGATTGATAAATGTTTAAGATATGATATTGACATTCACTAAAACAAACACCATAATGACCATATCTAATGTCGCATGTCCAAGTTATCAAAATCCGTGTTTTCGTTAAATAAAGGGAAGTCAGTCATCTCACCGTGAGCTGGTTTATAAATAAACGCACGCGCCCTTTACTGGCGTCACGCGGTAACACGTTTCCGAACAACTAGTGACGATGGTTTCTAAAAACATCACATCTTATTCTAATTTTAGATCGTTGTTTACGAAAAGACATCAAAACGGTTTGCATTTCCTGCAATGTAAATTACATGTATTTTACTTTAGAAATCTATGTTGACATTTTATCGTCAGAAGATAATTCTAAAAGAGCTAGTTTAAACTTATTTATTTTACATCGATTTCGAAACAAGTTCCTACAAATTGAATGAATTACTATCGATTCTACTGCCTGGATACATAATCAGTACTCGCGCCGAATGTGGAATAATGAAAGGTCGTAACGCAAACCCTGCCGCTTATATGATTTGACCTACGACCCTCGTGCTCGAGGCCGACGCTCTATTCCTGGACCACTTGTCATCTTAACCCTTTACCAAACGCCTAATTATCGGCTTTCCCAAATTGAAAGAGTTAGCAAACGACATTCAAAAATGTGATAAAATTGGAAAATAATATTCTGAAAGGGCAGAACACTTTGTGGGAAAAGAAGAAATTGCTCGTGACAAGCAATTTTTCCTTTTCCATCAATGTTTTTCAGAGTTGTCTGCAACAAAGTGGTTAAATGTCGTTATTGTTTGGTATGTGTTAAAAGAGTAAAATTGAAAATATGTGGTATAGTCCTTTTAAACGATTCATATGAAGGATACATAAGTTTTCTGTGTTGTTTAGAGGCCTATATGGGCATTGAAATCTACATAACTCTTGACGGCTATACTTACGAAATGGTCTGCACGAATGAGGGTGTTGAGTTTCCGGCGTATTACACATGTAACCGGAGCGTGCGAACTATTTGCAGCAGGGTGAAAATCGCAATAGTACGCCCGGACCCTGGCGTGACGTTAAAATTAAAGGAGGTCGAAATACTGTCACCAGGGAAGTTCAAGAAAGGTTAGTGCACATACGTTTTGTGATCTGTATGTATTACTTGTGAGGGTGTTTTTACTTAACCCTTAAAGTGCTGGAACCGACTTAATGCTTATTCAAACAGGTTTGATCTTGGCAAGCCGCCAAGTTAATTCTCGACTGGCCTGTGATCTAACCTGTTTGCTACTTTGATTAGCTTTCCTCATTAGATTTAAACATACATTCAAGGTTTTAGAAAGCCGACGACACAAAACTTTTTCCTGTTAGAAAATTACCCAGCATTCTAAAATTCCCAGCATTAGAAGGATTGAAATCAAGCGGTCCCTCTCCCCTATTGGTTTAAGTTTTTGTACCAGATTTTAATATACATTCGCATTCGAAACACCTCGGCCATTTCTTAACATAACCTCAAGGTAATGGGGAGACATTTTTGAAAGTAGGTCAAGAACAATACGTTAATGCGATGTAAAAATCGAATCAATCCAACAAACAAACAGACGAAAACATTTCAACCTATCGTTTTCTTTTTGGATTTGAGTATTTCATGAAAATGGGACCACCATTCTCACTTTCTCGGAAAAGGAAAGAAAGAAACTTTGTTCGTTCAAATAGATTACAATACATAAACAAAATAAGATTTTACTCGGTTTAAATAAAACAAAAACATCAATGCGTGTCTTTTATAGCAAACACAAATATATAACCTCTTTGGAATAATACAACAAAGAAGGAATAGAATAATCTTAGTGGCAAATAAAGTCGATTTGTTGTGACAACGCAACACAATGCGTATAAGTTGTGTACTTTGAATTTCATAATTTCAGACAATATCCCTGACAATTCATATAGATTTCGCGCAATATGATTGGATTGAGTGTACTGTTTATCATTGGCCATATTCAATACATTCCGTCCAATCAATGTTCACATACCAATATCTTATTCTATTACCAACCAATGACGATATTTGACCAGTTTGCTGCAAACGACTCTGGAAAACATTGTGTGAAAAGGAGAAATTGCTCTTAATGAGTAGATTCTCCTTTTCTTACAATGGTTTCTGTCCTATCACAAGATGATTATCAAATTTCATTAGATTTTGAAGTGTCGTCTGCAAACTCTTTAAAATTTGGACAGTCGAAAATGTGGCATTGGGTAATGGGTTGAATAACTTTTGATGAATACTCTCAGAGCAATACTTTTGAGTAATCAAAATCAAATAGTCATTCCACCAGGCCTCCATTTTTAGAAATTTGGTACTAATATTTAGAACTCAAATGTTAATAGGTTGAAACACTTTAATTGGTCATACCGTTGTAACGAATCGAGCAAATGAACCTCTCAACGACACGAACACATCCGATCAGTGAAAGACACTGTCGTATACTGAGCAGTTGTGTTACTTATATATATAAACCAGCATGTTCTCTAAAACAATGCATTAGGTTCCTATTTTGCATAAACGTACAAGGAACTTTATACTGACGCAAGTCTTCGTTTGAGTCATAGGCTACATTTTTTGACATCAAAGCTTAATTCTAAGTGAAGAGCATTCAATATGTGATGCGCTAGTTGTGGTTCTAATAAATATCGCTATCAAGTTCTGAAACATTGATGTTTCAATTGAATAATTTTATGATTTTACTGTCTATAAAATGAATTTGTTTGACATTGATATGCTAAAAGAAAAATCAAATAAAAAAACCTTTTTTTTTAGAACATTTCGAATTCGTCGCATCTGTCCAAGGATATTCGTCCATTGTAAAGACCCGGCCGGTTAGGAGTGACATCGAATGTGCTCTTCTCTGTACTCGTACAGTCAACTGTATGAGTGTTAACGTCCTCACTTACGACCTTGGTAAAACGTGTCAGCTGTTGAGCTCTGACCACACTACTGCACCCACCGGGCCACAAGTGAAGTTCTGGAGGGCGGGTTAAAAATGGCGCCCAAACATGGATGATGTTTGATGTTTGAATAACTTTATTGCTTATCTTGTTTATGTGTTTTACTGAAAACTACGCAAGAGTTTGCTTGTGGCTAACATAGACGCGGCAGATACGGATATCGTGTTTATGTGTTTGCGACCATACATGTCAGGAAGGTGTTTAATCTGAACTCATCGGGTAATAACCAATGATAACACCATTTGGAGTAATCGCTCTCCTACACAGTGATCTCCCTTTTCCTTTTGGTTAGGAGCTACAATCGGAACTATTCGGGTATTTCCGTGAGCTGTGAAATACACTACTAAAATAAAGCGAAGTGAAGTATTCCTGCGTGGAGCTATCTTGTTTCTCACGAGACCTCTTTAATTGTACTTGAGCTTTCAAATATAGACATTAAAAGAATCTAAATAGCAAACTGATTTGATGAAGGAAACAGATATGTTCCACAACCTATAATTTCACTATTATATTATGAGTTGCCGTTCAAAACTAATGATTTAAAATGATGTTCTACACTTCCATATACATATATATATGAACTACTCAACGTGGATGGACATTTTACTGGAGGCTTTTTTAAATTGTACAGCAATTTGGAGACACAATCTCACATCAGCTTGAAACGGTGTTTATTTAATGGACTAAACACTTACTGTTACCTCAACATAATGGCTAAACTATAATTCTAGGAACTACGTGAAAGTTCATGAGTGAACCAGAATTCATATCATGCTTTCTGTAGACGGTCAACCGAAGACACAACTTGTTCCACTCCGGGCCACGACCAGAGGGCCTGCGTTTATTTCGTTTCTCTATTTAGGATTACTCAACATTCATCAACAAACGGAATGTCTTTTTACAGTTTTTACTTTATTGGTCGTTTATTTCATTTTCATATGTATGTTGTATTATTGATTTCCTCGTTCAAGTAGACATTAATATTTGCTGGGCTTCATTCCATCCTCTCTGAAAAGAGATAAAATCGTAGATCTTTTATCAGGACAAGTCTTTCTTAACAGAATAAAACCCACAGGGATTTGTACTGAGATTTCTTTTGGGGGAAAGGGGGGGGGGGGTAATGGCTTAATATAAAGGGAGAAGGGAGGACACTTCTTCAGGGTTCCGAGTAAATCGGACTTTCTTCCATTTCCCTGTGTTGAAACTGCTTGAAACGGTATTGAATGGCGTGTGGTGTTTATTCAATTACCAGATTCAGTTATTTTGCCGGTTAATTGCCTTAGTTTGACAGATAACATTGATAACAGCACTCTTTCTACCATTTCGATTGGTGGACAGAATTCTGGTTTAAACTGCTGTGAATATGAAGCTGATGTCTCATTTGTCACCCCCAATATTGTTTTATGTTTCGGATATATGTAAATATTGATTACAATTTAGGATTGACCGATGACAACACACCAGTTGCTTTTATCTATTTTTGCTGATTACTGGCACGGTAACATCAATATTCTAGCACTCGGCTTCTTGCAACCCTACTCGAGCCTTTTTATTGTTAAGAAAGTCAGCCTCTGTTGACGGCGACCAGCTAAGTCACTGTTACTAAATGAAACATTTGATTGCGTTTTACAAAAATTGGTGAATGTACAATAATGTAACTAATATACACGTTTTGATCTTTCCATGAAGCAGGAAGGGAGTCTTATAAATACTTTAACCATATATAGCATCACTCAGTAAGAGCTGTAACAGACATTTATATTTATTGTGCAATGCTTTCTATCGTCTATTATAAATGCAACTTGTCTTTTTTCCGTACATCATCATCGTTTTATGCTGCACTTTTATCCAAGACCTGTAACACAATGTCACATTAGCGAACAGGTAAAGATCAGGGGACATGGGACAGTATGCTTCTGATCTTGCTGTAGACGTATCATAAAATCTAAACATTTATTACCTTTTCATTTACATTATGTAGATGAATAAAACATTTTGAATAACAACAGTGTTACCCAGTATTTGTTACTATGTTTCCAAGAAATTCGAATCCCGTACTGCATTGTACTGTATTACATAACAGAGCTTCATCCGAAAAACACGCCCCATCACGAAGATAATTACATGTAATTCAAATGATCTTAGTTTAGAATCAGATCTCTCTAATATACATCCTTTAGTGAGAGAGTCGCCTTTCTTTAAAATATCCGGAGGGACGCTAAGGTTGTCACCAAGCATGCATTCTCTTTCGATGACTGAAAAGTCAAATATGTTTCATGTTTGTGGTATCGTTTACAACGAAAACACAGTGATAACAAATCTTAATCCCATGACAGTCTTAAAATTACCGTACCAAAAAGCCTATGAAAGCTACAAAGGCTCAATTAAAATCTAATAGGGGAAAAAAATAAAATATTTTTTTTAAATATACATAAACCGTGTTTACTGGCACTTTCAGCAAAAGCACAACCTATCATTGTACTACATATCAGATTCAGAGCAAGACCGTATGTACCAAGAAGTTCACAAACGTGATATACTTACTGTGGTATTACATGGAAATTTTCAAAACACAGGCAAATCTAATATGTAGAAGAACTGGTTTTAACCTGCCATGTACAACAATAAGCATTGTTCTTAACGAGCAATTTCTCCTTTTCATACAGTATTTTTGGTCTCACAGGATTCTACAATAACAATGTGGGACTATTGATGTCACAGAAAAAATAAATAAACCTACTGGTGCTCGTCACAATTGTCTTTGATAATCCAAATTTTATCGTGGTATCATGGTAGAGCGTCGGCGTCTTTGGTCCCGGTTTCGAATCCCGTTAGGAGAGGTGACAAATACCGGGACTTACACACAAAGCCGCGGGAGTAATGGTGAAGTATCACGGAAGGGTGAACCGTGTGTTCCCGGAACGTCGACTCGCTTTTTCATCACACCTTTGCAGATCGACGATTAGGGGGCCTATCATGGGGACATAAAATCGATAAAAGAAAAATCGATAAAAAGGAAAAATAAAACAGTAGAATTTTATCGTTTGAATGAATAACATAGTCATTGTTAAATTCATATTTATCAATTGATTTAATGGCAGTGTTTGCAATGAATCAGCCATCGTCCACCTTCAAATACTCTCTCAATTGTGTAAAAGCATTGTAACGTTCGTTGAACGTTTATGCGAATTAGGAACCTAATGCATTGTTGTAAAGAACATGCTGGTATACATGTAGGCAACACAACCGCTCAGTCTACGACAGTGTTTTTCACTGAACGGATGCGTTTGTGTCTTTGAGACGTTCATTTGCTCGGTTCGTTACATTGGTGGCAGCAGTGGGATTACGACGTCACCTTCTATCGGAGTTGCCTTCCCCACGTGTCTCCCAAGGGCCAATACTATGGACGAGTTTTCTCGGAAGTGTGAGTTATGTAACGTTCGTTGAACGTTTATGCAAATTAAGAACCTAATGCATTGTTGTAGAGAACATGCTGGTATGCATATATTCAACACAACCGCTCAGTGTACGCCAGTGTTTTTCACTGATCGGATGTGTTTGTGTCGTTGAGAGGTTCATTTGCTCGGTTCGTTATAGCATTAAGTGGAAATTACAAGAAGTTATTTTAGTCTCACTTCGTTAAAGGCACATAAAAGGAGATGAGAACAATTAATTGAGTTATTTTATTTTGTTCTGTCACGTGTATCGGGGCCCTCTCGGAGTAAAACCACCGTGGGTCAACCATCCAGGTACTGACCACTTAGTACGTTGCTCAACTTCGAGAGAAAGCCAACCACTCTACCGAATCACCCACAAAAGCCGGCTTCCACAGCGATACTGTAGAAGAAGTATTTATACATAAACCCTATTACTGTCACATTTCTTCCACCTTTCCCTTGACTTCGTCCCGAAGTCACAAATGTCACAAAGACATACATGGGATGTTACCAACTTTTAATATTTCAAGAAGGAACTACTGCCACTATCAACACTGCTACAAAGCAGAAACAAAGGTCGAGAACATGCGACACACAATCAAGGGTACGGGAATGACGGTGAAACAAACCAAATCCCACCGCTGCCACCAATTTTGTAACGTTTATCGGGTCCCTCTCGGAGTATAGCCATATTGGGTCACCCATCCAGGTACTAACCACTTAGAACGTTGCTTAACTTCGAGAGAAAGCCAACCACTTTACTGAATCACTCATAAACCCTATTACTGTCACAGTTCATGAAAGTCATGATAATTAATTACCGAAAGTTATTTTGTGCTTGAAATGTTGTTGTCTCCAATTCAATCATGTTCATCAACAACATGTTTGTTTACATATTCAAAATAACGAATTCTAATTGGTTGGTTTACAAATTGTGTATCAACTGACAAGGTCAGAGGTGAAGAATCAAGCAACCTGAATTATAAAACTGGCAGATCTGGGTTATTTCTGGTTGACTTTCACTTTTAAGTTGTGCTGATGGTGATTTCTGGTGATAACTATTTGAATCTGACAAAGAGTTTACCAAATAATATAGCTTGATATAGCATTAATATCTTTTTATGAGGCTTTAAGATTCAACCATGCTGAATGCACAGCTGAATGTCAAATGCATTTCTTACGAACAATGTCCGTAACAAAGCGTAGCCAGAAAAATCCACTTTGGGGATTCGATCCCGGTTCTCACAGTGACAGTCCAAGACCATAACCCTTGACATGAAGAGTCGGCTCAGTAACGCAGAGGTTACATCTTGTCCTAATTGATTGTTGCTATGCTGTAGAGAGTGAGGCGGTTACGTAACACATTGCAAATAGGAAAGGTAGGCATACCTTCGCACTATATGAATACATATAAAGGAAGAACGAATGAATGAAAGCAGGGCAATATTTGAGATGCGTTGCACAAGGCCTTTCTTCCTTTTATCAACATTAGACAATATTCCAACAGGATTAGAAAGAAATCCATACAATCACCCTGCTTGACCAAGTTTTACCTAATGTATACTAGCATTCATTTGCATAAAGAATAGTGCGATGCCAGTTGTTTACGCATTTCTCTCTAGTAAATGCCAAACCATGAATGCATGGTTCTTCAATTGTTTGTTTAAATTTCAAACCGTATGGAGAGGGACAAAGGCTACCGGACTACAGATTCCCTAAAGACGCCAGGACACTTCTTAGTCAAACTGGCTGATTCAAAAGTGTATGGTGACTATATTATTGTTATTTTTTGCTTTAAATCAATCGTAATTATGATGATTTAATTACGTTTTCGGTAGTTTTATCTGCGCACTCCATCTGCGCATCTAAGGGAGATAATAATCTGATACCGAAGAGGTACTTGTATAGTAGTCGGATAAACTTTCCATTCGGATGAAGTTTACTGTATGCAATATTCTTCAAAGAATAATCATATTTTCTATAGAACTTTTAAAAGTTTTTGTTATTTTTATATATTTCTCAGGCACATTCAGCCCCCAGTTTGTATTTTTCAAGTATAATGTTATTTTAATCGTTTTTATAAATGTTTTTCAAATACAGTTACCATGGAAACTGTCATTTCATGAAATGATAACGACCGATCCAACATCATCAGTTTTGTAAGCTTTCAACATTTAGTTACCCTTCAGTTCCCAACACAAGGTCGTTACCATTCTAAAATTCAAACTGTAATTAAACACACAAACTAATCGATTAGGTAAAATACAAACTATTTACTACATCGAGAAAGTTATCGATATCGTATTGGCAAACAGGATTTGGTTTTGACACCTACCATTTCGCTGCAAACATAGGAGATATTCAGAAGTAACTTGCTCCTAAATCTTAAAATTGTACATTTGATTAATATCAATATACTTTAGAAATAAAATCTATGTTAAATGCGTATTCTTTGAGGACAAAACTATGATGCTATTAACAAGATCAAGGGTAAGGCACGTGTTGTGTGACGTACGACAGTGTCTGGATTAGTGTCTGCGTGTGACGCGCGTCGCTCCCGTCTGGGGTAATAAAACTAGGCGTTTGATATTAAGACCAACAACCCGAAAGATGTACTCCCCTTTTATAACATGCCCGAAGCTGATTATAGCGATAGCTTTTTGATTAATTTGTTTGAGAGACATAGATGTCACTATGTCTCTGGTTTGTTTCCATTAGCGCTCGCAAAAACCTGCAAATAATATACTTTGAAGTAGTTTCTAGAATTATATTTCAGATTAAGCCTATATTGCCGATTTCCTTATTCAAGAAAATATTATATTGAGAGCATTTTACCCATAGATTCGTCTACTAAGAAATGATAAACCAAAGGCGTTTTTGTTGGCAAAAGTTTCCATAAAAAAATCTTTGATGGTTTGAGTATTTTCTGGACTTTCGCAATAGATTTAAATAGATACATATTTCCCTTGATATGTATATATTTTATGTCAGTCACAAGTATCTCTACTAAATTAATGAATATCTACTGTTGCAATACTTTGGCAATTGACAAACTTAATATGAGGGAAAGGGCATCTCGTTTTTGATGAAATTAGATCTATTCTACCAAACGAAAATGAGCAAATATCATATTCCCGCCAGAATTAAGCTTCCATCTTAACTCCGCCCCTTTCTACATAATACCCGACATGCACTACCGCCACTTGACGCGCTTTTATATCGAACGCATCCAGACGTAGAATGAAACATCTACGTCTGGATCATTCGGACTAGTCTTAAAAGTAACTTCTCTTTAAACTAACCAGTCTATCCTTTAGAAACGAAAACATCCGGTGTTTGAAGATGGCGGCCTTTGCGTTTTCATCTTCACTTTAAATCGTTTTTGTGGTTTGTGAATCAAACAGATAAGTGGAATTTGTGTCACCATATAGGTATGTACAATTGGTGTCCATTTACACCATTCGGAGAGCTGTTGAAGGTTTGTAAGAAGTCTTGGATGATCGTTGCACATTTACCTTTTAGCATTACCAGATTTGAAGGCTATTCATATTCTCAGATAAGAACGTGTATTCGGATATTTAGACAGTTTATTTTTAAATCAAAATGATGGCATTCAACTAGAACTTAAGACATGCATTAAGGTTGTTTTATGAATCAACCAATCATGATCATCGATGTAACATGACTCGCATACCTGTTGCAGTTACCCGTTCATTGTCATTAATTGTGTCAAGGACGTTCTCGGTATTTTTTTCTGCGCACTTCATCTGCGCACCCACGGGAGATAATAATCAGTTACCAAAGAGGTACTTGCAAAGTAGTCGGATGAACTTTTTTATTCGGATGAAATTTACTGTATGCAATTTTTTTCAAAGAATAATCATATAATCCGTACAACTTTCAAAGGTTATTAACATTATTATATCTTTATCATGCAAATTAAGCACCCAGCTTCTTTTTTTCAAGTTTAAAGTTAATTTTAATCGTTTTTATAATGTTTTTAAAATACGGTTACCATGGAAACTGTCATTTTACAGAAAAACTAACTTGTCAACATATACTTTTTTTGGCATTTTGTATTTCAAGATTAAATTTCACTTCACATTTTGAAAAATAAGAAAATTCTATGAAAGGAATTTTGAAATGTTATGTTATTGTGTATAAAGAACGACAAGACAATGTGTTCTAACTAAGCTACTTTAATAATACTATTCCTAGAGTGAGTAGAAATAAACTAACTAGAGATAAGGCATGCATGGCTTTTATAAAGAGGAAGGGAGTTAACTCTTGGAAGGCTAACACAGTGGAGCCATAATGTTACATCTCCCTTCTTATGAAATAAGACATTAATAATGATATGTACAAAATGCATAAGGGTATTCATCCTATATATATTCTGTACAGTGTAATTGCTAACAAGTTTTCCTTTGATAAACTTCAACACAGCATGATTGGTTTTTAATGGATTGCTTATCAGTTCTGAGCTCCTGTGCGTGACCACCTTAATTATCGCATCCGATATTTAATTTCTCATGACCGGAAGTGTTTCCTGGATGGCAATCTGTTTTATTACAATTAACTGTTCTAATGAGAGGGCACTTCAATCAATTTTGCTTGCCTGTCATAATAACTCTTTGCCTTTTGTTTTTTTATATCAATATCTTGTTTTACAATGTTTGTAGGTATTAAGTTTGGTTTGAGATTTTCTGGGACAACTGGAAGTATGGAGCGCAGCTGTCTGCCCATTGCCAGCTGTGCAGGCGAAAATCCTGAGTCAAGTGGAGTAGTTCTATATTCTAGAAAGCATAAAAGAGCATCTCTTTTACTTTCTTTGGCCTTGGTGAGGATCCTTTTGCAAACTGACACATATTTCTCGGCTAACCCATTTGATTGACTGTGATATGGACGCCCTCATCCTTGTCTTTAAGAGGACCTTTAAATATAAGTTCGCAATGCTCTTGGAACTTCCTCCATGATTCTGGCAAGTTTGAACTGTTCCAGTTCATGCATGGGGTTGGCACCCCACTTAAATCCATTGTGAAATTCAAACAATACACTTCTGTAATTAATGAATGTTCAACAATATGTAGAATGAGTGTGAGTTCATTAAATCCTTTTATTCTGACACCATGTTATTTTATTGTGTATAAAGAACGACAAGACAATGTGTTCTAACTAAGCTACTTTAATAATACTATTCCTAGAGTGAGTAACAATAAACTAACTAGAGATAAGGCATGCATGGCTTTTATAAAGAGGAAGGGAGTTAACTCTTGGAAGGCTAACACAGTGGAGCCATAATGTTACATCTCCCTTCTTATGAAATAAGACATTAATAATGATATGTACAAAATGCATAAGGGTATTCATCCTATATATATTCTGTACAGTGTAATTGCTAACAAGTTTTCCTTTGATAAACTTCAACACAGCATGATTGGTTTTTAATGGATTGCTTATCAGTTCTGAGCTCCTGTGCGTGACCACCTTAATTATCGCATCCGATATTCAATTTCTCATGACCGGAAGTGTTTCCTGGATGGCAATCTGTTTTATTACAATTAACTGTTCTAATGAGAGGGCACTTCAATCAATTTTGTTTGCCTTTCATAATAACTCTTTGCCTTTTGTTTTTTTTTATATCAATATCTTGTTTTACAATGTTTGTAGGTATTAAGTTTGGTTTGAGATTTTCTGGGACAACTGGAAGTATGGAGCGCAGCTGTCTGCCCATTGCCAGCTGTGCAGGCGAAAACCCTGAGTCAAGTGGAGTAGTTCTATATTCTAGAAAGCATAAAAGAGCATCTCTTTTACTTTCTTTGGCCTTGGTGAGGATCCTTTTGCAAACTGACACATATTTCTCGGCCAAACCATTTGATTGACTGTGATATGGACGCCCTCATCCTTGTCTTTGAGAGGACCTTTAAATATAAGTTCGCAATGCTCTTGGAACTTCCTCCATGATTCTGGCAAGTTTGAACTGTTCCAGTTCATGCATGGGGTTGGCACCCCACTTAAATCCATTGTGAAATTCAAACAATACACTTCTGTAATTAATGAATGTTCAACAATATGTAGAATGAGTGTGAGTTCATTAAATCCTTTTATTCTGACACCATGTTATTTTATTGTGTATAAAGAACGACAAGACAATGTGTTCTAACTAAGCTACTTTAATAATACTATTCCTAGAGTGAGTAACAATAAACTAACTAGAGATAAGGCATGCATGGCTTTTATAAAGAGGAAGGGAGTTAACTCTTGGAAGGCTAACACAGTGGAGCCATAATGTAACATGAAATATCTTCATTTATTTGTAATAAACATATCAATTTTCATTGTTTTTTGTCGAATGCAAAAATTTGAAATACTGATTTCGATTACAAAAAATGTTCAGATTGTAATAATTTGAAAAAAGATTGAATAATAAAGTATTGAATATATGAATTTATGTTTTTTGTGTTAATTAACCTTCCAGAAATTATTTTATTACCTTTGAAGATGGTATGGTCATTTTGACATTTTTGCCCCAAACGGTTACCATGGAAACTGTCATTTTACGAAAAAACTAACTCGTCGTCATGCATTTTTCTTTTCATTTATGAATTCACAATACAATATTGAATAACATATAAAAAATTTAGAAAATTCTATGAAAGGATTATTTTCTTATAAAACTGTAGGACATGTCCTTAAAAAAAGATAATTTCAAATTCTTAATCCAATTTAGATCCACTCAACCCACTAACATTTTGTATATCAGAATGGTAGGTTACACAGTCTGCTGTTTTAAATCAAATCTGAACTCACTGGGTATATCTCAGATTTACAGAAATGCACAAGTCAAATCTCGGAGGCGCAGTTTATGTAAAATACATCAACATCAAATGTTTTTATTTCAAAATTTGCCCCAGCTCTCATTAAAATGACAATGCTTGAAGGGCAAACATATTTTAATGTTACCTATTCATCTGTAAAAGTACAAAATACATAAAAAGATGACCGATATTGATTAGAATAAATAAATTTCAGAGCGTTTAAGCTATTTGGCGGAGTTACTCACTTTTTTATGACATTCAAGTAAACGCACCAACCATATTGCATAGCATTGAATAGCTATGACTCCTTTTTTGTTGAAAGCATGTGCTTTCTTTATGTTTGTCAATCATGTTCAAGATGACAATCTCAAACAATGGCAAAATGGCAGCATTTTGGAGTGGGCCATTTTGTATACGAATTTACTGTGTATGAATGCAATCTATATATCTTACCCATGAACACATATTTTGATATTTATAATTGACCACTGTAATTTCTACTTTACATTATCTATCAGAAAATAATAAAGTAATCTGTACATCGAAAAATTTTGAATATATAAATTACTGAATTTACTATTTGATGCTATGTTGATTGATTGGTTGTCAATTTGGTTATATATTGTTTTCAGAAGACAGTTAAAATGGCCACTCATTTTGTCTGGCAAAGTACAGAGCCCTTAGCCATGTTTATCCCTCTGGTCGAGTCTTTCTCATTGGGCGGCATCCCAGTATGAAATCTTAAATGACAGTAAGAAGGCCCAAACACAGTTCCAACCGCCTGGCTGGGACTTTTCACAGACCTTAGAAGAAGATTCTTTGCCATTGGTCCAAAATGCCCCGCAGGCTGAGTGGAAAAATGCACCATTCCATCCAGATCCAGAGCTGTGTATAACACCACAAAAACCCAGGCAGCAGGTCATTCCTCACCCACATGATAAAAATCCGTCAGTTTTTGTGCATAGAAAGCCAGACATTGATCCTGATCCCTTATTGGCTGTCACTCCAGAAAGACCAACTCTGCAAAGTAATGTTTGTTGCGATAAAGACAATTTTCAAGGTAAAAAGCACAGAGTCAGATTTGATATCGAGGAAGATGTGGACAAATGGGAGGAAGAGGACAGGGTTACTGGACATAACCTCCAAAGCAGAATTCCTCAAAAATCCTCTCCTGATAAGATATATCAACCAGAGTTATATGGGGATGATGACGATAGATTTGAATTTGAAAATACAGAGCAAAGACCTAACTC
The DNA here is from genome assembly GCA_947846245.1 of Cerastoderma edule. Taxonomy (NCBI): domain Eukaryota; kingdom Metazoa; phylum Mollusca; class Bivalvia; order Cardiida; family Cardiidae; genus Cerastoderma; species Cerastoderma edule. The sequence goes on along the minus strand of OX401417.1, from coordinate 387,291 downwards.
GATTAAGCCAAATCATACACGTAAAACAGTGAAATATACAGTAGGTAAGGTCAACAGTCAAACAGTGTATGTACCAGTCACTGGAGCAAAGAAACAAGAAAGTAAAACAAAATCTGGCGCGAATCTAACTCAGGAGTCATTCCAAACTACACGAAAAAGAATAGATAACTCAAAAAAGCATGGGTTGAGTTTGATCAAAGTGACCAGAGAAGTACCAAAAACTGATGAAAAGCCAGAAAGGAAGGTTGATGCAGATCCTATTGCTTCAAGTGTGGTGCCCGAACAAAAGGGTAAAAAAGGCGAGTGAAAGTGATCCGTGAGAACCAATATACACCTTCAGAAACTGAATACACTTACCCATTTAACCAGGATCTATTAGTGAATAGTGGTGCAGAAGAGCACGTGTTTCCCAGACCTGAATATAACAGTCCCGTGCGCATGAAAGTTGAGGCAGAGAAGCTAAAGAGCAGTTCAATTGACATTGAGAAGGCCTTGCAGAAGAAACTGACCATGTCTGAGTCAGTAAAGACAGGTATTCATGAAAAGGTAACATGATAAACATGTCTTTTAACCCTTTCCCAAACAATAACGATATTTGACTACTTTGTTGCATACGACTTTATAAAACATTGTGAGAAAAGGAGAAATTGCTCGTAAAGAATAATTTTTCCTTTTCCCACAAGGTTTTCCACCCTATCAGAAGATTATTGTCCAAGTTCATCACATTTTGAAATGTCGTCTGCAATATGGGACAGTCGAAATTTTGTTGTTTTTGGAAAGGGTTAAGTCTTATATCTCATTTTTTATAGCAGATCAAGATTTATGCCAGAGTCTTATGTGTACAGAATTTAAGAAAAATGTATGTAAAACTTGATTTTATAGGCAACCTTTCAACAGAAGATGGTATGACCTAATGAGCCATTCATATGAGGATTTGTTGGAAATACATCCATCTACTGAACCTCTGACAGATATCCAATGAAGAGATGCATTGCGCTTCACAATTCAATTACTTCGTCTTTATACCCTTCATTGTGGGAATCACTTTGTTAACCCGTTACCAAACGCCAAATTTTCGACTGTCCCAAAAAGAAATAGTTTGCAGACGACATTTCAAAATGTGATGAAATTGAAAAAATATCTTCTGAATAGTGCAGAAAACATTGTAAAAAAAGAAAAAATTGCTCTATACAAACAATCTTCCCTTTTCTCACAATGTTTTCTAGATTCGTCTGCAATAAACTGGTCAAATGTCATTATTGTTTGGTAATGATTTAAGACAAAATTTTCTATTGGGGAATCCAGTAGGCTTATCTAGACACACTGCTTTTCCATTTCAACAAATGGAGAAAGACCATTAGAACTTATGACAGCAGGTTTTTAACAAATTTGCTTCTGAGACTATCCTGTGAACTGTTAAAGTCTAGGATTTAAGCTTGTTGCCCAAAGTTCAATTTCTGATTCAGGCTCGTTATTCTATTGGTCAGCTTGTCTGAACATTGCACTATATTCAAGCCTTGTACTGGTCATTTATCCAGAGACCATTTGATACTATGGGGCTTAAGGGCTGTGTTTAAAACAACTATTCAGTGATGTTTTTTGTATGTAGGTGTCAATTTCACTAATAGGTTGTCATTATATAAAATGGCAGAAAGTTCGGCAGTCAAAGCCAAAAGGGTATTATTGTATATCATAAACTCTTTTAATAGTCTGCCAATTATTCCAATAAGTACATTTTTTAAAGTATTTGACGCAAAGATAAGTCCAATTATGCTGTATGGGTCTGAGCTTTGGGGTCTCAACCAAATGAACTGTATTGAGCATGTTCAACTATTAGCATGTAAACGCTTATTAAATGTAGGTATTGAGGCATGTAATCTATCCGTTTTAGGTGATACAGGCAGATATCCTATCCAAATAAATGCTTCGAAACGTGTAATTAAATATTGGTTACGTATTCTTAGAATACCACAACAAAGACTTGTCAAGCTTTCTTATGATATGTTATTACACTATGATAATCTGGGATACACCAATTGGGTAACATGTATTCGAAAAGATTTATATAGAAACGGTTTTGGAAATGTTTGGGAAAACCAATACGTCTTGAATGACAAAATTTTTATTTTTGAATATACACAGCGGCTCAAAGACCAATATCAACAAGAGTGGAGAATGGGTTGTTTTGAAAATTCCGAATTATCTAGTTATTATGATTACAAACACTCTTTTGTAGAGGAGAAATACTTAAGCATTATCGATATAAGTAAATTTAGAACTTGCCTTGCAAAATTTAGAAATGGCTCCCACTCCCTCATGATTGAAAAGGGTAGGCATTATGATATACCTAAGGAAAATCGGTTTTGTGTTTTTTGTGAATGTTTTATCGAAAATGAGGTACATTACCTACTCCATTGTCCTTTGTACGAAGAGTTGCGTCAAAATGTATTGACAACAAATATTTGATTATCCTAAATGATATGTCTTTTTATAATATCATGGCATCTAAAAATGATACTGTTATCCGTAACCTAGCAATGTTTTTATTGTATGCGTTTAAAAAAAGAGAAATCTATATAAAAGAGCAAGAGATGAAAGGAAAACAATGCCTTCAAATCTGTTATATCATTTTAGCCTCTTACACATGTATATCTGTATAAAATGTATTGTATTTATGTTTCATTTTTGTGTATGGGTCGGTGGCCTTATTATACAATAAAATTTTGAATTAAAATTGAAATTGATATTATGGCTTTCCTGGATTCCTTTAAATGAGCTGGAGTAATGCTATAAATGAAAATTTGCTAAAAATGGTATCGAACACAAACTATGAAAGGCAAACCCTAAAAAAGGAAATGATGGCATGTGAAAAAAATACCATTTTCCTTCACAATAATTGTTTGAAACCATGATAGAAACAAAATAACATATTTGCAACACATTTCGGTTATTGTGCTATCTACTTTTGCAGGTGTGTTGAAACAATGCAGCATGAAGCATTTGGTTTGTTGTTTCAAAATGCTGTCTTTTTAGTGCTGTAGAACCACACTAAACTTCAAATTTAGAACAGCCCAGCGCCTTCATTAATCCCACTGTGCTCAAAGTTTGTCCAATACCCTTTAAATTGGTCCCAAAGCCAATTTACTTGCTTTAAACATTGTTTGATACACTTGATTTGGTTTTAAAACAATATTTGTTGACTTAAAATTCAAAAATATACCTAACATATCATGATTTTTGGGATGCATGTTTTAAAATAAATTGACAGAAAAAGGGGGTTTTGCCCCTGTGTCCCCAGCCTCGCATCAAGTATCTAAGCTCTAAAAAAATCCTGAGGAAGGCCCTGTACATACAACAAGGGCATCATCTTTTTGTATGGTGTTTTAACCCTTTACGGTATGTAGCGCCGTTCGCCGCCTTATCGATTACAGTATAAAACCCTTTTCGCCGTTATACCTGTTACCGTATAAAACCTATTTTGACGTTCTATCGATGACCGCATAGAACGCTTTTTGACAGCTGAAAAATTGGTTCATTTTTAACCCTTAATTGCACGCTTTTGCACACACGTCACTTTCTCCAAATTTCATTTTCTCTAAAATAAATATGTGTTCTTTCATTTCCGATGATAAAATTATAGGGACAAAGTTTTAATTTTGTTTTAGAGAGAATCTTTTGATAACGGTCTCACGACACCTTTATGAAAATAACGCTATCAAATTGAGATGATGGGAATTCAAATTACCAACCCAATTAATGAGAGGCATTCAATATCCGTTCATAAAAGATCAAAACAATGCCGATTTGTAAAGACTCGATAAGGATTTCATGCAATTCTTTAGAAAATTAACACATTTCTAAAAATACTATCCAATTAAAACGAGAGCATACGGCACGCGACCTGTAAAGGATGTTTATGACACGGAGCAATTGTTCAAAGTTAAAAGGCGATTGAAAATAAGCCGTCGAATAATTGACGTTATAAAGACGGCTATTTTAAAATATTAAGCTTATTGTGGTGTTTCTGATTGCAGGTCAGACATCAATGTAGATTCAGACCAGTCATTTGATGGTTTTTAAAGCCTGAAGATAATGAAATGTTGATAAATCTTACCAATTCACGGACAAGCAAATTAGATCATTCCTCCGACTTTGACTTCAACAACGAGCGTTTGGTAAATTCATCACTCAAGGACACGTATTTTACGGAATTATTAGCATGATTCGTTGTCATTATGAATTGTTATTAACCCTTTCACATGTGTTAGAAGGACCATGTTTGATTTCTTTACGAAGCAATTTTGTGTTGAAAAACATTTTTTTTTTTCATTTTGGAAACGGTTTTATTGGGAATTGAAGTAAAAAGATTCAGCTTTGTTGAGAAATATGCAAAGACAAAGTATGTATCTCGAGTCATGAATGGTATTTTTCGTCAACAAAATTCTCTGCAATTGATGACAAAACAGAAAAACAAATTAGGGATCTCTCTCGGAGAACACATAGTCATTTTATTACTTTTGATTTTATATAATTCACACCGTTAATCCAGTTTCATTGTTTGTTTAATTTTCTACACCTTAATCCTGATATGAATGTTTCACTAAATAAAGAAAAAAAGCATCAAATTAAAGGAAATTTTGTTCTTGTCGTCTTTTATTCTTTGAAAAATTCTATAAGATGAACGTAAAATGCATTAATTTGGGTTTGATTAACAGTACCCCAATCAATAACAATTATCGGAGATAATCCTGTGCAAATAGGTACCCAGGGTAACTGAGTATGTATGCGTTAATGGTCTCCGATAATCGGATGGTTTATACCTATGGTGTCACTGATAAGCCTTATCTCTATACCTTAAAGGGTTAACGCTATCAACAATTATTCAGTAATGTAACAGCTCTCCGGGACCCAACAGTACTAAGCTAGGCCTCTAAAGTGACTCGCCAAAGGTCACTCCCAAGAAACCGTAGGTGCCATAGGGGCTCAAACCAGGTACTTCTGAGTTCTTTGTCTGCCATCTTAGCCACTGGGCCACACAGGACATGGGTAGCATCAAACATGGCTTTGTTGTTTCAAAATGTTGACTGTCACTGCAATAGTACAGTTTAGTAATGGTCAATCCTATGTATTTTCAGGATGCAAAGGAACCAGATCTTTAAGACTTTTTCTCGGCAGACAGACAGAAAGAGAGCGTGACATTCACCATGCCAGGAATATCGGGCCCATCTGAAAATTATAGTGCTGGAAGCGACTTCATGCTTATGCAAACTGGTTGGATTCAGGCCAGCCGCCAAGTAAATAGGTAGCTAGCCTGTGATCTAATCTATTTGCTACTCTAGGTATATTTCCCCAACAAAATTAAGCTGATATTTAAGGTTTTGGAAAGCAGTCGACACAAGAATCTATTTTTTGGAAAATTATCTAGTATTCATATGTTTAAACTAATGGCGCTAGGGATTTGTAAGCAAAATTTCTGGGTTTGATACTGCATTACTGCTATTTAGTGTATTGTACTTGGGTAAGACACCATATTCTTACCTTGTATTGGTGGATTACCAAGTAAAAATGATAAGTGAACTACTATGAAAAACTGAGAGTATATTTGAAACATTTTAAAACCTCTGACATAAAAATATACTTTTCCAAAAGGTAATTTATTGCTAGTAGGTTTTTGTTGAAAACTCTTTGAAAACCATTCTTAGTATGGTATTATGAGCAAACGATTTAGGACAGATGAACAAACAATTCTTTATATTTCAGACTGTATTGTAAAACATTTGTTAGATTGGTTTAATTGGTTTAATTTTGAGTGAAATCATTTTGACAAGTATCTGAATCTGTTCAAAACAGACAAAATCGTAAGTATTTCAAAAAAGTCATACCTATGATGAGATAGTTTTGTTTGCTACAACACATATCTTTTGGAGCTCAAAAGTCTCGTTTAAGGTCATTAAGGTAACACAGCGTTTCTTTGTATATGGTTATAAGAAAGCGTATTTCAATACAGTGAATTTAATTCCTCTCCAAATTACAGAAAAGAAAACATTAATCAAGACAGGCATCATTCAACCTTCAAAACAAAATTTAATATGACCATTGTCTTCATTGGTTCAAAATTGCAATATATCAGCTTTGTTGACTTGTAAAGTCTGAACACTATCTATATTAAGATTAAGCTATTATTTCATAGTTTTGAACCCTAGACATCTTAGATTTTAGCCTAATTACTTGTTTAAAAACACATGCAGGAGACAAATTTAGAAACCAAAATGCCAATGTTTTTTCCCCAGCAGACTACTCTATTTATTCTACCATAAATTACCATAATGCTTTTGTTTATCATCTTTCACAAAGGTATTGTGAATAACTACGAATTTTGAAAAATACTTCAGTGTACACTTAGTCTATGAAATCAATCATTTGATTATTTAGATTTACTAAGTTCTTTTCATTTTCTGGTACTACTTTAAAGTAACAGAATGAAGTTCGCTCTTCATACTCATCCCACCTTTTTTCTTTTTTTACTTATCTAAATAATTCTCCCTCGTTCAGAGTAGATTAAATGATAGTTGCAACAAAAAGGGGAATTATGATGTAAAGCAATGACAAATTGGAATTGAGAAACGGGGAGGAAATGACCATGCAAGTTCATGCTTAAGCCTAGTTGATATGACCCAGATGTAGATAATTCATTCTACACACAGTTACAGCTTGGATCATTTGAGTAAGCTGTTTGACCTCAGCCATAAATTAGTTTGAGAGCATATAATATCTTGCTTTCAAGCTGAGAAGATATGATTTATAGTTAATATATAGTGTATTGAATTGCAGGTGTGAACAGTATGTATTTGGTAGATTTTGATTTTAATTAAAGGTGGTCTCCTGCTTCACATTTGGCATGCCAATGAGTTTTTTTCCCGGCTTGACCAGTCCTATATGGCAGTTCAACATTTAATCTTTCGTCATCAATTATGAGTTGGGCATCGCAGCTACCGAGGAAGAATAACGAAACCTCAGCCAATTCCACGAGTTCAAAACTCACACCTTACCTCTAGGCGTTTGAATTCAATAAAGGTTGAATAATGTTTTAGATTGCTGAGAACTTGTCTGAAAATGCAGGAAAATAGCAATGGAAAGAAATACCTATCTACCCGGAAACACTATAGTTTGATGTGCCCGGAAGTTGCGCAACCGATTTCATCGTCAGTACCATGGTGGTGCCGTAGAGCGATAACCAGCCGTGTAGGAGCATGGCAAAAAATTGTTTGGGCTTTTATGTCTTCCTGCCTGTTTATATATGTGAAGAGCTTTGAAAGCTAAAACGTAATTCCTTTAAAACTGTACAACAGCTATACTGTTGTATGATATACACTTGAGGATAGCCTTTTAAAGCAATACTAATTCGTACTTAAGTTCGTAGAGCCATTATGCATGGAATCAATGAGTATTTAGATCCAAAAACATTGAACAGTTCTGGTAATAGATAGTTGGGTACTTTCAAATACATTGTAAAAGAATAAAGTATGTGAAGCACATTTTCTCGTGTTCTTGAAAACGCCTGTGCCTAGTTAATATTTCATATTTGGACTAGCTTACCTTGGATAAACACAGACTAACATTGAAGCAAACCTATGTACTTTGAAAAACAATCTCACATAAATTGTTTTCATTACACATTTGCATTTCTTTCTTAAGCAGAAACATCTTGGTTTTTGCGAATTTTGACCCTTAAAGTTCAATTCTTCAATTCTTTATTGGCAATCATCGACAAAAGTTGTCTATGGATATTTACAAAAACAAAAAATATGGCTTATGAAATGAAATGAAATTTCAAGAATGGTGATACTATAAGAATTAAGAAAGTCGGTGGTTAAGGAACAGCAATAGTGTTTAAAGTTTCATCACGAATAGCAAAACTCTCCGAAAGATATTTACAAATGCTTATTAAAGTCTTTCTTTTAGACAACGACATTAACTGTATAAAACTATTGGAATTAGCCCGTAGTCCGCTACAAAGATGCTTTCTACGTATTTGAGTGTACTTGGAAAATTCTAATAAAAAATGGTATTCATTTTCAACGTGCTGGAAACGACTTCATGCTTATGTAAACAGGTTGGATCCAGGCCAGTCGCCAAGTAAATTGGCAGCTGGCCTGTTGTCTAACCTGTTTGCTACTCTGAGTATCTTTCCTCATCGAAAATTAGCAGAAACTTAAGGTTTTGGAAAGCAGACTAATCTATTTTAAGAAAATTGTCCAGCATTCTAAGAGTTAAGATGGTACGCTTAGATATGCTGAGTTAAAAGCATGACCGTTGTCTTCATGTCAAGGTAAAGGTCAAGACGGAGACGAATCTAAGAGAAACTGTCAACATCAGTTACATGTACTTTTGGTACACAAAACAGAGATGCTTCGCGAATGACAAATCTTTAGTTTATGTAACATACCACCATCTGACTTTCAAGATTCAAGACCTGTGCATCTGATAGATTGCTTTGCTCTATAGATACATGTATGTTTATTTTGTTTTTGTTTTTTGCATTGTTCACCTACTTTTGCCATTGATAGCCACATTGTATACCCTGTAATAAGTTGACCATCAAATTTCCAGTTCTGGTGGTATATGATAATCAATGCTTTATAACGGCGTTAGGTGTAACACACGGCAGCGAAGTTGCAGTCGACGGGCGCGCATGTCCAAAACAGTTTAAAAGCGGTGTATTGCCTTTTAAGTGAATGTACAACGGTCGGCTAAGTCGTCTTAAATTGCAACACACATCAACCTCAGAGGCATCAACAAGATCACAAATGTCGTATAGGCTATGTCCTTTATGCAACCATCTCATATTTATCAGTTATTTGGTGTATGACATTTCAGAACGACTTTCGTGACACAGAAAATTAGGATATATTTGTTCAGAATAAATCTTACCATTGCAATCACTATCCGTTTTCAATTTCGATAACTTCGCAAAACGGTCAAATTGAATCACTTTTTAGCAATTTACTATATTTGCTGGGCAATTTTGCAATATATTATCCAAACTATTCGAGTTGGGTTGAAGGTGTACCGAAAGTCTTGTTTCGTGAAACTTTGTAGATATGTGTTGCGATATTATCCGTAGAAGGCATGCTATCTTAATTCTTATTGTGCTGGAACCGACTTCATGCTTATGCAAACATGTTGGACCCAGGCGAACCGTCGAGTAAATTGGGGGCTGGCCTGTGATCTAACATGCTTGCTACTCTGAGTATCCTTCCTAATCAAAGTTATGAAGATATATCCGACGCAAAAACTATTTTCCGAAAACTACCCAGCACTCTAAGGGCTTAAAGTTCGACCTTTGAGAAATCCAATTTCAGGACAAGATCATAACATATTGGCTGAAATGTATCTTAAAGAAAGTGATGAACTGTGTTTCGTTTGTCTGTCTTGACCGAGGAATGATGAAATCATTTTTTTATTAATTATATATTCAGTGCGTTTTTGTGCTGTACAAATGTATGACAAAGTTCATTGGAAATCATCAATTCAAGAAGCTGTTGACCATTTGAGATCAACAGATATGTTGCGTCTTGTACGTTAATTAATTAAACATATTTTATTGCCATATTAGTGAACAAATAATACACGATATACAACAGCGGAAAGTAGTAATATCATCCACTTTGGCAAAAGGGTCTGGCCACAAGTTCTCACAACTTAGAAGCGACCATTCCCTTTTGTAATTACATAATCATAAGAGTGTTATTAAGCTTATGTTTCTTTAACATAGTCAAATGAATCTATGAACACTCATCCCAGTTATAAAACAAAAATGTTACAAATGACAATCAATGGTTTCTATGAAAGGGAAAAATTATAAAATATAGAGAAAGAGAAAGAAAGAAAAATAGGTTGTGTATTTGTACCGGTTTACACGTGCGTAAGCACAGCTGCGTGCCTGAATGGTGAGGTCATTACAAATGAATGCTCGTGTAAGCACAGCTGCGTGCCTGAACGGTGAGGTCATTGCAAATGAATGCTCGTGTAAGCACAGCTGCGTGCCTGGACGGTGATGCAAAGGTCATTACAAATGGATGCTCGTCGATGATATCTACGATCCCATGTAGCTTAATCCTTTACCAGACGCCAAATATTCGACTGTCTAAAATTGAAAGTGTTTGCAGACGGCATATAGAAATATGAAATTGAAAAATAATCTTCTGATAGGGCAGAAAACATTGTAGAAAAAGAAGAAATTGCTCGTTTTGAGCAATTTCTTACTTTCCCACAATGTTTTCAAGAGTCGTCTGCAACAAACTGGTCTAATGACGTTATTGTTTGGAAATGGGTTAAAGTTTATCGTATTTGATAAAATACCGATTTCACTCGCTGCAAGGTCAGACTTCCAAGGTCATTCATGGCATTAAAATAAAATGAAAAATAAGTTCAGCGGGGGTAAACACTTAATTGTGGATACTAGTTACGATCGATATCTTTTCTTTACTTTTATATAGATACATACAAGTAAAAGTTTGATGCTGATGCATCAAGTCACCCGCAGATCTTGATTTCTCTTTTTAATCATTAAGTTAAAGGCAATAAAGAAAACAACAGGTGTATAGTTAGAAATGTTTATCTTATTATAAAACTGCATGGTGCATAAGATTTATAAAAGAGGTTGCTATCTTCGAAAAAAATAATACCACACAAAGGATATTTCAAATGAGGACTGCAAATCTTAGTTTCATGACAATAGGCTGATCAGCAACAAATTGGAAATGAAATCCATGTAAAAAGTATTATTACTCATTCCGAACAGTTTCTCCTTATTCTACAATACTTTTTTTAATCTACTGCAACGTCTCATTCTGACAGTATAAGGTGTTTATTCTATGGCTGTATTCTGATCTTTTAAATTGTAACTATTAATGTTTACCAAAAGTCCAAGACCTTCAAAGAATGCATTTTCATTAACATCAACCTATGGTAATAACACCATTAGCAACTTGTGTAAACAGTTAAACAAAATTAAAATGTTTGAGAAATGAGAAATTCCGGTCACAAACAAAATATCAGCAGCCAATTGGAAATGGAATCCATGCAGAAAAATATTACTCATTCCGAGCAGTACTCGTATCTCCTTGTCAAAATAATGTTACGCGATCGGAAAATATCGAGAAAAGTATGCATCTTCGCGTCGAATTATTTTGAGTAGATCGTGTTTCCATACTCTAACAATACTTTTTCTTTTAAAATCTACTGCAAAGTCACAAAATGACAGTATAAGGTGTTGCAGAGGTTTTCATCTGTATAGATCTAGAGCTAACGACTTTTGAACCAAATTTAACACCGCTATTTTACGCGAGATTCGTACTGATAAGACATTAATTAGCAGCCAATTAGTCCGAATGATCCTGACATAATTTCATCCTACACCGTTACACAGGTTAGGTCAGACTCTGCCTTGTTTTGGCCCTTCTTTATTCTATACAAAAACAGTCGTTTTGGCATGTTCACAGTACCTTCCATGAAAAGATTCAGAGTTAATCCTTGTTGTTTCACTATTCCACACTCTGTTGCCAATCAGAATTTAACGATCAAATATATCGAAGATCAGCTGCTTTTTTCACTACCGGTCATTACTTTTTACCTACCTCTTAAATCGCATCCAAAAATGGGTGGGTCAGCGAAGGACGTCTCCCTCAGCGCTTCGCCTTCTGCGAGAAGTAGTTCTGGAAAAAACAACAAACCAGGGGTTTAAAATATGGCCAACACCCACAAAATATCAAAAACAGTAAAAAAAACACCCCCTCTTATGTCCTAAAAGCATAATAGTAACACTCAAAGTAACATTCTAAATTTTCAGGAACTACTTTTTACTGTACCACGTCCTCCGGAAGTAATTCTTTAGTGTACTCTGACCACAGGTACAGCCTGGATCATCCGAGTTAGCAGCCAATGTTAACAGGTCTGAGTGCTAGCTTTATTTGTTACGTAAAAACTCTATTTTAGTTTGGAGATAACCGCTAGACTTTTCGGGGATCAGTCGGTTTTTCTAATAACTTTCACTTCGTTGTTACCGTTTTCGTGAAATGATTCAATATATTTTAAGATTGGAAAATACATTCGACTCTAGTTATTGTTTTAAGATGTGTAAAGAACACTGATAGCCATTATAAACGTATATCAAATTATATCAATGTGGCATTCTAAAATGACTTCTCCTACCACACACCCAAATTTAAAGCGTATCAAATATACTCGCCCACTACTGCGGGCGAGTAATAACATTTGTTTGGTCTGTTAAACATATTCAAAGATAGAGAATATTTTCAACAGAATGATTTATACCGTTAGTAATCGGTTGATATAGATACGAGGAGCGATAACTAATGTTTTACAAGAATAAGAAAAAAACGTAAACACATTTATACAAATAACAATTACTTAGATATACACACAATCATGCTCACATGTTTACTAACAGAAACAAGGGTACATACAGACATTTATACAAACACACAGAACATTGAGTCAGACGAACAAGTAGTAGTCCTAAGCATTCCGGGCATTGGAAAGTTCGATCGAAAGATGATTCCGAAATGACCATTCAAACCCACGGGTTTAGCACCATGTCATCTATTGTAAAACTCTCGCGGTAAATTTTGCTGTTCATTTATTTATCAAAAACAACATAAAACGACTCTGTTAGTAGCCTCAATTGGGTTTTAAAGTACAGCATGAATAAAACATTCATCTTGTTTACAACACTATCGTCAGGCAGGTCAATGTTTGCTGTACATTATATCTTCTGCGCATGCTTATGACCCAGTCACATAGCCCGGCCGATATGGTTCCGATGAGCCAGCGATGCGATTTTCACCGAACTTCGGCCGGTCACCGGCCGAACATCCGTGGCGTTTGTTGCTTAAAACCGCATCGGTGGCAGCTCGGTGAAATTTTAACTTTGGAGCTAAATTTCACCAGGCTCTCACCGAGCCCCCTCATCGCTTGAGCCAGTTCGTGTTCGAGCAGTGCCATTCGAAGTCTCCTCGGTGCAGCAATAGTGATGAATTGACAATGTCAGGTAGGAAGGACGGAATAGCTCGGCACCCAAGTCCGTGTTACGTCGGACGAGCATCGGCCGGTCATTGTTCAAAGCCCGTAAACACGCCGGCCGGCTATCGCACGTTGTCCTGTTACCTGCTAGGGTTCCGGCCGTATTCCTTCCGATGTCCGGCCGTCTTCCCGCCGGTAGTTGCTGCCACATCGGAAGACAAAAACTCCCATTTTGATGGCACCAAAAAAATCCACCGAGCTCTACCGATGCCGGACATCGGCCGGGCTATGTGACTGGGTCATTAGATAAATTGACGCCTCTTGAATTGATAATGCTTTCAATGGCTGTGTATAATTGTATAGCACAACAATACAGAAACTATATTATTTTTCCAACAATATTTTATTTCACTTTCAAATGTACTCAGTAGCATTTCTATGTACGCCACAGACTCTTTTGTTTGAAGGTCTCAACAACTGATTGTTAACATCACTTTAACCCTTTCCAAAAGACCAACTTTTCGACTGTCCCAAATTGAAAGTGTTTGCAGACGACATTTCAAAACATGAAATTGAAAAAGAATCTTCTTATAGGGCAGAAAACATTGTGGGAAAAGGAGAAATATCTCGTTATGAGCAATTTCTCATTTTCCCACAATGTTTTCCAGAGTCGTCTGCAACAAACTGGTCAAATTTCGTTATTGTTTACTAATTGGTTAATAAATCAATTTTGGACGGTAACCATTAGTTACGCTATCACATACAGCAATTATTTATGAAGAAGCCTGACGCACTTTTAAAACTTTTCAAAGATAAAAGAGTTACAGAGGTGATTTCAATCTGCAAACAGACTTGTTATCAATATAATGCTAGGAAGGCCTATTTCATCCTATAAATGTCAACACGTTAATTCAAACCACTCGTCAGAGAACAACCAAGCGGGTCCACCAAAGGTATTAAAGTTGAGAAAGGTTTATGCAACAATATTCAACAGGATTTTAGATGTTTCACAGAGGTAAGTGGAACTTTCAGCTAATTGTGAATATCGTTAAAAGTAATTCATGTTAATCTTTTCAAGCCAAAAACTATTGTTCTTTTATAAACTATAGAATATAGGGACAAATAGATCATGTGAACGCATCTTTATTAACCCTTCTAGTGCTGGAACGGACTAACTGCTCATGCAAAAGGTTCGATCTAGGTCACCCGCCAAGTAAATTTGTGGCTGTCCTGTGATCTAACCTGTTTGCTACTCTGAGTACCTTGCCTTATCAAACTTAAGGAAATATTTTAGGTTTGGAAAGCAGACGACACAAGAATCTATTTTAGGAAAATCACCCAGCATTCCAAGTGTAAAACGTTTGAAAGAGAGTCGATAGAACTAGAAATATTTTAGTCTGTCTTGGACTCGGCGTCGCATGAACCTTATCATGAATTAGGAGTCTATAGGAATGGCCAAATGTAACGTTGTGAGAAATTGTGGCCGGACTCTTTTGCCATAACTTGTATATTGTGTGTCTGTGATTCACTGTGGGAATTTCGGTAATAACATATGTTTTATGTAAAGCGCAATATATGTTCATTCAATCATTCAATTTGCATGGCTTTCCGAGAGAGTTTTCGGACGTTTCTGCAAATTTCGTGAGAGATAACGTGTCGAAAATGTTGCGTAAACTTAGCACACACATACCATTTAACCTATCTGTGAATTCGATGTCATAACTGCCAATTCAATTTAATTCAAATATGTTTTATTTGCTCAAGTCTTTATTTGTCAGACAAATGGAGAAAGTAAAACAGAAATATTACATCCATTCGCATAAACAATAGTGACGTACATGTAGATGTGAAGTAAGGAAGAAGAGGTGAGTAGAAGAGAGGAGACGGGGATTAGAGGGGTCCATAGTAATTCAGGCACGCCCTTGAATAAAAAGAGAGGTCTGTTGACCGGTAATGTTTTATTTCCTGGTCAATAGCAAGCAGCCTCTTTAATTCCAATTAAACCTTAACCCTTTACGGTATATAGCGCCGTTCGCCGCCTTATCGATTACCGTATAAAACCCTTTTCGCCGTTATACCTATTACCGTATAAAACCTATTTTGACGTTCTATCGATTACCGCATAGAACGCTTTTTGACAGCTGAAAAATTGATTCAACTTTAGCTCTTAATAACACATCTTTGCACACACGTCATTTTCTCCAAAGTTTATTTTCCTCTTAAATAAATATGTCTTCTTTCATTTCCGATGATAAAATCATAGGGTCAAAGTTTAAACTTTTGCTCTAGAGAGAATCTTTTGATAATGGTCTCACGACACGCTTATGGAAATAACGCTATCAAATTGAGATGAAGGGAATCCAAATTACCAATCCAATAAATGAGAAGTCTTCCGGTCATAAAAGATCAAAACACTGCCGATTTGTAAAGACTCGATAAGGATTTCGTGCAATTCTTTAGTAACTTAACACATTTCTAAAAATACTATCCAATTAAAACCAGAGCATACGGCACGCGACCTGTAAAGGATGTTTATGACACGGAGCTATTGTTCAAAGTTTAAAGGCGATTGAAAATCGAGCCGTCAAATAATTGACGTTATAAAGACGGCCTTTTTAAAATATTTAGCCAATTTGGTGTTTCCGATCGCAAGTCGGACATCAATGTAGATTCAGAGCAGTAATTTGATGGGTTTTTTTTAAGCCTGAAGATGATGAAATGTTGATAAATATTACCAATTCACGGACAAGCAAATTAGATCATTCCTCCGACTTTGACTACAACTACGAGCTTTTGGTAAATTCATCACCCATGGACACGTATTTTACGGAAATATAAGCATGTTTCGTTGCCAAAATGAGTTGATTTTTACTGTTTTGCATTTATAAGAAGGACCAGGTTTAACTTCTTTACAAAGCAATATTGTGTTGAAAAACATTCTTTTATATATTTTGGAAACGGTTTGAATGGGAATTGAAGTAAAACGATTCAGGTTTGTTGAGAAATATTCAAAGACAAAGTATGTGCCTCGAGTCATGAATGGTATTTTTCGGCAACAAAATTCCCTGCAATTGATCACCAAACCGAAAAACAAATTAGAGATCTCTCAGGGAGAACACATAAGTCATATTATTACTTTTGATTTTGTATAATTCACACCGTAATATACATTTTCATTGTTTGTTTAATTTTCTACAACTTAATCCTGATATGAATGTATCACAAAATAAAGAAAAAAAACATCAACTTAAAGGAAATTTTGTTCTCGTCGTCTTTTATCCTTTGAAAAAATCTATTAGATGAAGGTAAAATGCATTAATTTGGGTTTGATTAACAGTACCCCAATAAATAACAATTATCGGAAATAATCCTGTGCAAATAGGTACCCAGGGTGACTAATTATGTATGCGTTAATGGTCTTCGATAATCGGATGGTTTAAACCTTTAGTGTCACTGATAAGCCTTATCTCTATACCTTAAAGGGTTAAAGTGCTGGAACCGACTTCATGCTTATGCAAACAGCTTAGATCAAGGCAAGCTGCCAAGTAAATATTCGAATGTCCTGTGATCTTCCCTGTTTGCTACCCTGAGTATCTTACCTCATCAAAATTAAGCAGACAATTTAAGGTTTTCGAAAGCAGACGTCACAAAAAAAATCCCAGCATTGTAAGGGTTAAATTCCGAATAAAACGGTTCACAAATGGATGGATTCTGGATTACAAAATCGCATAGAATGATTAGGTAATGGGATTTCAATCTGATCTTCTCGTTTGAATGATACGCGAAATGGTCGAACCACAGACTCATCAAGTCGACACCTTGACGTATAGAAGATGGTGAAACAAAGACTATTTGGGCTGTAGCCAAAACAGAATTATGCTCGATTATCATTACTAGATAGATAGATGTATTTCAATATTGAGCAGCAAGACAATAATCATCAACACATATATATAAGACAAGCAAAACAAAATAGTCACAAACAGAGTTTTGCTTGTTTATCATTTGTAGAAATATATAGATAGATATATTTCAATATTGAGCAATAAGACAATAATCCAAAATACATATATCTAAAATAAGCAAAACATTGAACAAAATATTGAAATTCAAATGATTGTGTTATGAACCATGCCAGAATAACATCAATATCAAGAATAACACAACAAATAGAAGAATGTTTTATTTCCGTTACGTTCCTTGAAAATAAAAATTGGCTGAAATGGTATGTGTGTTCGGGTTATAAAACATTTTTGAAATATTTCCTCTCACGAAGTTTGTAGATAACGTATAGGCCTATTGCGGTGTATATCTTAACAAGTCCCAAACATTTTCTCTACAGGTGCAAGTGACAAACTATGATATAATAATTCTATAGAAACTTTTTAATTCGACTGTTTTTCAATCAAGCAATGTTGTTAACCTTTGATAAGAAAATTGGCGACCGGCCTGTGGTCTAATCTGTTTGTTTCAGTATCTTTGCTCAACAGAATTAAGCGGATATTTAAGGCTTTTGAAAGCAGTCGACACAAAAATCTATCTTTGGAAAATTACCCAGCATTCTGAGGGTTAGTTTTCATATAGTATATATAAAACAAACTCGTATGAACAAATTACCTTTTTTATTCCAGAAAAGGATGATTTTTTACCTTACTTCAGCGTTGTTCGCCGCCATTGCGACCTGCGTTCATACTAGTAAGTCTTGCCGAATTTTCAATATAAATCAAAGCACTGAAAGTACTGGTGTGGTGTCGTTTCGAAGAGAATTGTTTCATTTGTTAGTGTTAACGTTCGATGCACAAAATCCCATAATTGACATTAGGAATAATAAAATTAAAACGAAGTTTTATTGTTAAACGTTTAGTCAGTGGACACAACATATAAATTGATGAAACATATGAAGTGTATGAAGAACATGCAAATGATGAAAGACAAACACACAATTTGATCCAGATAGAATGCGAACTAGTGACCCGATGTATCCGGTGTATCCTACAAGGCATTGAATTGATTCGTCCTAATTGAATGGTACTTATTTGGTGAAGGCTGCGAGGTGAAGCGTTAATATGGAATGGTTCTCATTTTCTTGGTGAAGAGTTGGTAGTTTTTTTGCGCTGAAAACCGCTTCATTCTTATTAAACTGTATTCGAGTTTTGGTTAATATGGAATGGTACTCATTTTCTTGGTAAAAAGTTGGTAGTCTTTTTGTGTTAACTATTCTATGATAACATTATCTTCATTTTTGTAGGATATATATGAAAAGTCACTCATCTCTCTGTAATATTGTAACAGTTTTCAGGTGTAGTCCAAAACACATGTTATGAGAACTTTTATTGATTCCTTTTCGATGAAATTTGAACCATCAAAGCGAAAGGTGTCCCAAATACAAATAATTGTTCACGAGTGAACAAGGAAAACTAAAAACCAAATATAGGGTATTACTCTTTACATTTTATTTTAAGAAAATACTTCATAAAGCCATTACGCTGTATTCAACACCATTTCAGTAATAGTCTAGTAGTCTAATTGTACAATTTCAGATGAGTTACAGAATGTTGCGTTGGTTGGGACCGCCCATCAAAACTCCACTTTGTATGCTCAAGGAGCTGCTTCATTCGCTATAGATGGGAATATCGATACATGGTCAGAAACTGAATATTCACAGAACGAGATTTGGGAGGTGGACTTAGGCGATTGGTATTTCATTGAATCTATCAACCTAATCACTTTTCGTAAGTATTTTATTCGTAAGTATTTTATTCGTAAGTATTTCATTCGTAAGTATTTTATTCGTAAGTATTTTATTAGAACACTTGGTCGATTTGTGTATCACTGTCCATATCAACGTATGAACTTTAAGTAAGTATTTTTTTTTTCAGAACACAGCAGTACAAGAATGAAAATGCTCTTCATTGTTTGGGGGAGAGAGAAGGATTCACGCCCGGGCCTTGTATTATTTATGTATTATTTATAACTATTGTTCACATATAAAAATATTTCAAGTAAAATAAAATGGGAAGAAAATTGAAACGATATACTCTTTGTATTGCAGTATTTTATGCAACAAATAGCTATTTAATTTAAAATTGATTTAGAAGGTATCAATATATCTAAGATTGAAGAGCCGGTATGCGGTTGATCTAAAAAATTACATGTTGTTTACGACTTAAATACAAACGAACCACTGTTAGCAAGCCTAAAATACTCAAGTTTTGTAAAAAAAAAAAAAGCATATAATATTGATACCGCTACTGTACAATTCTACAGAAATTCAATGTTTAGTTCCAAATTCAACTGCATATGTAAACAAGCAGATTGAAAGATGAAAAGGATGAAACTAGTGTGTTGTAAGCAAGAGATTTGGTGGCAATATAAATACAAGGCCAGTCATATGTAACGTTAAAGACTGTACCGTTCGGTGGTTCCACGTTGCACGGGTATTTGCTATCGTGGCAATGTTAGTCAGGAAATATCGATTACGCAGTTAAGTACGACTGCAATCATTAAATCCATTACCAAACAATAACGACATTTTTCCCTTTGACACCATGTTCTTTTGAAAGTCACCTGCTGCAAGATGCAAACATGCGGCGTTATGTATTAAAGTAACGTAAGTATTTCTGAATTATTTCCTAAAAGGCAAAGCCCCTGATTTCAAACTTTTTATACATACTAACCATTATGAATATACAGTAGCTAGGTAACTCCTGATTGCGTTAAGATGAATATTTTGCCCCAATGAATCTCGGAACGTTTTAAATTTCTGTAAGTATACTTCACTATAATCAAATTTAACTTTCCGCTTTTGCACTACTTAAACTTTCTACTAACCGTAAGAAGTCAGTCGCAAATTCATTGTATCTAGAAAGCTTGGCACTTGCAAGCAAACTCCACGCAGGATTATTTTCCTTTGCTTTACTTCAGTTCATCTCCTAACCAAATGAAAAGGACGAACATTGCGTAGGAGAATAACTTGCAAGAATGTGCAAATAGGTGCTCTTCGTTGTGGTCCATCTGTTATAGAATTTTATTTGCATCAGTCAATAAAGCTTCAATAACGTGCATAGAATGTGCGCTTAAAGGAACTAACTCAGAGAGTTGTGCTCTGGGATTGATAAAAGTTTAAGATATTATATTGATATTCACTAAAACAAACACCATAATGACCATATCTAATGTCGCATGTTCAAGTTATCAAAATACGTGTTTTCGTTAAATAAAGGGAAGTCAGTCATCTCACCGTGAGCTGGTTTATAAATAAACGCACGCGCCCCTTACTGGCGTCACGTGATAAACGCGGTAACACGTTTCCGACCCCTAGTGACGATGGTTTCTAAAAATACCACATCTTATTCTAATTTTAGATCGTTGTTTACGAAAAGACGTCAAAACGGGGTTTGCATTTCCTGCAATGTAAATTACATGTATTTTACTTTAGAAATCTAGGTTGACATTTTATCATTAGAAGATAATTCTAAAAGAGTTAGTTTAAACTTATCTATTTTACATCGATTTCGAAATAAGTTCTTACAAATTGAATAAATTACTATCGATTCTGCTGTCTGGATACATAATCAGTACTCGCGCCGAATACGCAAACCCTGCCGCTTATATGATTTGACCCACGACCCTCGTGCTCGAGGCCGACGCTCTATTCTTGGATCACTTGTCCTCTTAACCCATTACCAAACGCCAAATTTTCGGCTTTCCCAAATTGAAGGAGTTCGCAAACGACATTCAAAAAAGTGATGAAATTGGAAAATACTCTTCTGAAAGGGCAGAAAACATTGTGGGAAAGGAAGAAATTGCTCGTGACAAGAAATTTCTCCTTTTCCATCAATGTTTTCCAGAGTTGTCTGCAACAAAGTGGATGAAGAAGGCTTTACGCGAGGGGAAGAGGAGGGCGCGGCTTAGCTACGATACTCTATATATAGACGGGCGACCTGTACGAGATCCAACTACCCCACGAGATCCCAATAACCCCATAGGCACCCGCGGAGGCGGAACTTAGTATGATAGCGTGGAATATCAATGGACTCACTCAAAACAAATTAGAAGATATTGACTTTATTAATAGATTGTGTAATCACGACATTATTTTTTTTTCTGAAACCTGGACACACGAATCGTCTGTAATAGATCTAAAAGGCTTTAAATGTAACAATTTCCTTAGAAAATTTCAAAATAGACGGGCTAAGCGTTGTAGTGGTGGTATTGTACTGTATGTCAAAAATACATTAATTGGTGGAATTTCTATTGTAAAGAACCATTTTGATAGTGTGATTTGGTTGAAATTTGATAAAACGTTTTTTAATTTTGACCAGGACTTGTTCATTACAGGTATTTATGTATGGGTTGAAAACTCGCCAGCATATGATATTGTCGATGTTGATTTTTTTACCTTATTACAGAATGATATATTTGAATTCCAGTCTCTGGGTAGGGTTATTTTGTGCGAGGATTTGAATGCACGGGTAGGTGATGGCCTAAAATTAGATTATATTGATGGTGACAGAAATATTGATTTCCTTGATTTTAATGACTATCTTCCAGATATACCTTTGCCTCGAATTTATATGGATAGAGTATGTAACTCTCATGGAGTTAAATTATTAGATTTATGTAAATCCACTGAATTACGCATAGCCAATGGTAGACTCGGTTGTGATCACTCAACCGGAACATTTACCTATGCGGGGTACTCTGGGTCTAGTGTCATTGACTATCTTATTTTAAACCAGGATGATTTTATTTGTATCGATAAGTTTAAAATACACAGTTTTTGTGAGTGGTCGGATCACGCACCGCTGTCTTTTTCTATTAATTGTTCCGTGTTACAGTCACGTATTGATGACGTGGAGTACTCGTATACTAGATTAAAGTGGGATAACTCTTTGCGTGACATATTTCGTAGAGGGATCATGCGCATATTAACGGATATTAACTCCATAGTTTATAACCTTAATTATGGAGATAAAAGTAGTATTGATTTATGTATTTATAATTTTTCTAAGATCATTAACGAAGTTGCTTTTCCCTTGTTTGCAAAGCAGTTCTAGTCTTATAAACATACAAACTCTTCAACTTTATTTGACCAAAGATTGTCTAATAAAGCTGAGTGGTTTGATCAGGAATGCGCAATTGCTAAAGAGTCTTATATTAATGCTATGCATTCTTTTAATCGTAATAAAAGCAATGAAAATAGAGTTAATATGATTGACTTTAAATCTATTTATAAACGTATTATAAAGAAAAAGAAAATACAGTTCGATTTAAAAAAAATTAAAGATATTGAAAGGTTGAGGCATTCAAAGCCAAAGGATTTTTGGAAACTTTTTATACAAAGGAAGAAGCAAGATTGCAACATCCCTTTGAACGATTTTTATGAATACTTTTCTTCATTGCAGAGTGATCTTTGTAATGTATATGATACTGAAAGTGAACAATTTTGTGAATCTTATGAGTTTGCTTCAGTTGATAGTAATTTTCCAGAATTAGATGTACCTATTACATTTGCTGAGGTTGAAACAGCTATTCGCTCTTTGAAACCAAACAACGCATTTGGTGCTGACGAATTAATGAATGAGTATTTTATAGAAACACTTGATATTTTATCCTCCCATCTTAGTGACATATTTAATGCAATTTTAAATGCTTGCTATTTTTCAGATAAGTTGTCGGAGGACATCTCATCAAAGAAAAACGACCCGACGATTGTAACTAATGATAGAGGTATAACATTAGTGAGTTCTTTTTCAAAAATATTAACAAGTATATTAAACAAAAGGTTGCATACTTGGGTTGAAAGTAACAATGTTATTAGTGATGCTCAATTTTGTTTCCGAAAGGGTCGTTCAACGATAGACGCAATGTTTGTGTTAAATGCAATTATACAGAAAGTTTTAAATGATAAAAGTAGATTATATTGTGCATTTGTTGATCTTAAAAAAGCTTTTGATAGCATTTATTTAAATGGACTGTGGTTTAAATTGTGTAAACAAGGTGTGAACGGGAAGATCCTTAGGATTATTAAAGATATGTATAACAAAGTGAAAGTTTGCATTAAGGATTGTAACTCGTATTCTGACTTCTTTAATTGTGCAGTAGGTTTAAAACAAGGGGAGGTAATTTCTCCGCATTTATTTTCATTATTCATTGAGGATTTGGAATTATTCTTACAGGATAACCCAGCGTCAGGGCTGACATTAGATGATATTACATTTATACTTATGCTTTTTGCTGATGATATGGTTATTCTGGGAAACAGCATTGATGATTTGCAAAACAGCTTAAATTTGTTAGAAACATATTGTTATAGATGGAGCCTAGAAGTTAACACTGGCAAAACTAAAATAGTAGTATTTCGTAAACGAGGAGATGTGTTGCCTGAGGAAAACTGGGTGTATAAGGGTGAAGCTTTGGAAGTAGTAAATAATTTTAACTATTTGGGAACGGTTTTTAACTACACGGGTACTTTTGTTGTAAACAGAGAAACCCTGGTAGGTAAAGGCCTAAAAGCGTTAAACATATTTTTGTATAATACTAAAAACTATGATCTAAAGCCGTCTGTTATGTGCCAGCTTTTCGATTCCTTTGTGGGCTCTATACTTAATTATAGATGTGAAATATCTGGTTTTGGTAAACATAAATGTATCGAGAGAATTCATCTTAAATTTTGCAAAATACTATCAAAAGTGAAAACTTCTACGGCTAGTATGGGTGTTTATGGGGAGTTGGGACGTTACCCACTGTATATAAATCGTTATGTGCGTATTATAAAATACTGGTGCAAAATTATTGATTCTGACAATATTTTAATCAAGTATATGTATAATACATTATTGAATGACTGTCGGAAAACTTCCAAAAATTGGTGTCACAATGTATAAATGTTACTTGACAGTCATGGATTTTCATATGTTTGGAAAAATCCCTTCTCTGTTGACTTGAAACGATTTCACATCATATACAGGTCGACAGCGTTGGGTATTTTTAAGCAAACTTGGTTTAATGAAATATCTCGTTGCAATTCGTTAACACTATATAAGAATATAAAACTACTTTTTGAATTCGAATCTTATTTAGATCAGCTTCCTTATAAATTAAGATTATCAAAACTTACGCTCTCTTCCCACAAGTTAAGGGTGGAAACAGGTTGTTATTCTCAGCAAAGAATTGATAGATCTCTCAGAAATCGTCTTTTATGTAATTCATCTGATGTTGAGGATGCATATCATTTTATGCCTGTATGTCCGATCTACAATGAAATAAGAATACGTTATTTAAGCAAAACTGTTCACAAAAATCCATGTATGTTCAAACTTGTTAATTTAATGAATTCAGAAAATGCATCTATAAAGAGAAATCTTAGTAAATAAGTACTTGAGTCATTTGCCCTACGCAAATCTCTATCTGATTGATTTTATTTACCGCCGTTCCCTATGTGACGAATCGTCGAGACTGTGGTCTGGTCCGTTCGGAACCTTTCTGCGATTATTTTTGTCAAATGTTACTTTCGGTTTGCCTCCGGAGTTACGTATCTACAGCACTTGGGTGTCGTGATTCTGGATTCAGACCGTAGTTATGCTTGATCGTATAAATTGATCTATGTTCTTTTTTTTGTTAATGGATTACCAAAGAGTTCTTTTTAAGAGGAGTCTTAATCATGAAATTGTGCCAATTGCCCTACTCGAATTTCTAATGCAAGTTCTTTGGTTCTCAAAGGACTCAGCTTCAGCTTGTTACAAGCGGAGATTGTGTCCTTTTGGAACAGAAACGCGTAATTTAACGTAATATAAACGTTAACTCCAGTTCTGCATTCCACTTCCTTTTTTAATGTGACCTTGATTTGTTTGTATATTTTGAATATTATTGTAATGACAAGAAACTTTGTAAGTTTACGTCTCAATAAAATTTTCGTATTCGTATTCGTATTCGGTTAAATGTCGTTATTGTTTGGTATGTGTTAATAGAGTTGAATTGAAAATATGTGGTATAGTCCTTTTAAACGAATCATATGAAGGATACATAAGTTTTCTGTGTTGTTTTTTAGAGGCCTATATAGGCATTGAAATCTACATAACTTTTGACGGCTATAATTACGTAAGGGTCTGCACGTATGCGGGTGTTGAGTTTCCAGCGTATTACACATGTAACCGGGGCGTGCGAACTATTTGCAGTAGGGTGAAAATCGCAATAGTACGCCCGGACCTTGGCGTGACGTTAAGATTAAAGGAGGTCGAAATACTGTCACCAGGGAAGTTCAGGAAAGGTGAGTGCACATACGTTTTGTGATCTGTTTGTATTACTTGTAAGGGTGTTTTTACTTTACCCTTAAAGTGCTGGAACCGACTTCATGCTTATTCAAACAGGTTAGATATTGGCCAGCCGCCAAGTAAATTTGCGACTGGCTTGTGATCTAACCTGTTTGCTACTTTGATTAGCTTTCCTCATTAGAATTAAGCATGCATTCAAGGTTTTAGAGAGCAGACGACACAAAACTTTTTCCTTTTAGAAAATTACCCTGCATTCTAAGGATTGAAATCAAGCGGTTTCTCTCCTCAATGGTTAAAGTTTTTGTACCAGATTTTAATATTCATTCGATGAAGCATCCTGAATGACTGCCGGCGATGAATGACTGCCGGCGATGTCGATGGTTCTATTATTATCTATTATTTTCCATTTTGAGACGACGGTAACATGTTATGAAAAGTAATTGTAAATATGCATTTAGTATATGACTAGAAGCTGTAGTAGCGTATGTCAATAAAATTTGTCTATGTCTATGTCTCAATCGGAACACCTCGGTCATTTCTTCAAAAGTCAATTGGAAGCCATTTTGAAAGTAGTCCGGCAACATGGCGGCGACGAAGGGCATGTCCCAATCGGAACTACTCGGGTATTTCCGTGAGCGTTTTCATTGGAATAACCCGATGTGTTCAGATTGCCCGATGTGTTCAGATTTAGCATGTCTGTTTGCAATGGTATCTACTCGGAAATCTCTGGTACAAGCCGGGGAATGCCTAGTATATACGATTGAGAAAATATGATATTCAGATATGTTGATATGTTTGTTTGTTCTAACGGGGATTTGCGCCCGGGACCTCCGGTAGAAGAGGCCGACGCTCTACCACTGTACCACTGTCGCCCTTACAATCTCTAAAGAAACTTATAAAAACAACAACATTCAATTGTGATATCTAAACAATCTGTGTGTATTTGCACAACTATTTAGTCCTGGGTGTAATTTTGTAACCAGGTGTGTTATCCGGTGGAAAACTGGCGAACTTCCCAAGGATTTCTGGTGTATTCTTGAACTACCTACGAGGTATATCTACCGACTTGTTTCGGGGATTGCCGAGTAGATACGACTGGCCTATGTCTATGTCTATTCCGCTTGCTCAGGCACAATGGGCAGGTAAGGAAGGGATATTCATCTTTCTATGATGAACAAGGCATCGCAATATAACCAAACAACACGTTAATGCGATGTAAAAATCGAATCAATCCAACAAACAAACAGACGAAAACATTTCAACCTATCGTTTTCTTTTTGGATTTGAGTATTTCATGAAAATGGGACCACCATTCTCAATTTTTCGAAAAAGGAAAGAAAGAAACTTTGTTCGTTCAAATTGATTACAATACATAAAAAAATAAGATATAACTCGGTTTAAAAAAAACCAAAAACATCAATGCGTGTCTTTTATAGCAAACACATAATTATAACCTCTTTGGAATTATACAACAAAGAAGGAATAATCTTAGTGGCAAATAAAGTCTATTTGTTGTGAAAACGCAACACAGTGCGTGTAAGTTGTGTACTTTTAATTTCATAATCTCAGACAATATCCCTGACAATTCATCAGGCCTCCATTTTTATAAATGTGGTAGTAATATTTAAAACTCAATTGTAAATAAATTAAAACACTTTCATTGGTCATACTGTTGTAACGAACCGAGCTAATGAACCTCTCAACGACAAAAACACATCCGATCAGTGAAAGACACTGTCGTATACTGAGCAGTTGTGTTGTCTATATATATAAACCAGCATGTTCTCTAAAACAATGCATTAGGTTCCTAGTTTGCATAAACGTTCAACGAACGTTATACTGACGCAAGTCTTCGTTTGAGTGAGTCATAGGCTACATTATTTGACATCAAAGCTTAATTCTAAGTGAAGAGCATTCAATATGTGATGCGCTAGATATGTGGTTCCAATAAATATCGCTATCCAATTCTGAAACATTGATGTTTCAATTGAATAATTTTATGATTTTACTGTCTATAAAATGATTTTGTTTGACATTGATATGCTAAAAGAAAAATCAAATGAAAAAACAACTTTTTTTTCAGAACATTTCGAATTCGTCGCATCTGTCCAAGGATATTCGTCCATTGTAAAGACCCGGCCGGTTAGGAGTGACATCGAATGTGCTCTCCTCTGTACTCGTACAGTCAACTGTATGAGTGTTAACGTCCTCACTAACGACCTTGGTAAAACGTGTCAGCTGTTGAGCTCTGACCGCACTACTGCACCCACCGGACCACAAGTGAAGTTCTGGAAGGCGGGTTAAAAATGGCGCCCAAACATGGATGATGTTTGATGTTTGAATAACTTTAATGCCCATCTTGTTTATGTGTTTTACTGAAAACTACGCAAGAGTCTGCTTGTGGCTTAACATAGACGCGGCAGATACGGATATCGTGTTTATGTGTTTGCGTCCATACATGTCAGGAAGGTGTTAAATCTGAACCCATCGAGTAATAACCAATG
This sequence comes from Cerastoderma edule, assembly GCA_947846245.1. Classification (NCBI taxonomy): domain Eukaryota; kingdom Metazoa; phylum Mollusca; class Bivalvia; order Cardiida; family Cardiidae; genus Cerastoderma; species Cerastoderma edule. The sequence goes on along the minus strand of OX401417.1, from coordinate 359,468 downwards.
AAAACACCATTTGGAGTAATCACTCTCCTACGCAGTGATCTCCCTTTTCCTTTTGGTTAGGAGCTACAATCGGAACTATTCGGGTATTTCCGTGAACTGTGAAATACACATCTGATATAAGTGTAGGGTTACAAATATTTGGGTATATCGGCCCCGGCGATTAAGACCTTTTCGTAGCGTGCAAGTGAAGTAGTTTAATGCAAAGGCGTAGGAGCGTTTTCAACATGGGGGGGGCAACTTCAGATGAGGACCGGTCTAAAACTAAACTTAAGACTATTCATGCATTTACAAATTCAATAACATTATAAGAGTTAACAGAAAGCGTATGAAAATGTGTATCTATGTGTATAAAAAAGGATATAACAGGTCTCGAACTCACGCGGAAATCAAATGTATTGATCTAAACAAAAAGTTGCAGCGACCAGGCTGTCACAGCCACGGCTTCTACCACATCAATAAGTCAAAGAATTAAAGTACTCTTCAAACTTTAGCTAACAATTGAAGTCAATATTGAATCTGACTCCTTTGAACTTCCCGGGTGTTTTTGTGAGCTGAGTTTTCATTGGAGTAACCCGATGTGTTCAGATTGCCATTTGCGATGATGACATCAAAAAGATTTTGGTAATTGTTCGTAACAACAGGCGAATTGGTATTAGATAAAGAATTTTGTTTCTTTCATTTTTCTTTTCAAATATCTTCATTTGCCATTGTGAATATGGGGGGGGGGGGCAAAGTATACTCTGGCCCCCCCAGTCTGGATATTGGGGGCTGACCTCCCGGCTCCTACGTCTATGTATACAGAACTGTTGGACATCCTTTTAAATCATTTTTTATCGGTAACTCATACGAAATAGCGAAATTATAAGTTGTGACATATATAGTTGTTTCCTTAATCAACTTAAACAACGTTTTAGATTTAACATTTAAGATCTATTTTTGGAAACGAAAGTGAAGTGACGTCATTCCGCGGGAACCAATATGTCGTCATCCCTATGATTTCAGAGGTATTTTCATTGGATAAACCCGATGTGTTCAGATTGTAGGAGCTACTGAAGTAAAGCGAAGTGAAGTAATCCTGCGCGGAGTTTGCTTGAGCAATATGAAAGCCGCTATCTTGTTTCTCACGAGACCTCTTTAATTGTACTTGAGCTTTCAAATATAGATATTAAAAGAATGTAAATAGCAATTTAATTTGATGAAGGAAGCATATATGTTCCACAACCTATAATTTCACTATTATATATGAGTTGCCGTTCAAAACTAATGATTTAAAATGATGTTCAACACTTCCATATACATTGAACTATTCAATGTGGATGGACATTTTACTGGAAGCTTTTTTAAACTGTACAACAATTTGGAGACACAATCTCACATCAGCTTGAAACGGTGTTTTATTGAATGGACTAAAAACTTACTGTTACCTCAACATAATGGCTAAACTATATTTCTAGGAACTACGTGAAAGTTCATGAGTAAACCAGAATTCATATCATGCTTTCTGTAGACGGTCAACCGAAGACACAACTTGATTCACTCCGGGCCACGGCCAGAGGGCCTGCGTTTATTTCGTTTCTCTATTTAGGATTACTCAACATTCATCAACAAACGGAATGTCTTTTTACAGTTTTTACTTTATTGGTCGTTTATTTCATTTTGTTTTGTATATGTTTATGTTGTATTATTGATTTCCTCGTTCAAGAAGACATTAATATTTGCTGGGCTACATTCCATCCTCTCTGAAAAGAAATAAAATCGTAGCTTTTGTATCAGGACAAGTCTTTCTTAACAGAATAAAACCCACAGGGGTTTGTACTGGGAGAGGGTGGGTGTGGTGGGTTAATGGCTAAATAATATAAATGGAGAAGGGAGGACACTTCTTCAGGGTTCCAGCGTGTGGTGTTTATTCAATTACCAGATTCAGTTATTTTGCCGGTTAATTGCCTTAGTTTGACAGATAACATTGATAACAGCACTTTTTCTACCATTTCGATTGGTGGACTGAATTCTGGTTTAAACTGCGGTGAATATGAAGCTGATATCTCATTTATCACCCCCAATATTGTTTTATGTTTCGGATATATGTAAATATTGATTACAATTTAGGATTGACCGATGACAACACACCAGTTGTTTTTATCTAGTTTTGCTGATTACTGGCACGGGAACATCAATATTCTAGCACTCGGCTTCTTGCAACCCTACTCAGGCCTTTTTATTGTAAAGAAAGCCTGTCTTACACATCTGTTGACGACGACTAGCTAAGTCACTGTTACGAAATGAAACATTTGATCGCCTTAAATACAAAAATTGGTGAATGTACAATAATGTAACTAATATACACGTTTTGATCTTTCCATGAAGTAGGGAGGGAGTCTTAAAGATACTTTAACCATAGATTGCATCAATATGTAACATCTGTAACAGACATTTATATTTATTGTGCAATGCTTTCGATCATCTATAATAAACGCAACTTGTCTTTTTTCCGTGCATCATCATCGTGTTATGCTACACTTTTATCCAAGACCTGTAACACAATGTCACATTAGCGAACAGGTAAAGATCAGGGGACATGGAACAGTATGCTTCTGATCTTGCTGTAGACTTTATTACCATTTCATTTAGATAAACTTTTTTGAATAAAAACAGTGTTAACCAGTATTTGTTACTATGTTTTCAAGAAGTTCGAATCCCGTACTGCATTGTACTGTATTACATAACAGAGCTGTATCCGAAAAACACGTCCCATCACGAAGATAATTAATTCAAATGATCTTAGTTTAGAATCAGATCTCTCTAAACTACAATTGTTTAGTGAGAGACTCTCGCATTTCTTTCAAAAATCGGGAGGGACGCTAAGGTTGTCACCAAGCATGCACGAAAAGTCAAATATGTTTCATGTTTGTGGTGTCGTTTACAACGAAAACACAGTGGTAGCAAATCTTAATCCCATGAAAGTCTTAAAATTGCCGTGCCCAAAAGCCTATGAAAGCTACAAAGGCTCAATTAAAATCTAATAGGGGAAAACATAAAAGATATATTTTTTTTAAATATACATAAACCGTGTTTACTGGCACTTCCAGCAAAAGCACAACCTATCATTGTACTACACATCAGATTCAGAGCAAGACCTTGGCTTATGTACCAAGAAGTTCACAAACGTGATATACTTACTGTGGTATTACATGGAAATTTTCAAAACACAGGCAAATCTAATATGTAGAAGAACTGGTTTTTAACCTGTCATGTACAGCAATAATCATTGTTCTTAACGAGTAGTTTCTCCTTTTCATACAATATTTTTGGTCTCACAGGATTCTACAATAACAATGTGAGACTATTGATGTCACAGAAAAAACAAATAAACCTACTGGTGCTCGACAGAATTTTCTATAATAATCCAAATTGTCTCGTGGTATCATGGTAGAGCGTCGGTCTCTTTGGTCCCGGTTTCGAATCCCGTTAAGAGAGATGAAAAATGCCGGGACTAACACACGAATCCGCGGGAGTAATGGTGAAGTATCATGGAAGGGTGACCGTGTAATCCCGGAACGTCGACTCGCTTTTTCATCACACCTTTGCTGAACGGGGGTTAGGGGGCCTATCATGGGGACATAAAATCGATAAAAGGAAAATCGATAAAATGGAAAAGCAAAACAGTAGAATTTTATCGTTTGAATGAATAACATAGTCATTGTTAAATTCATATATTTATCAATTGATTCATGGCAGTGTTTGCAATGAATCAGCCATCGTCCAATTTCATATACTCTCTCCAATTCTGTAAAAGTATTGTAACGTTCGTTGAACGTTTATGCAAATTAGGAACCTAATTCATTGTTGTAGAGAACATGCTGGTATACATGTAGGCAACACAACCGCTCAGTGTACGACAGTGTTTTTTCACTGATCGGATGTGTTTGTATCGTTGTAGTCCAGTCAATCTGTAAGTCAACCCTCAACTAATTGCAACAGAAACTAATTTGTGATTTTATTATAGCTGCATACTTCCTTTATAACATATAAAAAGTCCTCAGAAATCCCACCAGGGGAAAATACTGAAAAATGCATTTAAACTTTTTGAAAAGTGCGAGTTTTTGCATGGTTCTAAAGGACCACCATAGAAAGTATATAGCGTGAACTGTCATCGGTAAATTTCGAGGTCAACTTGCTGTTGAAAGTCGCATGAAAGGGTAATTTGAGCTTATTATCATCTATATCTGTCCTTATCTGATAAAAAAACATAATTTTATGTTCATGATTACATTTTAGATGAAAACTTATTTTTGAAATAGCCTGCAGAATGCTTTGTAATGGGTTTTCGTGGGTAATTTAAAAAGTGCTTGTTTTGTTTAATTTCACACAAAACATCGATTTAATGACCACTCACACTCAAATATATCTTTAAACATGAATACAATGACAAAAATACACCTTAAAATGACAAATATATAAAATGAATATGAAATATTAACCTCGGAATAGCTCTTCGTTTTTTTAACTACGGTGGCCCATTAGTGCCACTGTAGACAATGATTTGACGAAAACAACACGTTTCTCTTACTCACTCAATTAAATCTATCATGTACATATGTTAAGATCATTTAATTCTTAAATTATTTTTTGCAAATTATGAAATAAATCTATTTATGATTTGTTGAATTGATTTTTACATTTGCTTAGTTTCTTGATTAATGGCAAAATAGAATGAATTGAAGGTTAAAGATGAAGAGTAAATGTGGATGAGATAAAATCGTCGGCAAATATCATCTGGTGGCGATTGCATCTTACTCTGAAGGTGCATTTATTACTATAACCTATTGTATGATAAAGATATCATTATAGTCACATTTTTTCTTCTTATAACTTTTTTATTATTAGTTATCATTAATACATATGTTGTATGAAATATGAAAATTAAGGTGAATTACGCTAAAGTACAACCTTCAATCAAAAGTAAGAAAAAACAAGTGTGGTTGTGTTCAATTTAATATTTTCATTTGCAGTGACGTTAATAGAATAATATCACAATTAAAAATGCTGCAGACAAAATCAACGCACATGTGATGATAAATGCCTTTTTATCTATTTTTCATTTGCAGGTAAAGTGGACAGTACAATCAAGAGTGCAAGAAGGTCACATTAACATTGTGGATTCCATTTAAGCTTGTATTGGACAATAAATGGAAGAATCCAAAATGTGAATCACATGTTCAATGACACGGTTATTTTTAGGGCAACTTGAGGCAATTTCCTACTGAATAATCTTTTGAATGTAAAACTTATGGGAATCCCTTTTAATACTGCATTGTTTTGAGAGGAAGTCACAATACATGAAGTTGAAAGCATTACCGGGACTTCCAAACCAAAGACAAATACAGAAACCTTTAGCGAGGTTGAACCCAATGAAATGATAAAACGTTAGTTAACTTTTATGAAACCCTTACGTAAGAAGAAAAACCATTTGAAGAAGTTTGTGGTGAAGTAGTTGTAGGTGTAGAACAAACTTGAAAAGAAGCTCTTTGTTTGTCAAATCTCATTTCCAAGTTGTGGTTCATATATAAACAATGGCTGACCTACTGCACACGTTTATTAAAGACAAATGATTGTATTGCTGAGAACTGTATATTCAAACCATCAGAGAAATGTAGCCTCAGTCTAGATCTCTGTTATCTTCCGATGTTAGCTTCAAACTAAGGCCAAACATTACCTTCAGATTTCTTCACTTATATGAAGGAAACCGTATAGTTTGTCAAAGCGATCTCGCATCGGCAATAGTTTCAACGGATCAAGTTTTTGAGTTATGGTTTGAAAGAATCACAGAGGAACCAATGGTTTTCGTCAATACCTGTCTGTACATACTACAATAATGCAATGCAGAAATATACAAGTGATCAGCATGTAGAAATCAGTCATTCGAGGGTGGAAAGAGATCAAACGGACAACCTAAACATAGACATCCACGTTTCGGACTGTACACTTAATAACATTTTGCCAGGTCGATTAGTATATATTGTGTAATTGTCGACTATGCAAAGGAAGAAGGCCAATAGAATATTAACAATATGGTTTATAAATACGCTTTTGGATTACAGTTCTAAAAATTAAAGCCAGTCCACAACCCCAAACTCTCAATTAACGATAAAAGAAATTGGAGAAGCAGCTCGAACTGATCCGCATTTGCGTTTAACAGCTCCGGTTGATATATTATATGACAATGAAGGTCTATTCAAGGAAGAGCTGTGTAGTTTCCCGCCATCACAATATGGGTCTTTTGAAGTTATTGAAGCTAGCTGACAAACCTTCCTCGATAAATGAAATATAATCGCAGGATGGCTGTAGTGTCAATGAATAGCTAGACTAGTTATTTCAATATGTACATGACGATAGGGTTTTGTTCTTACGTGGAGGAGCATTTGTTGGATTTGTTGGATATACGTGGAACATATTCTGATGATGTCATAAGCAAACCTGCAATATGTGTATTTGGTGAATGTTCAAATTGCCTGTCTCGAAAGGATTGTGTACAAAAGGATTGCAGTGAAGGGATAGGTACCACAAAGGTGGTTTTACTCGAGGAAGTTTGTTCACTTCCCAAAACAGCAGTTCTTATCAAATACTGTGATTGCCTTTTATTAAAATGCGCTTGTAAAATAAAGCGTGACCGAAAACCTTGTTCTTGTAGACATAGCTTGTTGACCGTTCTTGAGGGTATGGGGAATGTTGGGGAGCAATCTTCGCTAATGCAGAAAATGTTTTAGAACGAGACAAAATGGAAAAGAGAGATCTGTAAATATATTGAGATGCAAAAACAAGGGAACCCTATAATAGTACTGTAAACTTTTTTCTGGATAGGATAGGGAGAATTTTCCTCTTCATAATTCGTTAACCCAAACTCATGAGACCTTGTAATCGAACACATTCGAAAAAGTGTATTAACATACATGTATATTCATTACATGTATTGCCTGTGCACTACGTGATTTCTTGGATACGATGAAAATGAAACATAATCAAGTCCCATATCAATGCAATATGCCATCATGGCAGTATCTCAGAAGCTCACAAATGACAATGCATAGGCATGTTGCAAGCTGGTGAATCCTAAAACTCTATTGCCAGGTTTATTGGGAAGTCAAAAAGTGTTATTGCACTACCTGCAGCTTTACACCACCAGACTGGTAATGTTTAAATTAGGAGGGGACGGGGGCATCATAGGAAAACAATATTACAGCAAGATCACCTTTTATGGGTTATTGCTTTGCGCAACCGTTTTGAAACCGCACCATAACCAAAGCAAGAGATCCATTCCGTGACAGGACTTCCGAGTTTCTAACAGTACAGTAAATCTTGGACAAGGCGTCCTTTTTATGGTGTCATCATGTCAAGGCTAACAGATATAATCGTTTACGGTTGTGCTTACAACACTAGGGTTGGCCAATACGTCGGTGGCGTCATGTGTTTTTTTTTCGGATGAGTCGAGGTTTTGTCGGCGATTCACAAACGGGCGAAGACTTATATGGCGTCGGCGTGGGGAGAGATACAAATGCACCACTATCTTGGAGCATGATATTTTCTGGCGGGTTAGCATCATGGTCCGGGGCGGTGTTTCTTATGGTAGGAGAACATAACTTGTTCTTGTTCCTGGAAACCTGAATAGACATATTGATAACAAATTTTGCCCTGTTGTTGTCCCATTAGCACGTAGGATTGGTCAAAACTTTGTCTTCCAAGATGATAATGTCTGACCCCACAGAGCTCGTGTTGCGGTTGACTTCGTCAGAAAACTGGGCATCGTGACAATCCAGTGATCTGCGAAATAATCAGACCTCTCTCCCATTGAGCATGTATTATTGCATGTTTTGGGTAGGAGAGTCCGCGCACATCGCCCCGTACCAGCCAATCTTCAAAAACTGGGTGCATCACTTCAGGAGGAATGGCAACTACTCAATTACTCCCCCCCCTATTATAATAGACATATATGGATTTTGGTACCTTATTTAAGTGATTGTCTTTAAATAAAAGTTATCTAATACAAAAAAGGTGTGTTTTGTCTTTGATTTAAAGTTTAGAGAAGCTAGATAATATTGAATTCTAGCAAATAAGAATGCATTGACATGAAAACAAAATCTTTGGTTTAAATGGGTGGGTGGGGTAAGTTGACCCCTTTCAATTAACAATTTATAGGAATACATCAATTTTAGAAGACAAAATGATGTGAATGATAAATAAACATGTAGATAGAGTATACCGCTTATCAAAACATCATTTATGTGTGAATTGTAGGGGTTTTGTTCCTTTCGGTAGGTATATCTAAATATGGTATTTATTCCAAAAGGCCTGAAAGTAGCAATAATAAAATGCGTTTTTAACCAATTTCCCCTGAAGGGATTTTGGAGGACTTTTTTTCTGTCATCTCTTATACATTCATGATAACTTTAAAAGAGATTTCGTTTCTGTTGCAATTAGTTGACGGTTGGGTCCATTTTTTTCATAGGATGACTGGACTATTGAGAGGTTCATTTGCTCGGTTCGTTACATTGGTGGCAGCGGTGGGATTAAGACCTCACCTTCTATCGGAGTTGCCTTTCCCGCGTGTCTCCCAAGGGCCAATTCTAGGGACGAGTTTTCTCGGAAGTGGGAGTTATGTAACTTCGTTGAACGTTTATGCAAATTAAGAACCTAATGCATTGTTGTAGATAACATGCTGGTATACATATAGGCAACACAACCGCTCAGTGTACGACAGTGTTTTTCACTGATCGGATGTGTTTGTGTCGTTGAGAGGTTCATTTGCTCGGTTCGTTACAGCATTAAGTGGAAATTACAAGAAGTTATGTTAGTCTTACTTCGTTAAAGGCACATAAAAGGAGATGAGAACAATTAGATTACCGAAAAAATATGTGGAGTTATTTTATTATGTTCTGTCACGTGTATCGGGTCCCTCTTGGAGTAAAGCCACCGTGGGTCAACCATCCAGGTACTAACCACTTAGTACGTTGATCAACTTCGAGAGAAAGCCAACCACTCTACCGAATCACCCAAAAAAGCCGGCTTCCACAGCGAGACTGTAGAAGCAGTATTTATACATAAACCCTATTACTGTCACATGTCTTCCACCTTTCTCTTGACTTCGTCCCGAAGTCACTAATGTCACAAAGACATACACGGGCAGTTACCGACTTACCGATAGTTACTGCCACTATCAACACTGCTACATAGCAGAAACAAAGGTCAAGAACATGCGACACACAATTAAGGGTACGGGAATGACGATGAAACAAACCAAATCCCACCGCTGCCACCAATTTTGTAACGTTTATCGGGTCCCTCTCGGAGTAAAGCCACATTGGGTCACCCATCCAAGTACTAACCACTTAGAACGTTGCTTAACTTCGAGAGAAAACCTACCACTCTACCGAATCACTCATAAAAGCCGGCTTCCACAGCGAGACTGTAGCAGTAGTATTTATACATAAACCCTATTACTGTCACAGTTCATGAAAGTCATGAGAATTAATTACCGAAAGAACTGAGACCCTATCAAATAGACTCCTTTAACATAAGTTATTTTGTGCTTGAAATGTCGTTGTCTCCATTCAATCAAGTTCATCAACAACATGTTTGTTTACATATTCAAAATAACGAATTCTGATTGGTTGGTTTAAAAATTGTGTATCAACTGACAAGGTCAGAGATGAAGAATCAGGCAATCTGAATTATAAACCTGGCTGATCTGGGTTATTTCTGGTTGACTTTCACATTTAAGTTGTGCTGATAGTGATTTCTGGTGATAACTATTTGAATCTGACAAAGAGTGTACCAAATATTATAGTTTGATATAGCATTAATCTCCTTTTATGAGCCTTTAAGATTCAACCATGCTGAATGCACAGCTGAATGTCAAATGCATTTCTTACGAACAATGTCCGTAACAAAGCATAGCCAGAAAAAATCCACTTTGGGGATTCGATCCCGGTTCGCCCGGTGACAGTCCAAGACCATAACCCCCGACATGAAGAGTCGGCTCAGTAACGCAGAGGTTGCTTCTTGTCCTGATTGATTATTGCTATGCTGTAGAGAGTGAGGCGGTTACGTAACACATTGTAAATAGGAAAGGTAGGCATAACTTCGCACTATATGAATACATATAAAGGAAGAACGAGTGAATGAAAGCAGTGAAATATTTTTGAGATGCGTTGCACAAGGCATTTCTTCCTTTTATCAACATTAGACAATATTCCAACAGGATTAGAAAGAAATCCATACAATCACCCTGCTTGACCAAGTTTTACCTAATTTATAGCATTCATTTTCATTAAGAATAGTCCTGATGCCAATTGTTTACGCATTTCTCTCTTGTAAATGCCAAGCCATGAATGTATGGTTCTTCAATTGTTTGGTTAAATTTCAAACCGTATGGAGAGGGACAAAGGCTACCGGACTACAGATTCCCTAAAGACGCCAGGACACTTCTTAGTCAAACTGGCTGATTAAAAAGTGTATGGTGACTATCATATTATTATTATTTTTACTTCAAATCAATCGTTATTATGATGATTTAACGATTTAGTAAAACCAACTGTTTAGGAAGATGAATTCCTTCCTTAAACTCTGTTTTCTATAAGCAACATGACTTTTTCTTTCTGAGACATATACTTTTGATATGATAAAATGAAAATGATGTAAATAAATATATAAAGTTAAAATTATTACATTTTTCTTTCTTCCCCATTAAACCACGTAATAAATGACAACCCTTTATAATTATCAAGAAAATCGATAGTCGACGTTCTCTTGAAGATCCTCCTAATCCCTAAAATCGTCCAGGTGTGACAACATTCGAGTCGTCGTTCCGGGAACAAACCCATGGAAGCAGCCGATAACACAGTAGAGTTTGATGTGAGAGATAAGTTTAAGCTTTTTGATACACTGATAAGCCCGATACTCGGTTATGGTTTTGAAGTATGGGGTTTTCAAAAATTACCAGACGTCAAGAAGGTCCATTTGAATTATTTGAAAAATACAATACTCCTATATAGACATGTTGCAAATGCCTTTATTTGTAGCGAATTGGGTCGTTTTCCCATGTCTGTAATAAGGAATATAGGATCTTAAGCTATTGGTATAATATTTCAAGATCACCAAACCCATTAATGTATAAAATTGTATATTGTAATGATGGAATTGAATCTCATTATTCATGGGCTAAACATGTTAAAAATTTATTGAGTGATCTGGGATTTCAGTACTTATGGAGGAGTCATGTGATAATTGCCGGTCATTTGTCTGCTCTGTATGGCCAACATTTACGACAGTCTTTTAGTGATATTACATAGTAAACTGGAAACTTATCCAATTATAAAGAATTCAATTTATCTCGAACCTTACCTCCATGTGGTATAGATCTAATCCTCTTAACAGAAAGGCTTTATGGAAGCTTAGAAGCTCAATCACTCACTTGATATAGAGATAGGTCGACATAGTGATATTGCAAGGAAAAACAGAAAATGCATAAAATGTTGTAGATGACCTGCTCAATAGAGGTTTATCAGTCTTTTGAGTACGCAATCCACAGTAGTATTACAACAACTCGCAAGTTCCGCCAGATTAATAACTAAGACACTATCGTTTAGTCAGATGCTGATCGATTAGAAAAATATATTGCATATATCTTTCCTTTTGTCCTCAATTCTTGTTTGTTTGTTTTTCATACTTTTCTCATAAAAACATTACCATTTTGTATTGCCTTTATGGCTATAAAACAATAATTGGTTTTCGCCAATAAAATGATTTTGACTTTGACTCTGCTTCTTCTTCTTCTGCCATTACTGGTCACATTCAACATATTGCATATTTTACCAGGTATGTGTGTGCGCATGATAGAGGTAGTTAAAAAGTTAAAAGAGTGAAGTATATACAGGATGAAGATAAAAGATAAAGATAAATTAGGCATAAATGGTGGCAAGTTGGGTACGCAAGGCCTCAACTTAGCCAGCTGACTGGACTCCATGTTGTAGTAAGTTCAAATCTCTGATGGTTCGAGGGATAGAATGACTGCTGGTGGGAGAGAGTGCTGGCGTAGGGGACTGCATACGAGATGGTGCTGTTAGTTCTGCTCTGTCTGGTTGGTTTCTGTAGGTTGTTTGCTGGGTTGATGGCTATTTTTTCACTGATGATTTTGTATAGTAGTATTAGTCTAGATTGTTTTCTTCTATGTTAAAGGCTGTTTCCAATTGAGTGATGGTTTCAAGTCGGAGACACTGCTTTAGATGTGATGTTTGAACTGTGCTGGCCCCAATCGAGTGTGCTGTTGAAGATGCATCCTATGTATTTAGCTAAGTTGACGTGTTTAAGGGTATGGTTATGTAGGAGGTAGTTGTGGATGATTGGTTTCCTTTTTCGTGTGATGGATAGGACCTCGCATTTATTGGGGTGAAATTCCACTTGGTCTCCCAGGAGGCAAGTTTGTCTAGATCAGACTGAAGGCGGTTGCAGTCACTGTTTGATGCTACTGTCAGATATGCTATGGTATCATCAACAAATAGTCTGAAAGTAGATCTTAGCCCTTCCTGGATGTCATTTATATAAAACAGGAATAGGGACGGCCCAAGTACAGAACCCTCGGGCACGTCGGAGTCTACAGCGACCGGGTTTGATAGTTGTACATCTAGCGCAACAGTCTGGATTCGGTCTTGGAGGAATGCCTTGATCCATCTGTTTGTGAGGGTCTGGATGCCATAATAGTGAGGCTTATGTAGCAGTAGGCAGTGGCTCACTTTGTCAAATGCTTTGGCGAAGTCCATGACAAGGATGTCTGTCTGTTTACCATTTTCAAGATTTTCTAGAATTTCCGATGTGAATTCTAGCAGTTGTGTTTCACAGCTTCGCATCTTCCTGACTCCGTGTTGCATGGGGTAGAGGATCTTGTTGTTTTCAGCGTGATTCATGATGTGGCTTGTCACAATATGCTCCATGATCTTGCAGCATATACAGGTAAGAGATATTGGGCGGTAGTTTGAAGCTTCGTATCTGTTGCCTTTCTTGTAAACTGGATGAACTGCCGCTTGACGCCATTGTTCTGGTATTTCGCTGGTTTTGTATGAGGTTTTTATAGATGATAGTCAGAATCGGTGATACATCTTTGGCCATTTCTCTCAGTATTCGGGGTTTGATTTGGTCAGGGCCAGCTGCTTTGTGAGAATTCAAAATTTCTAGTAGTTTTTGGATGCCTTTACATGTGATGCTGATGTTATTTGCTGCTTGATGTGTCTCACTTCCCATAAAGTTGTCATGTTTGAATTCTTCTCTGGTGATGGAGATTGGTTCAGAAAATACAGGATGAAATTGTTGATTGAGAATATTGGCCTGATCTTTGGGGTCTGTATGAAGTTTTCCTTTATCTTTCAGACCTTGGATAGTGCCATTGTCCTCTTTCTTATGTTTGATGAATGTTTTCGACTTGTTTTGTGGGTTTTCGTGTTCCAGCGAGATAACATCCTCAATGTACCCCAGTTAGATACGATGTCGTAACGTCTTGTGGCTGATGTCTGGTTGCCACCGACAGACACGGTAGGAACATTACTTCTATACCCCAGTATGCCTGTCTCATTTTGCGTCGACTTGATGTTAAATTTTCTTGAAGTCATCGAGAATGAATTTGAAAAGGTTTAACCAAGCTTCTTTCACAAACAGACAAACAAAAAAAATAACAAAATAACAAACAAACAATCGCCAAGTAAGACCATTCGGCAAACAAGTGGGACAGGTATAAAACATGGCGCCTACCCCGTTATAGCGCGATTACGGAAGAAAAACACGGCGCCCCCTGTTAACTTTTTTATTTGTGGATATAT